>JABACO010000015.1:115616-230837 GCA_013339895.1 Ephydatia muelleri
TCTCACCATACCCTATCACTACCATACACGATCACCCTCCCATCCCCTCTCCCCCTCCCATCCCCTCTCCCCCTCCCATCCCCTCTCCCCCATCACCTTGTTTGTTGTTGTTTGTGTCTTTAGCGTCAACGAAGAATTTGACGATTAGCAAATATATAAACATTAATTTATACTAACTGATCAATAAGTCATTGTAACTTTGTTGTCATTGAACTCTACATTCAGAATTCAGTATTAATTTTCAGGCACGCATCTATTTCCAATACCATCAGGACCACATGAAACCATTTCTTTTCCACTGGAAGAACAAGTACTTCAGCATGCCATATTATTCTGCTGCAACTGCTGTTTTAAGAAAACATCTTCCTGCAGTATTTGACCTTGAAAGTGCTATGTCTTCAGTTTATCATGATCGCCAATTGTTGGGTAAGCTATGTGAGCTGTTAGTTATTCAGAAGTTGGGCAGATGTGACTACATGAATAAAATCACTAACAGCGAAATTGAATTTGTTCAATATTGTCCTTTTGAAGATGATAGTGTTGCAGTTCTGTCAGCTGTTGCTGCGGTGAATTGTTATTTATTTGTGCCATGTTCGTCGCAGTACAAAAGTGTTGATCTTGGGACGCTCTTGGGACGGGAGAATTCCCTTGCGACAGGAACACTAATGTTGAGATGGGATTTTTCCCTAGGGATGGGTCTAGGGACGTGAACCCTTGTGTTGGGACGGGATCTGGTTACCCACTGCAGTCTTGTCCTCATTCTTACTGATGTAGTTACCCTCAATCACAGTAGCAAAGACTGGGAACCCATTGGCCATATTCAGAGACCCATCGTAGCTGTTTGAGATGATGGATTTTCAATGGGTGTTACATGATGGACACTAAATTAATAGGTTACTTACCAGAGGAGACAAGGGTTCCCGTCCAGCATGATGACGAAGGGACCACACCAGGGCATGGTGACCAATAGGGTCTAGGACCACACCAGGGCATGGTGACCAATAGGGTCTAGGACCACACCAGCGCATGGTGACCAAGAGGGTCTAGGACCACACTAGGGCATAGTAACCAGCACCACTGGTGTTCTCCCACAGTTCAACGTTGTCAAGTATGACTGCTTGAAGTGCGGCTTTGTGTTGGTAGCGGCATTCTAAACGTAAGGAAAGGCATAGCCACACCAAGTATTTCTGTTTACAATGCATTTGATATTGCCGCAAAAAGCAACCTGATTTTTGACGCAGGCAAATCTCTCACAGTTGACACCTTGACAAGCAACACAAATAGCAACCTGACTCTTTACTGTTCATTATTATTATTTTTGGGAAGTGGCTCATCCGTTTGTTGTTGCCATGGTAACAGAACCAATTAAGTGTACTGTATTACAAGAGAGAACATTACAATGATACTTGTATCCTATATAGTATTTCTTAATTGTGTTGATCATTTACTATAATGATGCGAATGTAACAGGAGGCTCGGTATATGGAAACCCTGTTGCCATTGCCAGAAATTTCGGACGTTCATTACGTATTCCTGACGCGTCATTGCAAACGTCCGTTAATTTTCCGCGCACGCGTCCATTGAAATGTATATGTATGTGTAACGTTGTGGGACAGATGTCTGCAACCTTCCTACTCACCTGATCGGAACTACAATTGGCTCCAGTGCGTCCGTCATATGTGAACTTTGACTGTCTGTATGTGACGTATTAATTCTTTTGTATTTAAGTGTATGCCTTGCGCATGTAAGAGAGATTTCTCAAGCTATCGTATTCTTGGTTAACTCGTGGCGCGGGCGCTACATTGCGGGCGCTACATTGGTGTCAGAAGTGGGATCTACAATGGATGCTACGCTACTGAGGATGAGCCAGCGGCCACCGCCACGTTTCTCTGCTGGCACTGACGTTGTGCTATGGTTGTCTCGCTTCGAGCTGTACGTCCGATTGGCAAAGATACCAGAGGATCAGGTGACTGGTGAGCTGTTGTCGTTACTAGACGATGGACCGTTCAGAGTGGTATCGCAGCAAGGTTTGATAAACTCTAGTTACGATAGTGTTGTGAAGTGTTTGCGTGCTCTTTACGCTCCCGAGGGTAACGAACTCGAGTGGCAGCGCAAATTACAAGATAGAATGCAGAAACCGGGGGAACAGTTGGTGGAGTTTGCTGGAGAGCTGCGAGTACTTGCTGACAGAGCCTATCCCAGATGGTCCTCTGAACATAGACAGGAAGCATTGAGGAACCAGTTTATGCAAGGAGTGCGGTCTTCGTCAATCCAGCTGAGATTAATGAAGGAAATGCCGCCCACGCTCGACGACGCATTGAAATTAGCTAGCCAGCTCGAGGCAGTCGAAGAAGCACAGAAAAGGTTGCAAAAGGACAGGTGTAAAACTGAGTCGCTCGCCTTGACAGACGATACTGTGGCAGACCCTGATTCCTGTACATCAAATGCCACATCTGGACCTGGCCAACAGCAGTATGAGAGAGAGAGCCTGGAGAAGCGGCTAAGCAGACAACTCAGGCAAGCTGAAGCAGACGTTCAAAAGCTTTCCACCCAGGTTCAGCAACTACTTAAGGAGTCGACAATGAATACTAGGCGGCGACCAGCAAACTCGAGGGATAATACTGGACAGAAGAGAACAGATGGCCCTGTATGTTGGGGATGCGGAAAAAAAGGCCATGTGAAGAGGGACTGTCCCCAGCGTAGAACTGCATTTAAGAACCACCTTCCATCAGAGAGTGCGGCGGTGAGTGCATCATTGTTTATCTATGGTTTCCTAGAAGGTCACCGCACAAAGATGCTGGTAGACACCGGGTCTGCAGTAACTATAATTCGTCGTGACATTTGGGATGGAATAAGCCGGAAGCAACTGGAGACACCAGTTCGTGCAGTCTTGGCGGCTAATGGGAATGAAATCAGTCTGTCTGGTCAAGGTGATGTTCTTGTTCAGGTTGGTGATTTGTCGGTGAGACATAATGTTTTGGTGGCAGATTGCCTGACTCAAGATTGCATACTGGGGTCTGATTTTCTTTTGCTGCATGGGTGTGTGATTGATTTGCATAACCACTCCTTGTTGGTTAAAGGGAAGGTTGTTCCACTTTCTTCTGGGATCTATCATAGCCCCATTAGCACATGTGGGGTTGCAGTTGCTGAGACAGTGGAAGTGCCAGCACACAGTCAATTTAGATTGATAGCCAACCGACAGGGAAAGAAAAAGGAGCAGGGTGCGGATGACCTCGGAAGTGTTATGTTTGAGCCCAGTCACGACTTCATGGAGTCCCATGGTCTGGCGTTGCCCATGCTGTTGTGGGGGAAGACAATGAGGATATTGTTGTGCAAATTTTAAACCCAACCCCATACTCAGT
Source organism: Ephydatia muelleri (assembly GCA_013339895.1). NCBI lineage: Eukaryota > Metazoa > Porifera > Demospongiae > Spongillida > Spongillidae > Ephydatia > Ephydatia muelleri. The sequence goes on from JABACO010000015.1 coordinate 118,979, forward strand.
GCAGGTACAACAGGGAAGCAGGATCGGTTGTTTGAGGCCACTTTTGGATGTGTGTGCTATTGAACTGGATACTGTAGCCCGGCAAGGAGATAACAGGTCTCATGCTCGGGAATGTATCATACATCAACTGGTCTCATGTGCCCAAGGAGTCACTCAGAAGGAGAGGCAGCAGCTAACAGACCTTCTGACCGAGTTTGAAAGCATACTTTCGGATCGTGAGGATGACCTGGGCAGAACACATTTGGTCTACCATAAGATTGATACCGGAGATGCCGTACCTATTCGCCAATCAGCCAGAAGACTTCCTTATTTCCAGAGAGAGGAGGTACGTAAGACCATTGAGGATATGTTCAAGAGGGGTATTATTGAGCCTAGTAGCAGTGCATGGTCATCGCCTGTTGTACTTGTAAAAAAGAAAGATGGTAGTACCAGGTTCTGTATTGATTTTCGAAAGGTCAATGCAGTCACTACAAGGGATGCCCAGCCTTTGCCTCGCATTGATGATACTCTAGATTTGCTGGGGGAGCAAGCTATTTTTCCACATTAGATTTAGCCAGTGGGTATTGGCAGGTAGAGGTTGACCCATTGGATAGAGAAAAGACAGCATTTATAACCCCATTTGGCTTGCATCAGTTTCGTTTTATGCCATTTGGGTTAAGTAATGCACCTGCCACATTTCAGCGGCTTATGGAACAAGTCTTGGCTGGTCTACACTGGTCCACTTGTTTGGTGTATATAGATGATATCATTGTGTTCAGTAGAACAGTGGCAGATCATCTGGACCAGCTGAGAGATGTGTTTACCCGTCTAAAAAATGCTGGCCTTACACTTAAACCATCCAAATGTCACCTGCTTCAAATGGAGGTTCGTTATTTGGGGCATGTGGTGTCGGGAAAGGGCATTCAAACAGATCCTGAAAAAGTCCGAAGTGTTTTTGATTGGCCCATCCCCTTGAATCAGAAAGATTTAAAACGTTTCCTGGGTTTGGCATCGTATTACCGCTGCTTTGCCGAGGGGTTTGCACAGGTGGCAGCTCCACTTAATGCTCTCACTAACAAGGGAAAAGAGTGGATGTGGACAGCAGACTGCACACACGCATTTTTGGAACTGAAGAAGCGATTGGTATTAACTCCAGTGCTGGTGATGCCACAGTTTACACAAGAGTTCATACTGGACACAGATACTAGTGGTGAGGGCCTTGGTGCTGTGCTCTCTCAGGTGATTGAAGGTGAGGAAAAAGTTGTTGCTTATGCCAGTAAGACACTCACAAGAACAGAAAGAAAGTATTGTGTAACTCACCGCGAGATATTAGCGTTGGTGTGGGTCACACATCACTTTAGACCGTATTTGTATGGACATAAGTTTGTGTTGCGTACCGATCATAGTGCTCTCCAGTGGCTTCACAACTTCAAAGAACCAGAGGGACAAACCGCTCGTTGGTTGGAGCAGCTAGCAGAATACAACTACAGAGTGGTGCACAGACCAGGAAGACACCACACAAATGCTGATTCTCTCTCTCGCATGCCATGCAAACAGTGTGGCCTCTCAGAAGCTTCAGATGGCGATACTTGTTGTGATGCAGTAGTACAACATGAGATCCAACTTGGACATCGGAGGAAATGCAGTCTGCTCAGCAAACTGATGTTGCTTTGAGCAAAGTTATAGATTGGTTTGAGTCTAATTCTATTCCTCATTCTCCTCCTACACAGGCAAACTTAAGGACACTATGGCTTCAGAGAGACCAACTGATGCTAAAAGAAGGTGTCCTGTATCGGCAATGGAAGGATGTACCTGGAGGTGGACTACAAGAGACTCCAGCTCGTGTTTCCAGCATCACTTGTACCTGGAGTTCTGTCAGGACTGCATGACACCCCAGTTGGAGGCCATCTCGGAGTTAAGAAAACGTTGGAAAAGGTTCAGATGCAGTTCTATTGGCCAAGCCAGGAAAAAGATGTGGAGAAGTGGTGTGCTAGTTGTGCTAAATGTAGTTCTAGAAAATCCCCACTTCCACCCAGGGCACCACTCCAGTTAGAGGACTCGGTGTCAAGGCCTTTGGAAAGAATAGCCATGGACATTGTAGGACCGCTACCAGTGACAGAACGGGGAAATCGTTACATTCTGGTGGTGGGAGACTATTTCACCAGGTGGAAGGAGGCGTATCCAATGAAGGACATGGAAGCGCAAACAGTCGCTTGTATCCTGGTTAATGAGTTCATTTGTCGTTTGGGAGTTCCTGATACTATCCACACAGATCAAGGGAGAAACTTTGAGAGTAAACTCATCAAAGAGCTGTGCCAGATGTTGGGAATAAAGAAAACGAGAACTACCCCATACCACCCTCAGTCAGATGGGATGGTGGAACGTTTTAACAGGACCTTGTTAAATATGCTGAGCATTGTTGTTGGAGAAGACGAGATGAGTTGGGACCTGCAACTCCCGTTGTTATTGTTGGCATACAGGACAAGTGTCCATGACACTATTGGTACATCTCCATTTGAGTTGATGTATGGACGTGAAGTGCGTCTTCCAGAAGATATCATGTTTGCCCTGCCAGCCACCGTTGAGACAGCTCGAGCTGACTACAAGGGCATTCTAAAATGTCGCCTGCAACATGCTTACCAGTTGGTGCGTAAACACACAAGAAGACAGCAAGAGCACCAGAAGTTCAATTATGATAGATCAATCAGAGGGCAACCATTTCAAGTTGGTGATCTTGTGTTACTCCATTGTCCACATGTTCCAAGAGGTCGTTCACCAAAACTACACAGGCCATGGCAGGGTCCATTCAAAGTGATGGCAGTATTAGGACCCGCCACCTATCGCATTGTTAACTGCGCAAGAGCGAAGAAGCGATTAGTTGTGCACTTCAATCAGCTGAAACCTTGGGTATCAAATGAAAGTATGGAAGGACCACCTTCACTGCCAAAAGTGTCTCCTAACAGTATGGAAAATGAACATCAACCCACCATCAGGCTGAAAAGTGGTCTGAGAACCAGTCACCAACACAGTTGTGGCACAGCTGCTGTGAAAGAACGCTTAAATAACGCTTTGTGGTACAGGTTCATGTCCAGAGCTGGAAAATATTGCATATTTCTATAACATGAAAACACATTTCATGTTTAGTATTGTCATATGTGGTTGGAGTTATTTCCAAGTATTTGGAGCCGCACGTTTGAAAGATAGTGATGATGTAATCAAAACAATTGTCATGCTTCATGGTGCTCCGTTTTCACTAAGACATTATCCAGTCTTTGGTGAAGATGACATTCTACCGGCAAAGTCTTAATATGCACTTGATGGTTCTTCTGAGCAATGGAAAGATATAGTGATGAAGCATATAAGTGAGCCAAGACTTCTAGATGTTCTCCCACAGTTGGATGGTATAATTTACAAAGAAAGGCTTTTTTCAAGCAAGTTAGTCTTTACAGCTGAGACAGCAGGTGCAGGTGTACAAAAGGAAAATTTGTCCTCAATGGAAAGTATGGCATTAATGTTCATGATTGTCTTATCAAAGCGGTTATGCTCCTGCGGGTGACCTTCGTCATTGCAATGATTTGTGGTCAGCTGTTGTGATGGACTATGTTGATGGTGAAGTATTGAGTACATTTTTGTCATTTGGGTGTCGTGATGACATTAAGACATCCATTTCGAAGCAACTGGATCACATTTTGGAATTACTTAGTAAGAATAACTTTGTCCATGGGGATCTTCGCAGTGAAAACATAATGATCACAAAAAGCAATAAAGTACAAGTGATAGACTTCGACTTGGCAAGTTGCTTAATCTCCTATCAACATGATGCTTATAGGATTGGTGTTATCAAACAGAGTCTAACAAAATGAAAATCCTTTGTATCGTTGTGTCATTATATTTAATCATGCCCTTTTCAAACTTGCAATGAAGATATTTTCTATTTTGTAATTAAATGTAACGTTACAAGATGTTGTATGGGTGAGCAAGTGTGCTTTCATATTTCTTTGTCGTGCAAATGCCTTTCCACACTGTTCACACTGATGCACTCCAGTATCCCATGCCGCAATAACATTTAAGGTTTTAGCTCATTAACTTTTAATTCTCCATAAGTATTAAAACTTCACCCAATAACTTCTACAATGCTCCCAGATGATTGTTAAGTGAGATCTCTTGCGAGGACTTGTTGCTTGCATTCTATATTGCATAGCATTCAGAATTCTATATTGAATAGCATTCAGGCACTTGCTGGTTTGCCAATTTCATCATATCATCTAGTACAAAGATGCATGAGAAGGAGTCCATAGCATCCATGATTTTAATTGCATTGCATGGTCCAAATCCACTGATCCTTTCAGAGGCTAATGTTTGCAATGCATTTTGATGAATCCATCTGATTGCCACTTCCCTTCCTCCCTCCTCCCCTTCCCTTCCTCCCTCCTCCCCTTCCCTTCCTCCCTCCTCCCCTTCCCTTCCTCCCTCCTCCCCTTCCCTTCCTCTCCTTCTGTCCCCCTCCTCCCATTCCCTTCCTTGTACTGTGTCCTTCCCTTCCTCCCTCCCTCCTCCCTCCTTCCTCATGGACACACCTTTTTACTGTACAAAATATTCTTCCTATGGGTTCAAAAAAGGGGTTCAAAAAAGGGGGTAACATCGAGGGGTCATACATTGGTCTATACGATCCTGATTCATCTCTTAGTTTTAGCATCTATCATCAGGAGTCAACTCCCAAACTAGTAGCGGCATTCTAAACGTAAGTAAAGGCATAGCCACACCAAGGAAGATGTGCATGCAACATGTGTACAGCACGCATGTAAGGGATCTGCCATTCACTTCACATGTAAAGCATGCATGGTGACCCAACTGTTGTGTACAGTCCTTTGTGACCTCTCCATTGAATATTGGGGTGTCATCCTTAATCTGATGCACAAAAAGGCTTCCTTATCTGATGTTACTTTTGACACAATGACAAACTTTTGACTACAATCAGCAGTAGCAGCAGCGCTGCCCCCACCACCAGCAGCAGCAGCACTGCCCCCACCACCACCAGCAGAAGCAGCAGCAGAGCTGCCCCCGCCTCCATCAGCAGAAGCAGGAGCATCGCCGCTACCACCACCAGCCCCACCACCGGCACCAGCAGTATTGACACCAGTGCCCCCACCACCACTTCGCCTGCTGCTCCCCTGGCCGCTGCCACCACCATCCACATGACTCCCATGGCCAGAACCAGGTTGTCGTGGCCATAGAAGAGGCTGGGGGAGACAGAGGACAAGGCCGAACAGTAAATAACATTAAGAACTCCTATACATATAATTTCTATTATTAAAATTTTAAACCTCCCTCCCTCCCTTCGAAAATTAAAATCAATTTGTGACCACTTATAAAGACGCCAGAGGAAAAACTAATGAAACAAGTAAATAAAAACATTCTCTAACGAGAAAGTTGTTGGTATATAGGATTGACCAATGGTGGTGTAAAAAGCATGGAAACAAGAGTGACAGAAATTTGACTGCAAAATTGAAATAGGCCTATAATTAGCACATTAACGTTATAACAGTGCATGCCTGAGTGATGGGCTAAATATAGGCCTATTTCAATTTTCCAGTCTGTAATAACTCAACACACACACAGTTATACAAGTACAGCATACAACCCCATGCATACGCGGAATGGCCAAGTCCAGAAGAGAGGGAGTGACGGCCGGGTAGAGCCTCAATAGTCCAGCTATCTAACTCCGGGTTGCCAACTGACTCGTACTTACAATTCCAGTGCTTAAAAGAGTCTGCCTCACGTGCCTGTTAGTCTAGAAGGTTCTATTGCAGCCCCATAGTCTGCTGTTAATAATCAATTACAATTACTACACTTCTCCCCTCATAAGCCATAACGCTCCGGGGGTCGGTGAGGACGAGTAAAGCGTCTGGGCAGAAGAGGGACAGCTTCAAGGTCGACCACTGGAGGAGCCTCTTCTTCTAAAGGGTCAGGATCCGGCTCGACTTCCGCGATGGGAGGGGCTGGTGCCTGCGGTAATTCAGCTTGTCTGTCTGCCATTGTGACAATGGTTGGCAGAGGGTCCAATTCTGGCTGCTGAAATGTTCCAGAGTCCCTCTTACCCCCGGTAATCCGCTCCTTGACATGGTCAACATGATAACGGCTTTCTGTGCCATCATCCAACGTTACAATCAGTGTCAATGGACCCCGTACAGCAGTAACTTTTCCTGGTATCCATTTTGGCATCCCTCTGTGGTTTAGGACATACACTTCTTCACCCACCTGAAATGAGCGTTGTCTTGTGTGCACGTCATGATTCTCCTTCTGTCTTTCTTGATTTTTAGTCACGTGATGTTCCACAGATGGGAAAATGAAATCCAAGTGCGAGCGCGGTTTCCTCCCCAACAACAGCTCAGCAGGTGATCTTCCTGTGGTAGAATGGGGTGTTAACCTGTACTGGAAAAGGAACCGAGATAAGCATGTGTCAATATCCCCTGCTGTCTTCCTTAAGGCATTTTTCACAGTTTGCACTGCTCGTTCAGCCAATCCATTAGTGGCTGGGTGGTAGGGAGCACTTCTAATGTGTCTGCATCCATTACGTTGAACAAAGGTTTGGAACTCAGTACTGGTGAAGGCCGTGCCGTTGTCAGACACCAACACCTCTGGGAGACCATGACATGAAAATACTTGTCGGAGCACTCGTATGGCCTGCTGGGAAGATGTGGAGGAAACAACAGCAGCCTCCAACCATTTGGAGTGAGCATCCACCATGACAAAAATGATTTTACCCAGAAAAGGGCCACAAAAGTCCACATGAATGCGAGACCAGGGTTTTGTAGGCCACTCCCAAGGATGCAGTGGGGACTTAGGTGGGGACCTACTATTTACTTGGCAAGCCTCACATGATTTCACCTTTGCTTCGAGTTCAGCGTCAAGTCCTGGCCACCACACCACACTCCTGGCCAGAGATTTCATTCGAGATACCCCTGGATGGCCATCGTGTAGAATCTTGATTATTGGTACCCTTCCAGGTGGAGGTACCACTACACGACTTCCCCAAAGGATACAACCATCTTCCACACTAAGTTCACTTTTCCTGCATTCGTAAGGCTTGAATTGTTCGTTTGACTGTGTTCTCCAGCCATGAAGCACCATTCTCCTGACCACCGAGAGCACCGGGTCTTTGTCTGTCCACCGTCGAATAGATGTAGCTGTAACCACCGAGCTCATGTCAGAAAAGGCCTGCAGCATGAGTATTGTATCCCCAGGTGTAGGGACCTCTTCAGGGGCCTCCGCTAAAGGCAATCTGCTTAGCCCATCAGCATTGCCTTGATTCTTGCCTGGTCTGAACACCATCTGGTAGTTATACGCACTCAGAGTTAGTGCCCATCTTTGTATCCTGGAAGAGGCCATTGTTGGCACTGGTTTTGTCTCACTGAAGAGAAACTGGAGTGGCTTGTGATCTGAGTACACAACAAACTGTCTACCAAAAAGGAACTGGTGAAACTTCTTAACACCCCATACTACAGCCAAACCTTCCTTTTCTATTTGGGAATAGTTCTTCTCTGCAGGTGCCAAAGACCGTGATGCATACGCTATTGGTCTGTCTGACCCATCTTCCTGCAAGTGTGATAACACTACTCCGATTCCATAAGGAGAGGCATCACACGAGAGGGCAATTTTCTTTGAGGGATCAAAGTGGACCAGCAAAACATCTGAGGTGAGCTGGAACTTAGCCTTCTGGAATGCAGCTGCCTGATCTGCTCCCCAACTCCACGGTTGGTGTTTGGTGAGCAGCTTGTACAGTGGTGCCAGTGTGTCTGCAAGACAAGGCAAAAATTTTGCGTAATAGTTCACCAACCCCAAAAAAGACTTCAGCTGTGAGATATCTTTAGGCACTGGTGCATCCACTATAGCTCTGCGCTTTTCCTTAGTAGGGCTGATTCCCTCTCCTGAGATATGGTAACCAAGGTACTCCACGCTAGGCAGCATAAATTTGCACTTTGTTCTCTTCAATTTGATGCCACACTCTCCTAATCTTGACATCACCTTCTCCAAAGTCACCAAGTGCTCCTTTTCAGTTGAATCTGCAACTAAAATATCGTCAATGTACACATGTACATGTGGAATACCCTGCAATATTCTCTCCATGGTTCGTTGGAAGATGGCAGGAGCCGACGCAACTCCAAACGGCATACGATCGATTGTATCTGAAAAGACCCTTATGAGTGGTGATGGTGACATACTCCTTTGATTTTTCATCCAGTGGCAGCTGTAGGTAGGCATGAGACAAGTCTAGTTTTGAGAAAACTTTTCCTCCTGTCAGTGAAGCAAGCAAATCATTGATTCTGGGAAGGGGATACGATTCAACATTAGCCACACTATTCACAGTTACTTTATAGTCTCCACACAACCGCAAACTACCATCAGATTTTAGCACTGGTACCACTGGCGCCGCCCATTCAGAAAATTTCACAGGTTCTATAATACCATCCCGCTGTAGCCTTTCCAATTCTTCTTCAATTCTTCCTTTTAAGGCAAATGGGACTGGCCGTGGTCTGAAAAAGCGTGGCCTTGCCGACTCATCGACGTGTATTTTCACTTCAACCCCCTTCACTCGACCCAGTTCTTCTTTGAAAAGATCTGCATAACGATCAAGCAATTTTTCCACACCCTTGTCGATCCCTGGGTTTCCTGCATAAAAAACAGACAGGTTAGGCTTCAGTTTACTTAACCAATCACGCCCCATCAAGGATGGACCATCTCCTTCTACTACCAGCAAATCCAATGAAAGCGTTTCATTATCATACTGCACTGAAAGTGAAATTTTGCCCTTGATGTTAATCTTCTCTCCAGTGTAAGTACGCAGGTGAACATCTGTTCTTTGTAGTAAGGGACGCTTTTGTTTAGACCACTGCCTTCTGTAGGTGCACTCGCTGATGATAGAGGCCACAGCTCCAGTGTCTACCTCCATTGACAACTGAACGCCATCAGCAACTACATCTATGGTGAGTGGAGCTCTGAAGCCTTCTCTAGACAGGGTGAAAAGTGTGTATGTCTCTTCCCCCTCTACAGGTGGTAGATTGACCTGCTGTACTGCTGCTGAGCCTCTGGTAGACCCTCTCCCCCTGCCCTTGGCGCCCGACACCTTAGGACTGCGACAAACACGAGACAAATGGCCTTGTTTGCCACAATTATAGCACACAATGGACGTATCTAATAGACAATCCTTTCCGTTGTGCTTACCCCCGCAGCGGTAACATGTGTTTCGTGACCTTGCCTGTACCTCCGAAGTCTTCTGTACCGCGTTGACAGCTACGGTAACAGAGCGCTGGATCTCTGTGGCATTTTTCTCCGCCGATTCAGCTGACTGCACCAACTCGAAGGCTTTCTTGAACGTGAGCCCGGACTCGGCCAAAAGCCTGCGCTGTACACTCGAATTACGGACACCACACACGATGCGGTCGCGCAGCATGTCGTCGAGTGTGGCCTTGAAGTCACAATGCTCGGAGAGTCTCCTTAACTCCGCTACGAACTGTGACACTGTCTCTCCTTCTTTCTGCGTCCTCGAGTTAAAATTGTAGCGCTGTACAGTTACAGACGGGGGAGGACAATAATGGTCACGCACAAGTTTAACTAACTCGGAGAAGGATTTATCTGCCGGTTTCTCTGGTGCCACAAGGTTGCGTATGACCTGGTAGACGGCGCTCCCACATGAGCTGAGGAGAACTGCTCGTTTCTTGTCCGCGTTATCGATACCATTGACTCCAACAAATTGCTCTAGCCGTTCGCAGTAGCAAGTCCAAGTCTTCGGAATCTGGGTCGAAAGGTCCAAGAGTGCCCAAAAATGTGGCCATTCTGCAGTTTTACCCTCGTCGCCAATGTAATAACTCAACACACACACAGTTATACAAGTACAGCATACAACCCCATGCATACGCGGAATGGCCAAGTCCAGAAGAGAGGGAGTGACGGCCGGGTAGAGCCTCAATAGTCCAGCTATCTAACTCCGGGTTGCCAACTGACTCGTACTTACAATTCCAGTGCTTAAAAGAGTCTGCCTCACGTGCCTGTTAGTCTAGAAGGTTCTATTGCAGCCCCATAGTCTGCTGTTAATAATCAATTACAATTACTACACAGTCACATTTCTGTCACTCTTGTTTCCATGCTTTTTACACCACCATTGGTCAATCCTATATACCAACAACTTTCTCGTTAGAATGTTTTTATTTACTTGTATAACTTTAGGCAGTAGAGATCGTCTCTGCGAACTCAGAGGTATTTATCATTTAGCACTAGCTTGTTTTAAATAGGACATCTGTCTTTGTTGTTGATATTGGTGCGGTGTATTGGAATCGTTTGATGTTAGGGGAGTTTTTCCGTTTGCGTGAGTGTGTAGAGCGTTTTATGTTTACAATGTAGACCTAGTAAGAGGGTGTACAGTAGTTTGAAACATATAGGCGTTGCATAAAGCTTTCTTCCTTGGTCAGAATGAATAAATAATAAGAGCAATCGAGAAAATATATTCTATCAACTCTCCTTTCTGATGTTAGGTTAGGCACTGAAATTGCTTCTACTCACTTTTGCAAGTTAATGTAGAAGGGCACAACAAATAATACTGGATTCTCGAGTACTATTTTAATAATGCCCATTGACAGACTGCTTAATCTTTCTTCAGCATGTGTGTAGTGAACTACCAGCTGACCGTTGGGGAACACGCATCACGAGCAGGAGCCATCACTGAAACAAAAGCGGACCATAATGTGTGAGTGCGTGTCTGTGTATTATGTGCTTGTGGATTTTAACAGTGACCCTATCAATTAACTATTCTGTATGAAGCTGTGTGTGTGTGTGTGTTTGTGTGTGTGTGTGTGTGTGTGTGTTGAGAAGATCTGTGTATGAGTAGTTGAATAAAAATAGTGAGTTTTGGTCACTCCATTTCCAGCTGCAGATAATATCAAAGGAAAGTTAATTCTTGTCAGGGAGACCTTGGGCAAGAATCAAAAAGGTATGATACAAGGAGCGATGTGTGGGGTTTTTAATTCATTCTTGTCATACGCATGCAGCTTGTGTGTTTTTGTGGAGAGGTGGGTTACCTCCTAATAATGCTGATTCAACTCTAGAGTTGAAATCAATGGGTCTCGAATTGAAAGCTATTAAACCTAATTATTGGATCACATGAATTAGACTTCACCTAATGTCTGTGTGTTGTGCATGTGGATTTTAAAAGTGATTCTATCAATTTAAAATACTGTATTAAGCACTGTGTGTGTTTTGTGTGCGTGTGCGTGTGTGTGTGTGTGTGTGTCTTTGTGTGTCTTGTTTGGACCTTTTTAATTCGGGAGCTACGAAAATACATCATAAAAATTGAAATGCAAGGGTCTCTGTAAAACCAGAATTATTGCATCACATGACTAACTTCTAACCTTTTGTGACCTTATCAAGATTTTTTTCACAAATATTTAATTACATAGTACCTCTTGGGTTGAGCTTAGTTTGCAGATTCCAGCTTCATATGGTGTTTCTGCATTTTTATGTAATGGTCTGAAGTCGATAATGTTGGGCACCATGATATATAAAAGTTTTTGGGCTTTTGATGTCACTGGTCTTTTATGTAACTCGCATGGAGGACTAGAGTCATTGGGATGACTCCGCATCGATTCACCTTCTGGTCATGGGTCAAAATCGTGAACTGAGAACGACAGGAACTAGTAGTGCGCCTAGCAACCACAGCAGGCCGTATTGGTAATACTTCTTGGTACCTGTAAGTGCATGCTACACAAAGCCAGAGCTCTTGTCTGAATCTCTAGTCAGTTAGTGGTGGAAATGATTGGATCAAGAACTGATGTGTTGGAAGGCAATGTTGCATCACAAAAAGATGGTTTGATCAGAATAAGATAAAAAAAAGATGGTTTGATCAGAATAGGATAAATCAGAAAGAACTGTCTAGCATTTCCTAGGATCTCTTCTAGGTGCCCATATAACTTCATCATTCTGGTAGGATTATTGAATAAAGACACCTAGAATGGCATGTGCATGCGACTGTAACGTAGCCTTGGGCTTTTAAAACTTTCAAGACAGTTGGATATAGTCCTACTTGGTTACAAACTCGTGCATTTAGATCTGTGGTAGGTGCATTTGTTGTAAGATTACACGTTTCACAAGCCATTTTGATGCCAACTCGCAGATGGAATACGAAATGCAAAAGTGCATTTGGCACATTATAAGTGGTTCGAAACTCAAGTGTATTGCCCCGCCCCTTGGTCCAATTGATTTCTTTGGACCAGATGTGTACCTTGTGGCTGGATGTAGTGATGGAGGGTGTCCCTGGACCAGTGGGAGATAGCCTAAACCTTGCAGTCTACCCAGACCCTGTATTCTCATCCATTAGAGATGAAGACCAGTCACAGACTAGAGAGATTATGAAACTAACGCCACTGGAGGTACCTACGTCTTTTTTGCGACAACCACAGGATGGCAATTTCAATTCCCAATCGCGTATAAACAGACCTGTGATGTCAAAAACACAAACTTGAATAAAACCCAAAAGGGTGCAGAAGCCATGCATTATTTGAATTTGTCTTGATTATAGTAGCAGCTAAAAAAAGAAAGTAGTCAAACGAACTTCATTTTGCTGTTGTTTACAATGATTTAAATTAGTATTTTCCCATGAAAATACCATTAACTATTCTGTATCAAGCCATGTTGTGCATGTGTGTGTGGATGTGTGGATGTGTGTGGGTGTGTATGTGTGTGTGTGGGTGTGTATGTGTGGGTGTGTGTGTGAATGCTTTTGTTTGTTTGGAGCTGTTTCCTTTTGATGAGAGCTATGAAAATACATAATTAAGGTTGAACTTCATATCATTATATACAAATACACACTCAACTACAATATTATGTATGTCAGAAAGCAATAAAAATCAGGAAAACAGAAATGGAAAAAGTGCTTATCATTGTCACCTATAGTTTGAACATATTTTCAAACGTAGTCAATTCTAATTGCTACACAACTGTTTATTGAATATAGTTATGATTCCCACACCCAGTGTCCTAAAACGTGGCATTGACGCTGTTAGGATATATATTTGGGGTTTAGGGTTTAGGGCCGCGCCGAAGGCCAGGTCAATTTGCACCCGGAATCCGAATCCGGTGTCAAAAAGCACCCGTCTTACACTAAAAAGTTTTGGCTGTCAACGACCACTGGACGAGGGCACCTTCGGCGCCATAGAAAAATCCTAACCCATGCACTGTTATGCAGCCAGGGTGTCTGGAACCACCTCTAACCCCAAAACTGCAGCTTTTCAACCTGAATGCAGGTTTTATAATTAAGAGTACATGTTGAGCAATCATGCAACATTAGCACTTGACCTGCAATATATGACATTCAGAACTCTGACCTCTCATTACATTCTTGTATTTGGAGTTAATTTTTTTCCACCACAAAGTGAGTCATTACCTCACCCATGTGTCCCTCATGAGCACATACACATTGCTGTATATCTGATACACATTCATTGCGTAGGGTCAGTTGAACAATTCAGGTTCACAGAGAAAGCTGTATCCAAGAGGGACGGTAAGTCAAACTGTATACTTTTCTCTCCACCTCCCACACCTATTTCAGGCTAAATCTTCTGAGCCCTGGCGTCTCATATCATGACGTTCAAGCCCCACCAGGTTGATGGCTATAACCTTGCGAGGACATTTGCAGCTGTCCATACAGCCAGGATGGGCAAGGTGGGTGTGGTCAAGTATTAAGTGCACTGTGCTGTTGTTGCTATCAGTAAACCTGCCACTCTACTTCTTTTTGGACTAGCTGGTTCCATGCCATCATTCAGGAGCATGGCAGAAACCATCTTTGGACATTATTTGGGTATGTCCAAGTGTATGATGTTTGGGTGGTAGGTGTATTAATATTAAATTCATACAGACCCATTCATATGTAACCAGTTAAACTCCAGCCGATTTTGATTTCAGTGTTATGTATTAATACAGAAAAAGAATGATTTGATTTGAAGATCGACTGAACGGCAACATAAATGTGTGTGGGACACAGGCCTGTCATACAGCCTCCATGAAGGAACACTTGCTATTTTGTGGTATAAACATTCTTTTTCATACTGTGTTATTATTTTATATAATAATAATTCTGCTGGCTCTGCGATGGAATAAAATCACCCATTAGACGGTGTGAAATCAAGAGTGATTTCACCCGTTTATATATTCGGTGTGAAGGTCACACCTGATTTGGAGTGCCTATTGGCTGCGAGCCGTCACACCACAAAACGGGTGACCTTCACACTTTTTTTTTTGCAGTGGTGTGTCTCTACGCAAAATACTCTTGCCCTGATCAACGGTGGAAAAAAAAAGGTGGCTGCTTCAGAGTGTATCTGTGCTGATGACTATATATTAATTACTTACAGATTTCTCTGGGTTGGTTCCAGCGCTGAAGTGCACCTTGTTCTTTCCCGCCAGATTTGCATAGCTCTGAAAATGGGATGCGCATGCAGAACTACAAGTACTAACTCAGCCCTAGTGCATCGATGGTTTCGTGTATAGCTATGGTAGAGTATTGTGAAAAGTCTTGTACTTTCTCATAATGTCGTAAGACAAGTAAGATATGTGGCTCGCAAAACAGATGGTTGCGCGGCTAGAATATTGTGTGAATTACGGTATCATTAATTAACCAGCCTATTGAGTCAGACAAAATGGAGGAGTTTGAGTTAGAGTTTTTGAAGCAAAACTATGTGCTTGATCATTCGCGACGTGTCTTTGTTAAAGAACAGTTATCCGTTGTTAAAAATCTGATGAAAAATGAGCTGGTTGGGCAAACCCGCTTTCGCCGTCTGCTTCTTGGGTGCAAGGGTGTCGGCAAAACAACCCTGCTTACAAGTTTACTGAAAGTCACCAAGGCATTATATCCGGAGCTTCTCACTTTGTATGTATCTTACGCCGCTTCAAAGAAACGCCTCGCAGAGCTTGTTTGCTGCGAACTCCGCAAGTGTTGCAGGCGCCCAAATATCTCTGATTATCTCGAACACTTTAAAGAGGAGACTCAGAAAATTATCCGGGACCAAGACCTCGACATATACGATCTACTTTTGAACGACCAAGAGTATTTTTGTAAACTTGGCATTACATCTGGCGAGGCAAGACGACTTGTCGTACAGGCGGACCGACCTCCAATTTTCGAGCGTCTAAGCACGTTTCTCGAACAAGAGGGCCAACGACTCTTCCTAGTTGTCGACGAATTTCAAGATGTTTACAGTAAAAGGTTTAAGGAAGTCGGGTGTCCTACCATCTGCGACGTGCTCGCGATTGGCGACAATGCAAGTGGCCGAATCCACTGCATCATCAGCGGCAGTAGCACTCACTTGCGTCAACTGGCCTTTGCCAAGCTGCCAGAGCAATTGTGCTCACAGTATCCTAACTATGAGGATGTTGACCTGAACAGCACTAAGTATCAAGCTTGCTGGATCTACCCTTTTCTTGATGTGGACTCATTTAAAAGTCTGTTCAAGCGTTTGAAGACGTTACAAAATAGTAGTTATGAACTTACAGAGGAGGAGGAGACAGCTACTCTTTATGATCTGTTCAATAAAACAGGTGGCTTACCTGGATACCTCTTTCAGTCAGTGATGGAGAGGAATATCTCAACGTATCACATTTCAGCCAAATCTGTGGTATTCTACCCACCTGATGAGAGAGCAAAAGTGCTTCTAGCTATTTACAAGGCACTTCCGCGGGTTGCAGACACCTCCAATAGTCTAGCCATTGCTGCCAGTACAACATTCTTGATTCCAACACATATCTCACAAGAACTCTTGTCCCAAGCGGAGAATATTTTGTATGACATGTCTGATGCAGGGCTCATTCGATATATCACCTCTGATCAAGGTGTGAAAATGATTGGGTTTGGTGATCCACTGGTGTTTTATGCAACAGCAATACAGGGTAGGCAGACTATAACCGCCTATGAGGCAGCTGCTCTGTGTTCTCCATGTGGCCAAGCAATGGCACCCCTTGCTGAGAATGTAGCATGCAGACTTTTAGCTCATGCCTTCAAACAAATCAACAAATTAAACCATCCAGTGACGTACTCAGATGTGCCACTAAATCTGTGCAAGGAGGGTGTTGACGCTCCTGTATCTTTTGCACATTATGTGATGTACAAAGAACTTATGAATGGAAAAGATACGTTTGGTGCAGATTCCACTGTCCTTGTGCCCAGTGATGAAGAGGGTAAGAATATAGCTTATCGTATTCAAGTGACTCTTGGATCCAGTAATATTATGACTCATTCAGAAACTGAAGCTACTGGAAAGAAATGTCATGACACTGCAGAGAGCATTGCAAATAAATTCACCAATCGAGTGAAATCAGCAATGGATGCTTATGAACGTAGTAAGATTCCCTTATCAAGTTGCATACATTTTCTTGCCACCACAAGGGACATTACACCTGATGCACGGAGCCACTTTGATAGTAAAAATATACACATTTTGGACAAGAAATATCTGTATGAGCAGGTATGGCCTCCAGAAGTTCAGGAGCTAGGGCCTCCCTATTCCAAATCCTAGACTATCTCTGTCATCGTGCATGCATGAATGTTTGAATGATTCTCATAATTATACATGTACATGCTGATGTATATATGTACACATACTGTTTACCTTTGGTTTAGATATGATTGCAATGCTAACAATAAACATATATTAATCATTTCATTGTGATGTGGGAGAGGGGGTCCGCTACACTAGAAAAGGAGGTATGTGTGTGTGTGCATGCGTACGTAGGAGGCGTATGTTTTGATCAGTGACATTAATATCCGCTTTTCTAAATCAATCAAGCCTCATGTGCAGGGGGGAGGGGGCATCAAGATGTATACGTAGTAGTGCATGTAGCCTCCTGATCAAGTGTCTTTTTGAGGCCAGCATGTATTCTATTTTTTTAAATCATTTTGATGCTGACTATGACCTATTTCTTCAAAGTTAGAACTATGTAAGGTTACTGCTTACACTTAAAGCTGTAATTATACTCATTTTAACCGCTAATATTGAATACTGTAGAAACTATCAATCGTTAGGATGGGAACACGCGTGGTCGTCTCTTCACACGATCGCGATATATATTTTAATGAATAACAACAATAACAAAATCACGTGCGCATTATGACAATGTTCAATAGTGAGGGTTCAACACTCCCCCCAATTGACTAGTAAGAACTAGTCAATTTTCTGGGTCAGAGTCATCAAATTCTTCCGTCTGCAGACACATCTTCAGTTTAGCAATCTCTGCTGCATTCCTTCTAGGGCGAGTAGGGGTTCGCTCAACCTCCACCACCTTCTCAGCATTTTCAGTTTCCTCGACATCAAGATCATTCATTTCTAAAGGGTATAGCAACTGCACAGGTCGCCTCAGTGTCGTGGTCCCTGACTCTGAAGCAACACGCACTACTGCAGCTCTAACTAACCCATCATGCCCTTCTATAAGGTTTTCCACCCTTCCAAGTTTCCAAAATGTTCTGGGGTGGTTCTCATCATGCACTAATACAATGTCCCCCATTGCGGCATATCTCTTGCCATTGCCAGTGATGTTGGTGTACTTGTGGTGTCTCTTAGACTAATCAGGTACTCGCTCCTCCAGCGCTTCCAGAAGTGTCTAAGAAGGCATCGGGTGTACTCCATCCGTGTAGTAATACTGGAACGATCCCCAGATACCACAAAGTCTGCATCTTGCTCCAACACTGAATGTGGGTCTGGAAGACCAAGTAGACGATATCCAGTAAGCAGGTGTGCTGGCGTGAGAGGTTCCTGGACATCATCAGCAGCTACGTATGTGAGCAGTCTAGAATTTAGTGTTCCCTCCACTTCTACTATGACTGTCAGAAGTTCATCAAATGTCAGTCTGGCATTGCCCACAACCTTCTTGAGACACCTTTTGACAGACCCGACTAGCCTCTCATAGAAGCCTCCCCACCATGGGGCCTTTGCAACACTGAAGGACCAGCAAACCCGTAACTGTGCGAAATAGTCCTTAATGATTGGATCGGCTTGAATCCTAGCCAGCTCCTTACGTGCCGCCTTGAATGTTTTGCTGTTATCGGAAACAATCCTTGTGGGGGTTCCTCTTCGACAAGTGAAACGTCTGAAACAGCGGATAAACGTTTCAGTAATCATGTCTGGTATCAACTCCAAATGAATAGCATGCGTTACGCAGCAGGTAAACAAAGCAATCCAAACCTTGTTTCCAGCTCCTTTAATATACAAGGGCCCAGCATAATCCACTCCGATGGATGAAAATGGTGGACTTGCGTTTACCCAAAAGTGCGGTAATGGAGGTGGATTCGGGGCACTGTAGGGTCGTCCATTGTATCGCATACATCTTACACACTGACGTAACACCTTCCTCACCAAACTGCGCCCTTTGACAACCCAAAATCGTGCTCTGAGTTCTGTGAGCGTCTCCTTGATGCCACCATGCATAACACGTTGGTGACAGTCCAATATTAGTAGAGTTGTAAAGTAATGTCCACTAGGAAGGAATATTGGGTGTTTAGTGGCTTCTGGCAGATCCGCGCAACTCAACCTTCCTTTACATCTCCACAAATTTGCATCATCTAAGTAAAGTCCAAACTGCTTTGTCCATTCTTCAAACTTCTTCTTGTGAACTGAAACTCTCTGACAAGCTTGTATGCAATATAACTCAGCAACTGCGAGGTCAGCACCATCTAACTCTGCATTGAGAACTTCCCTTGATATTCTAGTCTTGATCTTCTTGGCTTTGACAAACTTCAAAACATAAGCTGTTGTCCTGAGAAGCCTCCTAAGACTGCTGAATCTCTCATAATTGATCAGATTCTCTGGCCCTCTCATCACCAGAAAGTTGTAAGCTTCTTGCAACTGTGGTCGGTCCTTGGCCTTCAATTCAGACATGCATTCGTTAAACACAGCTTCCTCCAAGGTTAAGTTGTCATCTATAGGTGAGTCACATAGGAAATCTGGTCCCTTTAGCCATAGAGGGTCACTTATAATCACAGACAAATCAACTCCCCTGGACGGTAAATCTGCAGGATTATCTTTCCCCGGACAGTGTCGCCATGCTTCAACGGAGATCAGGTGGCGAATTTCCCGAATCCGATTTTCCACAAACTGACGCCACTCCTTATCACACCTTTGGATCCAGAACAGCACAACCTTTGAGTCAGTATAACAGACAGGGGCATTCAAGGTGAGTTCACTGTTAAGTGCGGACGCAATGTTAACCATCAGTCTGGATAACAGAAGAGCACCCAGTAGTTCCAGACGAGGGATGGTCTGTTCCTGTAGTGGTGCGACTCTTGACTTGGCTGCAATGAACCTCATGGAACATCCACTGGTTGTCTGTATCCGGAGATATACAACAGCTGCATAGGCTTGTCGAGAAGCATCACAAAATCCGACCAAGTTACAGGATTCCTTCTCACCACTACCATTGAAGTAGCAACGAGGGATGGCAATGGTTTGAACTCGTTTCAAACTGTCCAGCAATCCTTGCCATTGTAACAGCAATTCTCCCATAAGTGGTTGGTCCCAGTCCACCTTCTCAACACACAGCCTCCGAAACAGTATCTTGAAAAGGATGGTGAATGGTGTCAGCACTCCTAAAGGATCATAAATCCTCGACACGATACCAACAATGTTGCATTTGGTAGGCTGCACCTTATCCGCTGCATTGCCGATGTGATGGATATCAAAGGACAACTGATCCAGAACGCTGTCCCACTGAACTCCCAGGACCTTCACTCCACTTGAATCAATCTGACATCCTCCGAACATGCTCTTCACATAAGACAAATCTTCAACGGTTGTGTTCAGTTTGCCAGAAACTGGAACTGTGCTCTTCACCTCTTCAGTATCTATCCATTGTTGCAGTTTGGGTGAATTGGTGTGGAACTTGCGTAGGTTAAATGCACCTTCAGCCAACCAATCCTTAGCCTTCTTGTACAACTGAAACATGTCCTCTTCATCTTTGGCGCTAAATGTGAGGTCATCTACATATATAGATCGTTCAAATTTATCCACAAACTGCTGATCCACTGTCCTGTAGTGATCCATATGGTGCTTTATAGTTGCATTCAGAAGGAATGGACTGGATGACACGCCGAATACAACTCTGGAAAACCGTAACACTTTGATCTTGGGTAATTCAGCCTCAATATCATCTAGCCAGAGGAACCTGTAAACATCCTTATCATCATCAGCAATGGAAACCATCAAAAAGGCCTTCTCAATGTCTGCTACAAGACCTACAGGGAAAAGACAAAATCGTACTAAAATGTCAGCAATCCTTTGCTTGAATGATGCTCCTGTATACAGGCAGTCGTTGAGTGATGGTCCGCTGGTTCTGGCAGAAGCATCAAAAACAACTCTAAGTTTGGTCGTCGATTTATCCTCCCTGACAACACCATGGTGTGGTAAATAGTGTATCTGGTTGGACCGGGAAGTGTTCCATGGATCGCTCACAATCTCCACAATGCCTTGGCTTATCTGATCTTGGATGATGTTGTCATACTCCTTGAAGATGTGTGGCGACTGTTTCAATCTCCTGACTAGCCCAAGTAGCCTTGTCTGACTTAGACTGAAGTTATCTGGCAATGGTGGATGGTGTTCCTTCCATGGAAGACGGACGCAATATCTGCCATTCTGGAATTTGATGTTCTGCATGAACTCTTCGTAAACTGATGATTCTTTAGCCTCAATACCAATAGACTCTAAGTCCCAAAACATTTTGAGTGTCTGATCAAGGGAACTGTCTCCTGATGGTAGAGTTACTCCAGTCTTTAGTGTGTGGCATGATAACAAACTCATTGAAGTTGATCCACAGAGCAATCCAGTAGCGGGACCAGATAAAACCCATCCAAAACGAGTCTCAATTGCGGTTGGTCCATCTCCCTGGCAATTCCTGCCAGAAACTAATGCCCAATAGTGATCAGCTCCAATGAGAATGCCTACATCCAGGACGCAATCAGGATCACTCTCGTCTGCTAGGTCCAGTGTAGACAAATATGGATAACGACGTGCTGCAAGGCTGATAGGTTGTCCGCTAAGGGGCTCACAAATAACTGGAACAGTGAGTAATGGTATGACCACGTTGGCTCCATTTCTTGTTTTCATGCTGAGATTTACAACATCACACAGTTGAGGTTGTCCACTACTTGATCCAAAAGTCTTGACTATCAAAGTTTCAGTTCTCTCAGTTGGCAGCTGCAAGATGTTTCGTAAAGCGACCACGTATGACCTCTGGCTTCCAGTGTCGAAGATCATCCGTGTGGTTTGGGTGACGGCTGGAACATCTGGCTTGCACACGACTACCTTTGCTGTTTGAAGAAGGACTGGAGTCCTCACATCCACGAACATTGACAATACAGATCGGCTGGTAGGTGTTGCTTTCTGAGTCTGAGGTTGTGGCGTACTCGGTGATGGTGTAGATTGTTGCTGTTTCGGTAAGGGTGGGTTGGAAGCACCCTTAGAGGATGATGCACCACATATAGTGGCATGATGCCGTTTCCCACAGGTAAGGCACTTCAGAGATGAGCGACATTCCTGCGCCCGGTGATTACGCTTTAGACACACAAAACATCTTCCACTTCTCATTAGGATGCGCTTCCTTTCTTCAGCATCTGTCACATTCCCACACTGAGAAGACACATGACTCTGGCTACAGTAACAGCAAGAACCTTGTATGGGGTTATTTGAAAGTAGTGAAGCAGCAGTAGGATATTCTCGACCATGTTTGCTAGGTACATATGATTCAGCTGTTCTCTCCCTTGCTTCCACTTCCCTTTCGATCACCTTCAATATGGCTTCAAATTCCCATTCATCTTGTGGTACTTCACGGCTGATGATTAGAGAAAGATCATGAGGGATCTTACTTGTCAGGATGGATGTTAACAAGGTACCATATGATGCTGAATCTACTCCAAGAGACTTGAGACACCTCACTTGCGATTCCACCTTGTCGTATAGCTGTCTCAGACCTTTAATGTTCCGAGATGATGTCACTGGTTCAATATGTAGAAGCACATCCATGTGTTTGGCAATTAGTTGCTGTTTATTTCCAAACCTTTTCTTCAGAACTGCTATGGCTTCATCGTAGTTAGAGGAAGTCAGAGACAATCCAGCTATGGCCTCAGCTGCAGAATGTTCAAGAAGTGAATTGAGGTAATTGAACTTGTCAATAGCAGACAGCTCATAGTTGAGATGTATTGAAGACTCAAACGAATCCCAGAAAGTAGACCATGATGTAAGGTCACCATTAAACTTTCTCAGGTTGATCTTGGGTAGTTTTGCCTTACATGTGCGAGCTCTATCAGTAGTACCTGTCATAGGGGCACCATGAGGGCTTGAAGCGCGGCTTGACGTTGTGTCATCCGAGTGCTGTGACGAAGGGCTTGAATTGTGCGCTGCTCTATCTGCTGTCCTCGAACCGGCTGTTGCTGTAATTTGGTTACCTTGCGGGATCTGTAGAGTGTCATCCGTAGCTGCGTTAGCGTCCAAAGCCTTATCCAGCGTAAGAATGGTCAGCTCAAGGTCCCCATTGAACTCGTCCGTTTGCTCAATCTCAGCGGATATTTCATTCTCGTCCGCGGTTAAATCTAGAATTTCCGAGTCCAGTTTCCGTAGAATCTCGAGCTTCTCCTTGAGTTTCTGACGTTGTTGTTGTAGCTTGAGAGCATCGCGGTCGGTAGAATCCAGATCAGCCTTGACCTGACCAATTACTTTCGATACCGATGCCTTATGACCTGCACGTATCCTTTTCTTTCGTGTGATCTCCTCGCTCATTTCAAAAGACACGCGTTCTTAATCTTGAGTCAATTCCCAGGCTCGATAGGACCATGTAGAAACTATCAATCGTTAGGATGGGAACACGCGTGGTCGTCTCTTCACACGATCTTTTAATGAATAACAACAATAACAAAATCACGTGCGCATTATGACAATGTTCAATAGTGAGGGTTCAACAAATACATGCCATAGCTCCTTGTTCATTCACATAAGCTGCTTTATTTCCTAAGACCAGAAGTACTTATTTATAAGTAGCCATGATATGTGCATGTGGTAGCCAATCTTTATTGCTTCACATAACCAGTCTCCAATCTCTAAAAATGATATGTTTAAAAGAAGCCTACTTAGCATGTGACATAATTAATTCACACTCCTTCATGCCACACACACACACACACACACACACACACACACATAACACACATAACACACACACACACACACACACATGCATATATGTATATGTCCTGGGCATTGCACACAACTATGTTTTTCATGTGCCTTCCAGGCTCACTCAATCTCTCGTCTGCATGCATGTAGTAGTGCCAGCTTTGATTCTGCCATGTTCTGCTAGCAGCAAAGGGTTCGGCACATGATAAATCCTACATAATGTATTGTTTAAACATTCAAATCGTTGTCCATATTCTGTTATGTAGTGTATATCATACAGACACACAGATATGCATATTAGTATGCACTTTACAAGCACGCTTCTTGTACATGTAGATTGCACAGACTCACTCACTGTTATGAAGGTAGTTTTCTTGCAGGAATGCAGGTCCGTGTACATTGTATGTCACAACTGCATGCATGGCTTCCAAGCATATCATCAGTTCTGCTTCTTGGACAATGGTGCATGTAACTCCTGCAGGGTCCTCAGTTCCTTGAGCAAAGACCAGACATCACTGAACCTATAGCACACCTGCACAGACATAATTAAAGAGTTTAATATTTATTAAAAACAATATCATACAAACAAAACACAAAAGGAATGATATATATTTTCAAGTCTAAGTCACCTGGAAGCCCAGCTCCATGCATCATTAGAGCCACAAAGACAAAGATTAGTTGCCCTAAAAATAGCAAAAGACATCTTGGCTCTAATATTGCCTGTGACATTGCTGCAGGACTTCTTCCACAGGTCAGCAAAACAACATCAACAGTCACTACAAATGGTCACTGCCTTCACTTATTTCATCATGTGTTATGGTGAAAAAAGAATAGCTTCATTATTAAGGTGTACAGTGTGCCAACTACTGGTAGATGTATATCTAAAAGTGGGTCTATCACCAAGATCAGCAATGAGAGCTGGAACATTATTCTTGTCATTTGCTTCTCTTAAATACATTTGGCTTTCGAATAGTTGAGATTAGGTCCCCAGATTCCATAATGCTGTAATTGCTGTTGGATAACCAGACCTCCTGTTCTATCAGTATACATTTTCACTTGACTATAGTAACAGTACAATCTTCATTAGTTGAAGCTGCATCAATAATTAAATTAACATTAGCTTTGGACACAAGCAGCTACTTCCACTTCAAATCCAAGATCGAGGTTCTGAGGGAGACCACTGGCCCCTCCCACTGGGATGCTCATGTTTTGGTCACAGGTGGGACACTTGTTGGGAACCACTTTTCTCTATCGCAGAATGTATACATTACTGACAGGAGTGCAGTCATACACTATGTATACATTACTGACAGAAGGAGTCAGTTCTTGGATTACTGCGGTAACAATGTGGTATACCTATCCTGCCCAGCCCCTCTTTACCTGCTATGAGATTCATTCGTCTCCATGGCTAAGCACATGAAATTTCTGCTGAACTATAAAACGTGCTCAGAGACCATTACATCTCACATGGGTCTGGGTACAAAACATGATAGTTATAATTACTGGTACAGCACAAAGCAGTGCATTAAAACAAAAACTGCTATTAGCTCCATAACTGGTGGGGGGGGGGGGGGGGGGAATTTGTGTATGGTGTCAACAAACATTGTGTCCTTATAGGTAGGGTGTGTAACCTCCCCTGCATAATGAAAATCGATTTTTCCGAATACTTTTAAAACACTAATCGATTTTTCAGGTTTTTGTGGATCTGAAAATCGATTTTTCCGAATAGTTTAAAAAACAAAATCGATTTTTCCGAATAGGTTTTGCCAAATTTCCTGCCGAATACCTAGGTTATTCAGGTTATGGTGCTTGTGGAGTGCACACTGAGAAGATAATTTATGTCTGCACAGAAATCCACCTGGTCTCGCACCAAACTAGAGCTGTGCATGTCAGTTGAAACACAGAGACACAAAGGTTACAGTAGCATGCATGTGTTTAGTTTAATAAATTGTATGTCTTTACCATGCACTTGTACATATCCATAGTAATGTAAACCTAACCATCCAACACTAACCACGGAGACCAGACATCACCATTAAAAACTCACCCCACATCACCTACAATCATGTACTCCACTTACAATCATCCCACAACACTCCATTCCCGTTCTCGCTAAAGGCATATGAAATTTCCCATAAGTACGATTGCGTAATGCTCTCTAATTCCTCCACATACTTAAACAGAGCGCGCATACTTACTTGAAGTGGGTGAGAAGCAGTCATTCTGTTTCACTCGCTAGCGCAATACTCACTTCGTACCACTGTACAATAAAACAATGCAATACTAGTACTGGTACATAAATTTATTGCTACTACATACAACCACAACTCGTGGCATATACTAATGAACTTAGTTACTTACTTGAAGACGACGATAACAGCACTGAGCTAGTACACGCTGTATATTTTGTATCCCCAATTGATGCACATTAAATATTTTGTATTATATTACTATCTATTTATTCAAATATTGATTGCTTCCGATGTCGTTATGTATGTATAAATAGTAAAAACAACAGTGACGTAGTTATGTCTATAACTCTAATTATGAAGTACTCAATTGAAAATCATATCCGGATATCGGCATAAAAAGATATTCGAATAATGGGCGAATTGTTGATGCTGACGACGAATACCTAAGTACCTCCGAATGGAGAAACATAAACCGGTTATTTCGAATAGATAAAATTCACTAATCGATTTTTCCGAGTAATGCTAAGTTGCTATTCGAACGGATAGGTTTTTGCGAATATCCGAATAACCCGAATAACCTGATAACCGGTTACACACCCTACTTATAGGACTGTCCCCTGATACTAAGTCATAAGGATATGCCATGATTAGCAAACAAGCTCAAGAGGCTTATGTTTTTCCTCATGGAATGATGAATATTGCTATGATCATTGCTCCAACATTTATTTCAAACCAGGATAAATCAGTGTACAGCATTGTCCAAGCTTCCTTCTTTATCCATATCAATCAGACCTGCTTTCGTTGGATAGTTGCATGTTGAAATTCAACCCAGATCCTCTCCACAAGTGCAATTCTAAATGACGGAGAAAGAAAGATGTCATACTACACAACCTAGGAAGAAATTATGTCGACATCAGATCGCCATGTAAATATCAAAAGAACAATAACTGAACTTTTAATTTGTTGTTTGGTTGATATGCCTCATTGTATGTTTAGTAAGACCAAAGGTTTAATAGGTGTGAGATTTATTTTCCATTTCATCATCTTGTGATTGTACCCATGACATAGACCATTCTGGAACAGAGGCTGAAAATCCGAAAACAAACTGAATTAATGTTTGGATAACCAGCAAAAGATCACACTACAGATCCAACCCAGTGAATAGATTATCTACAGCTCTGTGTTGTGTGTTTCCCCTACCACTCCACACTCTCCTCCCTCCCAACTGTACAGTACACCTGCTCACATAATGCTATGCTCATTGATCTTTCATGATGACTCTGCATATCCTGCTATTCAGGTCTGTTTTTGGTAACAACAAGAAAAAAGAGAATCAAGTGGGACACATATGTGAGATATGCGGTCATCTGAGATAACCATTGTACTTAACCTAGGGAGCATGCGCACTATAGTTATTGTTATGGACAATACGGGCGCCGCTAAGAGGCTAAGAGCAAGGCGCAGAAGCACCAGCCTTTTGTTGTATTGTGTACTATGAGTATATATGCTGTTGTGTTCTTGTATGTGATATGCTCAACTTATAATACAACTTTGGTGACTGGAAATTGGCAACTCGACATACACTACAATTGGCGTAGTCGGCTAAAGAGAGAAGAATGGCTGCAGGGTATCTCGGAAGATAGAAGCATTCGATCCAGCCACGGAAGAGTGGGGGAGATATATCGACCGTTTCCAACAGTTTCTGGTAGTGAACGATGTAAAGGATCCGAAGAAACAAGCGGCGTGCTTGACTGATAACAGTAATCGGGGCATCGACCTATAAGCTATTGGAAAATCTGTTGTCTCCAGAAAAACCCGCAACAAAGAAGCTGGACGAATTAATAGAGGTATTGCAGCATCATTTTCAACCCAAAGTGATCACAATCGCGGAACGATTCAAATTCCATCAACGTAGTCAAGCGGACGGAGAATCGGTGGTAGACTACATGGCTAAGCTGCGACATCTAGCAAGCACTTGTGACTTTGGACGGTTCTTGGACCAAGCACTTAGAGACAGGTTAGTCTGTGGTCTGAGAAACGCTGCGACACAGAAACGACTTCTAGCGGAGGCGGATCTTACGCTCAATCGGGCAGTGGAAATCGCTCAAGGAATGGAAATTGCAGAGCGCAACACACAACAAATACAGTCGGCAGTAAACGGAGCGTCAATCCCCATCAGTCCCACCACTACCGAAGTGCAGGCACCCGTCCAAGCGGTGCGAAGGTTCAATGGAAGGTCAGATTGCCACCGCTGCAATGGCAAACACGAGCCATCCAAGTGCCCGTTCATCGAGGCAGAATGTTTCAAATGCAAGAAGCTAGGACACATAGCCAGCGCGTGCAGGTCAAGGAGTAAAAGATTTTTCAGGCCTCGAGAAGACAGACGAAAAGAACAGCAGACTAACACAATTGTACATCATGGTGTCACAATTGGTGATGTATTCGGTACAACGGCAAATCAAAAATCAGTGAAACCAATCATTGTAGAAGTGCAGATCAATGGAAGACCTGTAGGTATGGAACTAGACACTGGCTCTGCTGTCACTATCCTAAATGAGAAGACATGGAAAGAAACACTGGACAGGCCAAAGTTGCAGAAAAGCAACAATAAACTGAAAAGCTATTCTGGGCATCAAATAGCTGTACTAGGTGAAGTCATGGCCAAGGTCACTGTTAACCAACAAACCAAAGTACTCACAGCAACTGTGGCCGGGACAAGCCACAATAACTTACTTGGTCGAGACTGGCTGCAAGTATTAAAATTAGACTGGGCAGAAATCGTAGCAGTCAATTCAGTAAGAGAAGATGCATTAACCTCGTTGCTCCAGAAGTATGAACTGGTATTCAAGGAAGAATTGGGCCATTGCAAGAATATCAAAGTCCACATTGTACTTCAACCAAATGCTGAACCAAAATTTTGCAAACCAAGACCAATTCCATATTCAATTAAAGAAGCTGTCAGTAAGGACCTGGATCGACTGGAAACATTGGGAGTTCTGGAAAAGATACCTCATTCAGATTGGGCTGCACCTGTTGTTCCTGTTATGAAACCTTCAGGAGCAGTTCGCATTTGTGGAGACTTCAAAGTCACAGTCAACCCACAAATCAAGGTTGACCAATACCCTCTTCCAAGACCTGAAGAACTGTTTGCATCATTAAATGGGGGTCAACAATTTACAAAGCTGGATTTTTCAGAAGCCTACTTGCAGATTGAATTAGATGAAGGTGGACAGGAATGTTTGGTGATCAACACACACAAGGGACTCTACCGGTACAAACGGTTACCATTTGGGGTCAGCTCAGCATCTGCAATATTTCAGCAGGTCATAGATCAAGTAACTCAAGGACTTCAAGGCACAGCCTGCTATATGGATGACTTGCTAATCACGGGTCACAACAAGGAAGAACCCCTTAAAAATTTAGAAGCTGTCCTGAAGCGTATTGAGAAATATGGGTTTCGTATTAGGAAGGAAAAGTGCTTATTTCTTCAAGACTCAGTAGAGTACCTGGGACACATAATAGATAAATTAGGAGTTCGTCCATCGCCATCAAAGGTCGAAGCAATCCTCAAAGCTCCAAAACCAGAAAATCAGATGCAATTGAGGTCATTTCTGGGGGGAGTGACCTATTTCGGAAAGTTCATAGCACAGCTATCAGAATTGTCTGCACCATTGAACAGACTATTGCGAAAGGATGTACCTTGGAATTGGGACAAGGCAGCAGATGAAGCTTTCAATAAAATGAAACAAGCATTGGCCTCCATGGATGTTCTGGTTCATTATGACCCTGAGCGTTCACTTGGTTTGGCTTGTGATGCTAGTTCAGTTGGAGTGGGAGCAGCCCTCTTTCACCGATTTGAAGATGGAACAGAACGTCCAATTGCATATGCATCAAAGACCCTGAATGATGCAGAACGAAACAACTCTCAAATAGAAAGAGAAGCCCTGAGCATCATTTATGGAGTTAAAAAGTTTCACCAGTATTTGTTTGGAAGAAGATTTCAATTGGTCACCGATCACAAACCTCTACTGGCTCTTTTTGGATCACAACGCGGCATTCCAGTTAGGGCAGCTAGCCGATTGCAACGTTGGGCACTTGTCTTAGCTGGATACTCATACAGCATAGAGTTCAAACCTACAGACAAACATGGAAATGCAGACTGTCTTTCTCGTTTACCGATGGGTCCAGATGAGAAATTTGAGAAATATCACACATATGATGCTATAGTTTGCCAAGTTCAACAAGGCCAACTGGATTGCCTACCTGTATCAGCAAAAATGATAAAAGAGGCAACACGAAAAGACAAAACACTATGCAAAGTACTACAGTTCATGCAGCAAGGATGGGACACCTGTCAACCAGACTTGGAATTGACACCATTCAAAAACAAACAAATAGAACTGACATGTCAAGCAGGATGCATCATGTGGGGTCTCAGAGTGGTGATACCTACCAAACTTAGAAGCCAGGTACTGCAAGAACTCCACTCAGCACATTCGGGCATGGTCAGAATGAAAGCACTAGCACGAACACACGTTTGGTGGCCTGGAATAGATGCAGAAATCGAACAGCTGGCTAGAAAATGCACAGCTTGTGCTTTAGAAAGTAAAGACCCCTCAAGGGTACCTCTTCATAGCTGGGACTTCCCCTCAAGACCATGGCAAAGACTACACATTGATTTTGCAGGTCCCTTTCTGGGAAAAATGTGGCTTATAGCAGTTGATGCGCATTCAGAATGGCCAGAAGTGATACCGATGCAACTCACTACCTCAAAAAGGACCATCTCAGTACTTCGCCAAATGTTCTGCACGCATGGCTTACCAGAGCAAATTGTCACTGAC
This sequence comes from Ephydatia muelleri, assembly GCA_013339895.1. NCBI lineage: Eukaryota > Metazoa > Porifera > Demospongiae > Spongillida > Spongillidae > Ephydatia > Ephydatia muelleri. The sequence goes on from JABACO010000015.1 coordinate 149,180, forward strand.
AATGGACCACAATTTACAGCAGCAGAATTCAAACAATTTTGTGAGAAAACTGGTATTAAGCACATACTTGTAGCACCGTATCATCCAAGCTCGAATGGAAAGGCAGAGAGATTTGTTCAGACTTTTAAGCAGGCAATGAGCAAAATCCAAAAATGTGGAAATGATTGGGAGAGAAGTCTAGCAAATTTTCTGCTTACATACAGATTTTCAACACACCCTACAACCGGGGTAGCTCCGTGTGAATTACTGATGAAGAGGACACTGCGTACCAGGCTGGACCTAATGAGACCAGATATTGGAAATCGAGTAGAAAACGGAGTAAGGTGCCAACAAAGTGTTGCTGCCCCATGTCCCAAAGAATTCAAGGAAGGAGATACAATTTGGGCTCGAAACTACAGAGAGGGTAACAAGTGGGTTCCTGGTATTATTCAAAAACAGCAAGGTCCCCTAACCTACAAAGTCAAAATAAGTGAGACACTAATATGGAAACGCCATGTAGATCAGCTGAGAGCTAGAGTTGAAGAAGCTGATTACTTTACTTTGACTTGTAAACCAACTGTGACTCAAAATGATCAGGATCAGCTTGATGATGCACAGCACCCTTCAGTACCTCCAGATCAAGAAGAAGAAGAAACAAATATTGAGCATAATGAAACTCCACCGTGCCGCTACCCTAAAAGAGAACGCCACCCTCCAGTACGATACTAGAAGGGAGGAATTGTGAGATATGCGGTCATCTGAGATAACCATTGTACTTAACCTAGGGAGCATGCGCACTATAGTTATTGTTATGGACAATACGGGCGCCGCTAAGAGGCTAAGAGCAAGACGCAGAAGCACCAGCCTTTTGTTGTATTATGTACTATGAGTATATATGCTATATGCTGTTGTGTTCTTGTATGTGATATGCTCAACTTATAATACAACTTTGGTGACTGGAAATTGGCAACTCGACATACACTACAACATATAACTATGCAAATGATGTACACCAAGTCTGTGGGGTCCCAGTGTTCTGCCTTGGGTATTTGGACGCAAGGAGCCATGTATTGACACCATACACAAATTCCCCCCCCCCCCCCCCCCACCAGTTATGGAGCTAATAGCAGTTTTTGTTTTAATGCACTGCTTTGTGCTGTACCAGTAAACCAGTAATTATAACTATCATGTTTTGTACCCAGACCCATGTGAGATGTAATGGTGTCTGAGCACAATATGTTATAGTTCAGCAGAAATTCCATGTGCTTAGCCATGGAGACAAATGAATCCCATAGCAGGTAAAGAGGGGCTAGGCAGGATAGGTATACCACGTTATTACCGCAGTCATCCAAGAACTCTACTCATGTATGACTGCACTCCTTCTGTCAGTAATGTATACATTCTGCGATAGAGAAAAGTGGTTCCCAACAAGTGTCCCACCTGTGACCAAAACATGAGCATCCCAGTGGGAGGGGCCAGTGGTCTCCCTCAGAACCTCGATCTTGGATTTGAAGTGGAGTAGCTGCTTGTGTCCAAGATTACAAGTAACAGTGACGTATTTTTCTATGAATGTATGGATGGACGCAATGGTACACACTGTCATCTCATGTGCACTATCTGCCCTGAACACCACAAGTGCAGCAGAAAGCTTTTCAAGCACACTGTAACAGTCATAGGCTTTCACTTTAGCTGGTCTGTGGAATTCTTCCTAGCCTTAATTTTTGATCCACCCATGCCTGAAAACAAAATTAATTTCAAGCCGGATAGCTTTTCTCTTTGCAGCAATCGAACGACAACACCAAGATCTACGTTTTGGTGCTAGTTTCATGTCATAAAACTATGCCCTTCTAGACCAACTAAGAACCTGTTTCTCGTGCCCATGCCCAAAAAAATTGTTGGTCGTCGTCGTCTTCTTCTTCTTCTTCTTCTCCGTCAAGTATAACTCACGCTAGGAATGGTTTTAAAGAACGGCGATAGTACCAATCGCTTCAGAATTTACCGGCGCGGTGCCCCTTAAGGTAATAAAGAAGCTACAACGAAAAAGTACTATATACGGTATGGGTATATTACTATGTTCTAAATACAGGAGTATGGATAATTTTAGGCAGTATACAACAGGCACAAAATTTATTTTGGTGTCAGTTTAGTCGTTACTAGTGAAGTTGTTTTTCTAAAAATGCCTTCGCGTAATCGAAAGAAGAGAACGAAGCAACGAGCGGAATACCTCCAAAAGCAAGAAGAGAACAAGGCTAAAGCCCGAGAGCGCTACAAGGCCGACCCTGAAAAAAAGAAGGCCTCTGTACGCGAGAGCTACAAGGCCGATCCTGAAAAAAAGAAGGCCTCTGTACGCGAGAGCTACAAGGCCGATCCTGAAAAAAAGAAGGCCTCTGTACGCGAGAGCTACAAGGCCGATCCTGAAATAAAGAAGGCCTCTGTACGCGAGAGCTACATCGCAAATATTGAACCTAAGTGTGCTGCTAAAAGGCAGCGATATGGAGAGGACCTCGAGGAGAACCGTGCTGCTAAAAGGCAGCGATATGGAGAGGACCTCGAGGAGAACCGTGCTGTTAAAAGGCAGCGATATCAAGAGAGCGTCGAGGAGAACCGTGCTGCTAAAAGGCGGATATACAGGGGTAATTCAGCTACCATTAAGGCAGCTAGAATGAGTCGGTATTGGAAGGGTCGTAGAACTACCACTACCACTACCACCCAAAGGTATGTTATAGCATGCTGTATGTACCATTTAAAATCTAAGGGCTGCTATGCACGTGGCTCATGGCTTCCTGTCATGCACACATTAACACTCTTGTATGCCTGCATGACATATTATCAGATGTACAGTATGGCTTCCTACACGGGATGTTCCCTGGTAAAGGTCAATGTTTGTACAAAAGGTTATTTGTACATGTACATGCATCTGTGTCTGTTACATTGTAAATGTGATGTGCAATAAAGGACTATACACATGTGTGTACTACTGTAATTGCATTTTCAGAAATTTAATTAACAAGTCTGTCATGCGCATCCAACCCTTGCATGCAGCCGATTATCAGATGTACAGTAAGGCTTCCCACAAGTAAAAGTTCCCCATGTACATGTAAAGGGTACAAAAGGTAATTTGTGTCTCTCACATTGTTTTAAAGGTCCACTACACATGTGTGTACAGAAAATTGAGTTGTATGAAAATAAAATAATTCACGTTATGCGCAGTTGGTAAAATGTTTTGATACATGATAAGGCATAATGTGTGGTAAAATAAAAGTACTGCAACCCTATCTTCTCCCATATAGTTACTCCCTGTTTGAGCCCAACTCTCGCACACTAGCAGAGTATGGAGTGAGTCTTGAAAAAGCAATTCTTAGGGATAGTGAGCTTCTGAGTGATGTAAACAATGCTTTCTGCAATAGCCATCCATTGCTAGCTCAAAAGGTTGTTACAAGATCTGCCCGTGCAGCAGTAAGTAAGATTAGTGCAGATGCATTACTTGCTAAAGCAATAAGTGTACGAAGATCACAGGCAGAAGTGCCGCCGCCACCGCCTGCAGCAGCGCTGGACCCACGGCCACCGCCAGCAGAAGCCCCGCCACCGCCTGCAGCAGTGCTGGACCCTCCGCCACCGCCAGCAGAAGCACGGCCACCGCCTGCAGCAGCGCTGGACCCACCGCCTGCAGCGTTACCCTTGCTGATGCTCCCCCCAATGCTGCCCCCAATGCTGCCCCCGCCTTTTTTACTGCCCCCGCCACCCGCATGGCCTTACCCCGGGGGGGGGGGGGGGGAGAAGAGGAAGAGGCCGAGGAAGAGGAGGCGGCAAAACTATTTATTTTATCAAAAACAACTACACTTATCACTATTAATTTTATTGTTATTGTAACATTAATTTTACATACGTATTTATTAAAGTTATATAGTAACTTGTGGTCGGGGCAATGCACAAAGCGTTCGTAAGGTATAGACATTTTGTCCATTGCACATCGTTCCTCATCACATTACAGTTATGAAGCTTCGTTGACACGGAGAAAAAAAAACTTATGAAACAAGTAAATAAAAACCTTCTCTAACGAGAAAGTTGGTGGGCATATAGGATTGACAATGTTGGTGTAAAAAGCACGGAAACAAGTGTGACAGAAATGTTACTGGAAAATTGAAATAGGCCTATATTTAGCCCAGTCACATTTAGGCAGCGCACGCCTGAGAAAATGGGCTAAATATAGGCCTATTTCAATTTTCCAGTAACATTTCTGTCACACTTGTTTCCGTGCTTTTTACACCAACATTGTCAATCCTATATGCCCACCAACTTTCTCGTTAGAGAAGGTTTTTATTTACTTGTTATAGTAACCACACAACACAACTTCAAGCTGTGTCCTGTGTACCAAATCATGTTTTCAGGATCTTGCAGCAAAACATCGGCAAGGATCACTCTTAAACGTTAAAACCTTCATCAATGCACAATACTACAAATTTAAAGCACAAAAAAGAAACTAAAGCTTTAACAGGTAACGAGCAGTTATCAAGGGAAACAAATATCCATCCTTTCACTAGTTTGAAGCAAACATAAATAGCGGATATGAATTTGGCTAACATAAAAAGACTGCATTGTCAAATCATATTCATAGAGCTACATTTATTTGTTGATCAAGTTACAGTAAACTTTTTGGCTTACTTTGTAAGAGAGACAACTCCAAATCCAATGGTCCTTCACCAAAATCCATAAATTCAGAGGTGTGATTAATATTAACACTACCTCGGATGTTCTGTGCACAGGTATAGCGAACGTGCATGATCAGCTTCCAATCCCCTACTATAATCTCTGGCATGGCTGTGTAGGAAATTAGGTTTGATGTTTAGGTATTTATGGTCGTGGGAACGAGAGGTGATGAGATTATAGACAAACTAGGTTAGTAGTCTAAGCCCAAAAGCATGTCAGAGACAAGTGGTAATGGCTACAATCCCTGGAGGGTAGATATAGTATACTTCAAATGGAATGGATTTTCACATGCAACAATTGCATGGGGTGTGGCAGCTAGTTGACTACTGCTAAAGGTCTACAAGCAAGGTTGTTTATCCATCAGATACCAACAACCCATCCATCCTGGATGAGCTGCATTAAGCATCCATTTGCTTGAATTTTAGTCTGTAAGCCAATGAAATTGCCTTACAGAGCATTGGCACGTATGTCGAGTGCTATACCATGGCCAGATTAGATTTCCTCAAACAACAGTATTATTGAGGGCTCGGTGGGTGTGGTCATCATGGAACACTGCAGCTAACTTCTATTGATGTCCTCATTCATGAGGAGGAGGGGCCAGAGAGGGAGGCACTAATAGTAAAAGGAAGAATTTTTTTAAAGCAAGCTGATAGCATAATATGTAAGAGGGTGTGGCCACAGTCTAAAGGTAAGCCAATCCAATACACCCACAAATTAATACATGAACCCCTTTCACACACATAGTCCACACACACTCACAGTTGTCTAAATAATCTATGGTTTTTCCAGCAAACATGACAAGGAATGTGTGGGTGTGTGTATCTGTGTGTAGCCAGCATTACGGTATGTAATGGTATTGTGTGTGCGTGCGTATGTGTGTGTGTGTGTGTGTATGTGTCAGGGATGCATATGTGCATAGAGCCATCAGTGTGTGCCTTCACCAACAAAATGCTACGATGCCACTGGCACTACAGCGGCGGCGGAACCGGGGGGGTATTTACTATTTACCCCCCCCCCCCCCAACTTTTCTGGACAGAATTATTTTTCATTACACCACCAGTTTTCTAATAGTGAATCAGACGGATACAATATCTGTCACGTTTCCGCGTTAATGGAGATGAATCATATCCTTTCGGCAGCTTTCTGTCTCACCTATTTTATTATCGCGTTACACTCAACAGGTGAATCGGAACCGTAGAAGGGATGATTCGTCTGTGGTATTCTTATTTAGCGATCGTCGTATATATTATGAAAAAATTTCTTTTTATTTATTTGTTTTTATCTTTTTTAAAAAATGGGACAGTTTTGCCCCACGGATATATAATAAAATGTTATAAAAATGCATCGCGGGTGAATCGCTATAACTTCCCAACGGTTAACGCTATCGACTTCCTATTTTCAACACTTCATACTACACCATTTCACTACGGGAAAACCTATTTTGGGGCCTTGCACTAGTTCCTTGCTGATGCTACGAGGTCCGATACCCCATGGGGTTCAAAACCGCCACATCTTCAGCTAGGAGAGTTTAAATCGCTTCAAATTCAGTATGTACGTACAGGGGTCCTGTAGCTATTGATGTGTTCAGTTCGTTAATTTTTACTCTATCCGTCACGGAGATACAGCTGTGCAAAGTTAATGCACATTTCCCGCTCGATTGCACCATTTTTGCATGCAACCCGTGTTCCATATTCTCCCAATCCACAATAAATTTTGATAACTTCTTTGTTCCGCCCATTTCTCCCTTAAACTAAGCTAGCCGTTCCCAACTGTTTTTGTCTCACTCAGGCAGTGAGTTTATGCGGGAAAGTTAAAAGAAGAAGAACGCTGCTCAGTTCCAGACGATCGTACCAAATTAACGGACCCCAAGTGAATATAACCTTGCGCCTCCCACGTCGCCGGCAGTATTCAAAACAGGCACGCGTAAGGCTATTTGATAAGCACTCACATCATCCTCTAGTCGTGTAATAAAGCTTTCCTATTTGCCATCATCTTGCTAAAATCATCGTCTTATATCTGCCACGCCCACTCGGCTACGATTTCGGTCTCACACAACTTTCAGCTCACACATAGTACATGAACTCATGCTGGCTCACACTTGTGCACACACTTGCATTGTTGCGTACATGGCCCTGTACACTATCTGCTGTGTATATGTTGTGCAAATGCGTCTGTACATCCTGAGCACACACACACACACACACACACACACACACACACACACACACACACACACACCAATCTCTGTGTGTTTCCTCTGTATTGTTGCAAGCAGACGTATACTCTTCTCTCATCTAGCACTCTGTACAAGTGCTCGTCTGACCTGTAAAAAAGCCTTTTCGGAGTACAGTATAATGAATATCGTTACTAGCTTGCTATCGATATGTCTGTGTAAACTTACCTGACCTACCACGATCTGCAACGATAAGGGAGGTACACTGTACCATCGCAGGTCTCGCAGGCCTACTGTTTTCATCAGCACAATGTTGTGTGTCCCGTGTCGTACTAATTGAATGCAGCGAATTAAACGAGTGTACATGAACTCAGATTGCTGTTCCTCACCATAAGTACAAAGTATGTAGTGCCTTCTACGAGTAGTCATTTAATTTACGCATAAAAATTAATAGTACAGTGTGCTGCCTTAGTCTCGTACCCAGAACCAGATTCCCAACAGCTGCGCCATGTTGGGAATCTGGGTCTGGGTACGAGACTAAGGCTGCCTCTTCTAGAAGGATGTACCAAGCAGTTTTTTATGAAGGGCGATGGTTCTGTCTGGCGATGAATTACCCTATCATTGCTGATTGCGGTAGGTCAGGGCCCGTGGTAAGTTTACACAGACACAATGGATAGCAATATTCATCATTCCACAAGCACTCAAGATAAACAGAAGCCTCTTGAGCTTGTTAGCAAACCATGGTTACATACAATGTATGCATAAAGGACCACTCCTATGACACTACAGTGTACACGTTGCTACATGTACCTACATGTCTCATGGTCTCATGAGCTGTTCAATAGATAGATCAAAAATGCATGTGCAGAGAAGGCATTCAGTGAGAGAAAATGTGTGTACCATCATTATCAGAGAGCACTACTGTTTTTTTTCCACATGAACAACAGTGTGTGCTTTGTGTAACACGTGTCTGTGCACATGTGCGAGTCTGTGTGTATTGTGTGTGTATCTGTGAGTGTGTGTCTGTTGTGTCTGTGCATGTGTGTCTATATGTATTTTGTGTGTGCGAGTCTGTGTGCAAGTCTGCGTGTCTGTGTGTTTCTGTGTGTGTGTATGTTCCTGTGTGTGTCTGTGCATGTGTGTGTCTGAGTGTTTTGTGTGACTGTCTCGTGTCTGTGTGTGTCTGTGTATTTCGTGTGTGCCTGTGTATGCATGTGTGTCTGTGTGTGCTAGTGTGTATTTCCATGTGTGTGTGTGTGCATGTGTGTGTGTGCGTTTGTATATGTGTGTGTCGTGTGTTTTGTGTGTCCATGTGTGTGTCTGTGTATCTGTGTGTGTGTGTTTTTGTATGTGTCTGTGTGCGTTTGTGTGTGTGTGTGCGTTAGTGTGTCTGTGTGTGTGTGTTTGTATGCATCTGTGTGTATGCATGTGTGTCTGGATTGGGAGAATGGAACACGGGTTGCATGCAAAAATGGTGCAATTGAGCGGGAAATGTGCATTAACTTTGCACAGCTGTATCTCCGTGACGGATAGAGTAAAAATTAACGAACTGAACACATCAATAGCAACAGGACCCCTGTATGTACATACGGAATTTGAAGCGATTTAAACTCTCCTAGCTGAAGATGTGACGGTTTTGAACCCCATGGGGTATCGGACTTCGTAGCATCAGCAAGGAACTAGTGCAAGGCCCCAAAATAAGTTTCCCCGTAGTGAAATGGTGTAGTATGAAGTGTTGAAAATAGGAAGTCGATAGCGTTAACCGTTGGGAAGTTATAGTGATTCACCCGCGATGCATTTTTATAACATTTTATAATATATCCGTGGGGCAATTTTCGCGGAAACTGTCCCAAATGAAATAGGACACAAGTAAACACACACAATTACAAAACAGATTGTAACAATACAATGTATCAGACCAATCATGCAGCAAAAACAGAGTGTTTTGAGTTACTCCGTGCCACTCCCGACTGGCTGCAACTGCCTTCTCTTCAAATATGTATGTTGTGCTGCACTGATGGACGACAGAGTTTGAACAAGAGATGCTGACAGAAGGAAGGACTGGAAGTATGCTTGTGAGTGGTTCCAGCTATTGCACAATGCAGCAGCATCCCTCCTCACTTTGAAAGCAGCTCCTCACACTTGCATCTAAATAACATATGTATAATGAAATGTAGAGATAACTATCAGAAAAACGTACCTAGGTCTGACAGAGTGACATAAAACAGAATACCAGATCTTGTAGTGTGCTGTAGTGAAATACATATTCAATTGTCAGCATTATCTCTGGCAAGACACACTTACCAATGCTGGAGAACTATGCCCAGGCACTTCAGGACAGCAAGTAAGCGGAATATGCAAGACGATTTTCAGTTGGGTATGTCACCGGGTGTAAAATCATTTTGATGCATGTGGCTGCTATACACAAACATACCATCGGGCGTGAGCTATGCGCCACACAAGATGCGCCATTGCCAGCAACTTTGAAAGGCTTACAAGAAGTTGCTGCATGTAGCAGTTGCCTTGTATCACCTGGTTGGATTGTAAAGCATCAAAGCATAAATACCACGCGTAATAGCAACATCCGTAAAACATCACCTTCTCGTCCTTCCAAATGATAGAACAGGCACGTCTCGATGTACTGCTAATGCTTCAAGGTGATTTGGCATCGCCTTTCGATTCGTTTTACTTGTTCACTATTTTCTAATCATGTCACGCTTATACATCATACATTAGCAAGTACTTACCATCAACAGATTCTTTTTGTTTTATACTGACAACATCCACAGTGCCGTATCGATCGTCGCGCTGCCACGTGTTAGGCCTTTAGTACCTAGGCTTCTATTTATTCATCGAAGAAAATGCACTGAGCATATGCTTGATGGCTCAAAGTTTTCAGATGTCTTTCATACCTCGATTTGAACTTTGCAATACGAACAAAAGCGTTCCAGTCGATCGTGGCCTTCCATTTTGCACGTGAGCATCAATCGTCACGTGAGCAATGGCGGAACGAAATCAAAACATGTTTTCGAGAAGGATACTTTTTTTTGTGATCGTGGTTTTTATTATTCATATCCGTACTATTATTACTAAAATCCAATTGTTAACACAATTCACATATTGTTTGACATACAAAACACATTGTAGCAATACAAGTTATTGGACCAATCATGCGACAAAAATAGAGTGGTTTGAGTGACTCTGTGCCGTTCCAGAGTGGTTTCCACTGCCTTCTCTTTATGTACACATGTTGTGCTGCACTGATGGACGACGGAGATCCATCGCAATCTGAACACCATTTTGATAGAGCTCGATGATGTCCTGGCTATACATGTACAGCCAGGGCTGCCGTAGGCCGGCTAGGGGTCCGGCCTGAGGCCGGCCGGCCTGCCAGTCCGGCCTGACAGGTCGGCCTGGCAGGCCAAATTATTTGAAATTATAAATTTTAAAAGTTAATCAATTATGTTACGTATATACGTACGATGTCAATGTGTCCGTCGGTTTCAACGATTCCTATAGTAATACCTTCTGCTCAGCGACTCAAACCTGTTTCAAACCCTGATCTGTGGGAATACAATCCCGAGGAACTCGTGAGATTCACGCCATTGCGAAAGTTTAGTAGTAGTGCAAACACATCTGCTGTCTGGTCTCATTTCAAGATCCATACATCAAAGGAGTACGCAGATAAAGCTTGGTGCGATTACTGCCACAGGCCGTTCTCCAGGGAACACTCCACTTTGTCTAGACACATTGAAAGGCATCACAAGGACCAGATAAAAAATGCCGAAGTCTCAGTAGTTTGTTCCAAACAAGAGAAGACCATTTTAACGGCCAAGAAATCGCAGCTCGAGCAGTATTTCACAACGCAAGTCCCTTCTCTAACAAAAGTTGAGCATGACGAAGCCATGAAACTATTAGCACATGCATGGTGTGAAAATTTGCTCCCCCCAGTTCTTGCTGACAGCCTAACCTTCAGTGAGTTTGTTGCATGCATCTCAAGAGGTTCCTTCAAGATGCCTGGAAGGACGAAGGTTACCAAAATGATAGATGAGTTGTATGAGGAAATGATGATGAAGCTAAAGGACATGATGAAGCAATCCAACTCGGTTTCACTGACAACTGATGCAGCAAAGATGCCACTCATATGTAGCCATCACAGGCCACTGGATTAGTTCAGATTGGGAGCTGCTGTCAGCTGTCTTAGCTGTGAGTATCAGTAATGTTTCACATACTGCAGAGGAGATTGCAGCACTAGTACAGGAATTGGGGATCAAGTACACATTAGATGATAGGCTGGATGTAGGGTGCGTAACCGGTTATCAGGTTATTCGGGTTATTCGGATATTCGCAAAAACCTATCCGTTCGAATAGCAATTTAGCATTATTCGGAAAAATCGATTAGTAAATTTTATCTATTCGGAATAACCGGTTTATGTTTCTCCATTCGGAGGTACTCAGGTATTCGTCGTCAGCATCGACAATTCACCCATTATTCGAATACCTTTTTATACCGATATCCGGATATGATTTTCAAATGAGTATTCATAATTAGAGTTATATATATAACATACGTCAGTGTTGTTTTTACTATTTATACATACATGCAATGTGGGACGACATCGGAAGCAATTAATAATTTGATAGGTATTGAGTAAATAGATAGTAGTATAATACAAAATATTTAATGTGCATTACCGGTAATTGGGGATGCAAAATGTACAACGTAATGCTTTTATCGTCGTCTTCATGTAGGTAAAAGTTCATTAGTATATGTCACGAGTTGTGTTTATATGTAGTAGCAATAAATTTATGTACCGGTACTAGTATTGCATTGTTTTATTGTACAGTGGTACGAAGTGAACATATCTGAGTTTGAGCTAGCGAGTGAAATAGAATGACAGACTTCTCACCCACTTCAAGTAAGTATACGGGCTCTGTTTGAGTATGTATAGGAATTAGAGAGCATTACGCAATCGTACTGATGGGAAGTTTCATATGCATTTAGCGAGAACGTGAATGGAGTGTTGTTGGATGATTGTAAGTGGAGTACGTGATTGTAGGTGATGTGGGGTGAGTTTTAATGGTGATGTCTGGTCTCAGTGGTTAGTGTTGGATGGTTAGGTTTACATTACTATTGATTTATATAAGTGCATGGTAAAGTCATACAATCTATTAAACTATTTGGCAAACACATGCTAATGTAGACCTTTGTGTCTGTGTTTTCAACTGACATGAATAGCTCTAGTTTGGGTGCGAGACCAGATGGATTTCTGTGCAGACATAAATTATCTTTTCAGTGTGCATTCCACAAGCACTATAACCTAGGTATTCGGCAGGAAATTTGGCAAAACCTATTCGGAAAAATCGATTTTGTTTTTTAAACTATTCGGAAAAATCGATTTTCAAGTCCACAAAAACCTGAAAAATCGATTAGTGTTTTAAAAGTATTCGGAAAAATCGATTTTCATTATGCAGGGGAGGTTACACACCCTAGCTGGATGCAATTGCCACAGACAATGGTGCAAACTTTGTGGCTGCCATGGAAGACTTGTTGGAGAATGGGATATGTGAAGAACATGTGTGATGTGCTTGTAATACCCTCCAGCTGTCAATAAAAAATCATATTGATCCATCAAAGCCTAAAAATGGCTCCACACCAACAAATGCAACCAGTGAATTGATTGGAATCTTTCGTAAATTGGTGAATAGAATCCATGGTTCCACTTTGCTGACAGAAAATCTTAGAAGTGCTCAGTCTGGAGGACCAATTACTAATCTCTTGGTAGAGATTGAGGAAGATGACGAAACCTGTGGTGAGCACCTGGTCAACGAGATAGAGATTGCAGCTACATGCAGTGATGCTCCAGCTGCTGCTAGAGTTTCCTCACTTCATGCAACTCCACGTAGCCATACCTTTAAGCTCATTAAAGATATAGTAACAAGGTGGAATTCGACGTATTATATGCTAGCACGCTGTGTACTTCTTGCAGTCCCCCTCCGTAAATTGATTGAAGAACTTGGTCTAGAAGGGCCTACCAATGATGACTGGTCAGCTGCTCAATTGCTGTGCCACTTCATGAAGCCATTTCAAGTTGTCACTGATTATCTTCAGGGTGAAAAATACCCCACACTTGGGCAGTTTGTCCAGAAAGCTATCACAGCTTATCTTGTATTTGAGCAGACCAAAACCACCACAATCATGGGGCTTAGGCAAGACCTGGGCTCAGCTTCCCAAGGCAGTGTCATGTATGCGAGATTTTGTCCTGGCTGACATGAACAAGCGTTGGGATACAGGCAGTCTTCTTCTTGGGATGGCTGCAGTTGTGGATCCATGTCACAGAAGTTTAGAGCGGCTGACGTCTCCACAACAGTGCATCATCAGACAACAACTGCTGGTGGAGATGTTTGCTGTAGCAGGGGTTCCTTCTGATGATGATGAAGATAGATTGTGCGATGAATCCAATATGCCAAAGCTCACCAAACGCAGACGATTTGAGGACTGTGATTTTCTAGATGATTATGATGATGAATCTACTAAATCTGCTGTTAGTGATGAACAACAATGTGTGTGTAGCAGCCTTCGCAACAGAGTTAAGGAGGAATATGATGCTTGGCTTCGACTCTCGGAGATCAGATCAGTAGATGTCATGGCCTCTTTAGATCCTTTGGAATAGTGGAAAATGCACAACACACAATTCCCCACTATTGCAAAGCTTGCTCGGAAGTACCTGGCTATTCCAGCGTCATCCGCCCCATCAGAGAGAGTGTTTAAGCTCTCTTGAATGCTCAATAATCCGTGTCTGAATGTGCTATCAAGGACAAATGCCATGATGCTACAACTTAGAGCTAACTGTGACTGAGTTGTGTGTTTTGTGATAGTTTGTTAAGTCACCTAATCTCATCCTGTCATAAATGTTGTGTTCACCTATTGTATTAATTGCTGTTTGTTAAGTTACTTTCAAATCACATCGGCTGTTATAAAATAATATGACTCAAATACAATTCACACTGGACTTGGTTTGGGGCTCTCAATTGGATTGACAAGGCACATATTTTCTTACTTTGTCATACAGGTATTGCGCTCTTGCTGGAGTAAGTCCTTTTGGAACAATAGTTAGAGGCATTTCTTTATTGGGGAAAGCATGAACGATATCATTGATTGATTGATTGATTGATTGATTGATTGATTGATTGATTGATTGATTGATTGATTGATTGATTGATTGATTGATTGATTGCATACATATAAACACACATACATATGCAAAAAGGCAAGTAGTGGCACGATGAGTACGTGCACTTACAAACTGCCTAAACATGGAAGGGATATAACCTACAAAAGGGTGATATCATCAATCTTGACTCCTTTTTCAAGCAAGTTCATCTCTCTACCATCGTCTGGTGTATTTTTTTTTTCATCAACACAACTCCCAGATTAAGCTTGTCAAAAGGAAATAAATATGTGGTACTACTTATCCCAACCAAAGGAATAAACCATTTGCTTAGGTTTGTAATAGCTCCAATCTCTGCAAAGCTATGGTACACATGTTACTTCTTTTCCACATGCACTCGCTGACACATTTCACTAGTTCGTCAAGTGTGTCAATAACTGTTTTGCACACAGTATTGCTTCTTAAATATTCCAAATAGGAGTCTGGTTTGTGTCAGGTAGCATGCATTGTATATCAATCTTATGGTGCTGATCAGTTATTGTACGCCATGCTAGGTACCACATCATTGTTTTGTTTTTATTCTGTCCTACACAGTTGTCAGCTTGCAAGCCCATGCCATGAAGTTCAAAGAAAGCATGCAACAAGCTTACAACTGAATGGGATCCCTTTCCTATCTGTTCTGACTCGTCGCCTGCTTAAGGGCTAACAGCAGACACCAAATATCTGTACTTTACAAGGAGATGCAAAATAGAATGTGCCACGTTGCTGGGAACTGTATGGTATGGATACGTTTTGACAAAAGTCAAAGAAATATTGCATTTGCGTATTATTAAAGTATGGATAACCAGGCTGATTTTGGGATTCATCCATCTTCACCCTTGTCTACAAAGAGGCTGCCATAAAAGTGTGGCTTTATCAATGTTGGTATTGTAGGCCTCTTGTAACACTTTAGCTTGAGTTATATGTTGTATGTAGCTTGAGTTGATTCTAATTCTTTCACCCTCGCTTAAGCTGTGTCGTAGTGACACTATTTAAAGCCATATCGCAAACATTGCACAGATCACTTTTGCTGGGACAGAATTTTATATTGCTGCAAAACTTATGCCATAATTTAGTAAACACACTGTAGCTGACACATCTATACTGCTGTTCTGCACATGCTGCTGGAGCTGCAGGTGATACTGATTGAGTAGTATTAGTATGCACTAGGGTGTATAGCCTTCTTTTTAGGGTTAATGCTGTTAAATTTTGCGCCTTTGATGGCTGAGTTGGTTGGTCCAATGACCAAAATATTACTGTGGCTAGTTGTTAGTTTTTAGTTAATGTTTGCAACCACTGCCATCAGTAATACTATGCTACAAGCTCATGCCCAGACAAGCTTAAATCCTGCTTCCCATCTGCGCACAAGACAAAAACAGCTGCAAATGAATTTTGTACATGAACTAAAAAGCCAACTGAGAGCATAAATCTAGTTGAGGCCTCACAGCCATTTGAAAAGAATTTCAAAACCTGTTCTAAATGGTCTAAGAAAAAGGTGTATTCGGCAATGCTTTGAGATCAAAATAGTTAGAAACATATCACCTAAAATGCATACACATTAAGGTCCACTACAGATACATTTTGGCGATGATTGAACTCACTTAAAAAAACTTTTCTAGGCAATTGGCATTTTTACCGAAACATTTTCACAAAGTTAATTTACATAGATGTGGTACTAATTTCTATGTGGGACAGTTCAGGACAAAATCGTGTCTCATTTATAGACGGATTCATTTCCGCGAAAAGGGATACATTATACGTTACAAATATGTTGAGCATTGGCTGTGTACGAGGTGATTCATACCAATTTCTCAATGAAATGAAACAGCCGTGTTCAAGAGATGGTTCTGGTGCTTACCCCACAAAAATATCATATTCATGGCTAGGGAAAAATTACACAGACTGTCCAAAACCTCTAGATTTGGGAAAGTGTTCCCCTCAAGATTTCTACTTCCCTTTACATCACTAAATTCAGTACAAGATAATCTCCTAACGTTAGGTCTGGGTTGGAGACTAGGGAAAAGAACTCCATAGATACACATAGCTGGATATACAGAGAGTGTAACCATCAAGTGTTTGAACCAGGTTTGCCAAAGTCCGGCCTTTCAGCGTTACATGTAATTAGATTGATCATTGGGCAACAAATCCTGAATTGGCAGGTGAACGGTTAATTAATAGCATTATCATCTTTGATCGGCAGTCTTAATTCGATTATAAGATTATTATTTTTTGTATATACAGTGTACTGCCTGAATGCAGTACAGTGCATGAGACGGAATGGTAGCCATTACGATTTTGTTGTTAGTTTTATGTCAAACCGCAGTGTCGCTGGCTCAAAAATGTCCTCCGTGGTGTGAAGCGCTCTCCCAATGCATCGGCTCCACCGAACCATGTGCGTGTTGCGTTGATGGACACTACCGTAATCCTCTGACGACGAGAGTAATCGGATACGCTTTCTGCCGTCAAGACAAAGACTGTTCTTTTTACGGCGATTGCTGCAATGACCGCACACCGCAACCATCATTGCAGAGTCACCGACCGCAGTGGTCGTGCAAAAGCATCGGAGCTTCGTCTGACGACATTGGTGGGAGCTACGCTCTGATGGTAACGACCTGTAGCGCGGAGTGGACCGACCAAAGCGTACGACAGAAATGCACCAACGCAACGACCTTTCTCGTCACGTCCAATTCCTCTGGAGTGACTTACAGCAATCAGTACTGCGCCATTTGCAACGGAGAGCGGCCAACAGACCTCGTATGTTGGCTTCAATATTACACTTGTCCCATTGCGAACTACACGAACGTGGCAGTAACCGACTTAGTCCAGCTGTGCACTTTCCAGCATTTCACACCGCCCGACTGCCCGGGCTGTGTCACACGACCCTGCGTCTCACAAGCGATCAGGACGTGCCCGGACAGTTACGAGCACGGCGAAACGGCTGAGAGATGCAAAAGCTATTCCTGTCCCGTCGTGTGGGAAGATCGCATCTACAAAAACCTACATTGTGCCCTTTGTGATGGCGTTCCAGCCTTGGCGATGGAAGATGAGTGTGCTAAGAACTACTCATTTGAAGAAGTGGAGCTGTTTAACGCCACATATTTCAGCAGCGGATCAGACGCACTGGTCCACAATGCACTACCGATCACTTCATTTAGCCTTCTTCTCGACGTACAGAATTCGGTGTATGAGCTAAGCGGTGGTGGTTCCACTATCACGGGCGAGGCGTCCAAGCTGTGCAAAGCCGGTCAAGTGTTCGTACCAAGCGTTCCGAATATGGACGGATACTGCCAAGACCAAGTCTGCCTGCCCGGAGAAATGCGGGTGGGCACGGAATGTCTCAAGTTGCAATGCAATCGTTCTAGCACAACGTTCAACTTGACCGGAAGCAGCGATGCACGACTTTGGAGCACGTGCTTTGAGAACATCAACGATGCGTGCGTACAGCTGTATTCCAATGACACACGTTTGTCGACCATTGTTCAGTACTACGGGCCTCTCGATCAACTACAAGACGGTTACATTGGGACAATTGAAGACGGTGGCTTATATAAGTTTAACGCAACATTTTTCTTCTGCTTCAATTTCTCGCACACTGCTATACCTGCGCAAGAGCTTGAAATTTTGGGCCTTGTTATCCTGACATACGTAGGAGGGGCCATGTCCATCGTAGGATGTGTGGTCCTGATTATTACTTATCTCCTGTTCCGTGAGCTCCGGACTCTTCCCGGTAAACTACTTATGAATCTTGCAGTAGCCATTCTGGCTTCCGACATCGCCTTGGTTGGGCTTCTGACAATCGCCCATTATGTTTCCTCACAGAAATACTGCGTCTCCATTGCTATAATCCTTCACTTCACGTTTCTCTCTCGCTTTAGCTGGATGTCCGTCATTGCTTTCCGCCTCCTCCTTGCGTTTTCCAGGCCATTTTTATCTAATTATTCGTCAAAGATACTGAAGTGCAAAGGGGAAAAGAAAATATTTATGTGCGCCTTTGCATTTGGATGGCTTTCGCCGCTCTTGATTGTTGTCGTTTGCATTGCCCTTAATTTTTCAGTGGACCTAATAGGGTATGGAAAGAATAGCAGGTGCTGGATTACGAGTCGAGGAGCACTAATTGGAGGCTTTATAGTCCCTGTTTATCTGTCAGTGCTGTTCAATACCGTTTGTTTTGTGGTCACGTGCTGGTCAATCTTTTGCTCAACGCTTAAGCACAAGGCTTTAACGGGTGAAGGAAAGTCTCACGTGCGGGTTTACATATCTCTCGGTATTCTGATGGGTCTGACATGGCTGTTTGGGTTTATAGCCATGTCGGTGAACAGTTTTGTTCCTTGGTATTTGTTTGTGGCTCTAAACAGCACCCAAGGACTGCTTTTAAGCATAACGTTTTTGTGCACTAAAAGAAATGCAAGCCTGTATAGCTCTCTTTGTAGAGGGAAGGCGCAACGTGGTGTAAGACCCTTTCTTACCACCACTTCATCAACCCAACTCAAGGTCCCTTATACTTCAGATTCAAGCGTTTGAAATGACTGTACATTATATAGTGGGGGGGGGGGGGGGGGGGGGGGGGGGGAAGTTAAAAACAAAATTACTATGATGTTGTATTTCATTGTGATCTGCTGTGTATGCCATCGCGTCCATGGTTTTGTTATCTGTCATAAACGGCACGTTATATATAGAGTAACCAAGCCACTTTTGTGTGAGACTCATAGCCTTACTTAATCTTAGTAAGAAGTTCAAATGCTACTTCGCTTTCTGTCTAGCCAGCAACTCATCTAATGAGACAGAAGACCTTTAATGCTGACCTTTATGGCCTCTGTAGTAGGCTGCCCCATCTGCACAGCTGTAAACAGAGTTACCTGCTTAGTCCAAGAGGAAAGTATTGAATTGATTCAGGTATTTTGGCATTTAGTTGTTTGAAGCATTTCCCTCTTGCTGAATACTGATTGATAGTTGAAACAGTATCAATGGGGCTGTTGCTATGCATTAGATTGGGAAGAGTAGTAGCTTCCAGCTGTAAGAGGATATGGACAGGTGTGTAAAATGGCAGTGGAAGGCAGCTTGTGGGAGGACCCTCTTCCAGTACGATTGGTTGCATATAGCACACATGCTGCAGTGGAATTCTCATGTTAAGAACAAACTGCTGGTGAATTTCTTTGATCACTGGACACCACTGAAAGAAGGTTGCTAGTAGCCTTTTTCGTATGTACAGAGATTATACATACTCTTCCCTACCTGTGATATGGCGTACTATTAACCTAACCACAGTATTGTTCGCATGTTATCACTAGTAGCCACAGGGCAATGGCACTTGTTTATCAGCATGCTAAGGCATACATATATAGAGGTGCCATGGTTACCACCCTCATACGTCACAATGTGACAACAATGTGACAACAAAAGAAACATAACTTTTATTCAGTTTTCACCTTGTCTGGTTTCAGTGAGCGGATGATCCACTTGAGTGCAGTAAGGGAGGAGAGGAGGATTGGAATACTGATTGGAAGGAACAGGGGAATGTAGATAGCATATCTGTATAGGGAGAAGAACGAGCATTTCATAATGTTACGTATTCATAATGTTACGTAAGACCGTCCTCTTCTCCACCTACTTCTGGTCATCAGGGAAGTAGAGTAGAGCCAGAATAGAAGGGTCAAAGAAGGCAGCCTCTGTGCGGAGCAACAGGATGAACATGTTGACCCCACCCACTAACTGGCCCCATCCACACACTGGCCCCACCAAAATCCCCTTTAAAACACAAACCAGATGATAGCACAGCAGATCGGGCATTCCAATAGGCGGAGCTCATGTTCCCTTCCTTCAGGTTACGATGGCACTGTGTACCACACATACCCATACACACAACCTATAAAATTTTGTTATCCACATCACTGCTGTTACCTGTTGGATGTCCTCCACTGAAGAGACCACCTGATGGAGGCATGTATCAGAAGTGAGCACTTTACCTTAAACTCTTCCCCTTCCCACCTCGTCCCTGATGTGATCACTGATCACCATGTTCTTCACTTTGTCCAGTAACTCTACCAGAGATATGAGCGAGCTGGTTGCCATGGAGACACCTTCAACGATCTTTGCTGTTAGTAGCAGGTCCAATTGCTGACCCCAGAAAAGAAAAGAGGGTACCAATTCAATTGCACTCTATTGTGTGGGTACGTCCTTACCCAATCAGTGACCCTGCTGCTATCATTAGGAGAGAACTCCACATCTTTTATGGTTGGCACCTGAATTGGGAAGGCAAAGGGAAACAATATCCTCTGTCACCCTCTTCTCCCCTTGTCACCTTTGTTGGTATGCCTAGCAACGCTGTGAGCTGCTCTATGAATATTGGCATGACCCTACCCATCTTCACCGAGGAGGCGGGGCTCGTCCCAGACGCTGAGTCAGGACGTGCATTGTAGATAACCACGCCCCCCCATTGAGGGACCAGAAAGCTTTCTCGAGGGCTCTTGGCATCCCCTGGGTCAACAATGTACAGAGGTCGCTCAGTCCTCCGAGGAAGGTAGACCAGAAAGTTGATGCTTGGAAGCTGCGTTACTTGAGAGCCTGTTTTGTGGTGAATGGAATGCCCCAACATGTCATTCTCACACATTTATGTGGCCATGAACCAGATACACATATAACATCTGCACGCACATAACCTCTGCCCACACATATAATCTTTGCACACATATAACCTCTGCACAAACTGGTCAAGTATCCAAGCCCATAAAGGTGAGGTGGAGATGTGAGTGAAGCAGCTGGTATGCCCTCATAGTATAATACCAGATTGATTATGTGTGTATCTGTGTGTATGTGTGTGGGTGTGTGTATGTGTATGTGTGTGATCTGGAGCTATGTGTCAGTGTACGCATGTGTGAGCCTGAGTGTGGAGGTTCCAGGATACTCCACGCCCACTCACATCATTATCCCCACACCCACAGCCACACTCCCTACACCACATAACACACCCAGCTTGGACTCCACACTGCTAATCATGACAGGCAGTTGTGTTGTGAGCACACTAAATGATTGGTTACCACTTTGGCTAGCCTGAAACTTAACATCAGTGTAGAAGAACACCTGGAAAAGATTCAAGAGGTTTAATGGTGTCATTTGGCCCATCTGTTAACTAACTTCTTACCTGTGAACTCACAGTGAAATTCCCCAAGCTAGCTACCCCTGGTTGCTGTAAGAATGGTAGGAGTATTTCTGGCAAGAAGTGGGTGGAGACATGGTACATGATGAGGAGATGAGTGCATTTAGAGAACAATTAGGTGAGGAAGAAGATTACATTAGGTGAGGAAGAAGATTACATTAGATGAGAGAGCAGAGTACATTCGGTGAGGGGGAAGAGTAAATCAGTACTTGCCATCAGTGGCTGCTTCAATGTCCCAGCTTGCTTCTAACTCGGCTGGGTTAGGATTGACAAGCGTGAAGGAGATTTGATACCCTGAGAATGCAGAAGAACAATGTATGGTGGTGAGTACTGTGTATGATCCAATCAGCTTCTTAACTGATCTATGTATTTCATACTTAATATATATGCTGGACCTAGCCATTCATACTGTCTGTCTGCCTCATATAATTACTCCCCAATCCCTTCCATATGGTCATCTCCAACGGTACAACCCAAAGGCTCCACCCTAGACATCAACCTTGTGACGCCTTCATCTGTCTCATACTGTCAGCATCCACCTAGAAGTAACCATGGTAGCATGATAGTCTAAGCAACTTGCACACCCTTTCTACCTTCTCACGATGTTGCCCAATATTAGAGAGAACCCTCTGAAGAGTCAGTGGATCACTATATACAGATTCCACCACACTTTTCACCATGGCAACAGTAGATGGATCATCTGAAAAGCGAGAAGGAATAAGAAACACACAAACACACACACACACACACACACACACACACACACACACACACACACACACACACACACACACACACACACACACTGCACATATACTGACATAACTTTACTTGCACCTACCCTCCACCCCATGTGTACCTGTCACAGCATGTACACACTACCTGTCATAACCCCCTACCTATTCTGCCTTCAACCAAAGCCACCCTGTGATGGCCGACATAGGCAGTGGGGCCCTTTCCATGGCTGTGGCCAACAAGGATGGTGTAATGGCCATGGTTGGAGGAAATTAAACTATTTGCCCATTGCAAAAAATCTGAGGGGAGGAGTGACTTATGATGGCATCGCGTGTATGGCATCATGTTCCTCTACCATCAGTGGAACTTGACTGCTTTGCCTGTCTAATCAGATTCCTGTCTCCAGGACCTTGTGAGAGAAAATATGCGCAGTAGTCACGTGCACTAATCCATGCAGGTGCATTTCAGTACTCACTTAATCTGAGAACGTCTGTTGCAAATTGTATTTCTAATTGAAGTCCACTATGACTTACTGCACATGAAAGCCACGTTAGTCGTGTGTAAAAACATTTAGTACTTTAGGGAATGAATTACCTTGTCTCACACGGAGCTTTTGAGCAAGTTCGCTTATCATAATCGTTGCCACGGTATCATCTTTCTCGCCAATAACGAGCAATGAGATTCGTAAAGTTACCGTACGTGGCACCTGCAATTATGATAAAATGCAGAGAATATCACGATTGAAAGCCAACCTGCTCTTGAGCTAAATGTCGGATTTCTTCATATGGCAACGGACTCCTGTACACCTCTGTTGTCTTCCACCATATCGGAAGTCCCACAAAAAGTGACACGAACAGAATCGCAAGGGATGATATATTCTGCTTGTAGCTATCTGGTTGCATTTATTATTTTTCCGCTTTCCCAGACCCAAGATTTCGTCTTCCTTACTACCAATTCAATAAAACCAATTCAAATACAAAAATTTTTTTACAGGAATCTAAACTAAGATACACGTTTCTGTCGTTTGTACGGAGTTAGAAGAAACTACTTGTAAGCTCTATAACTTCTGACCATCCTCAATAATTAATGAATTGTGGCACCATTTTTAAAACCACTTTGTTTACCACGTGAAAGTCGCGTGATTCAACTCGGCTGGGGATGAGTGTTCATCACTGTGGTAAATACAACAATAATAAATATGTATGAGGAGACAGATAGAACCCGCAAGCCCTCAGCTAAGACGGGATACATTAATGTTGTCAATCCCGAACAGCCCAGGTATGGTGGTGGTACAAATCTCATACCCCTCATCCTGTGTGTTGTTCTAAAATTGTACAAATGTGTGCGAGTGCACGTCGACCTATAAATGCGTTTCATCTTTGCGGATTTGATTTATCTGTTGTGATATTCTTCTTCTTCACAGTGACCAAACAACTATTCAGAATGTGTTCGGTTTTATTCAGAACTATGTGCCTCAGGTATGTACAAACCCTATAGACATATGCCCCTACACGTGAACATAGGCTGGGTTCTGCGCACACATATTAACGTACAAATAAGGCTGTCGCTGGGAGTCGTGAAGAGAAAAAAGAAAAGGTTCTGTGGGCGATATTTGAACAGGGGGACCTGAATGGTATGTCACACACACATACACACACACACACACACGTACACCCTGGCACCCCCTTTATGCTCCTCACTTCCAATCTAGACCCTAATATGACTCACCACGATGATACAAATCTGCCTCTGCTTCTAATTCTTGGCTTTGCCACTGGCTACTCTGTTTGGATGTTATTGGTGGGTGTTCGGTTCCAAGTTACATTGGTTTGAGCTGTCCTTAATGTGCAGTGTAGCTAGATGAACATTTGGTTGGTCTGCATGTATCTAGCATGTGATGAAACCCATCATTGGAATTCAGCCCTAATCAATCAACATGCACACACACATACCCATGGCTTGCCTAAAGACTGGGGGTGATGCGACTGAAATCTACAGTGCGTATGGTGAGGCAGAAGTGGCAAAGATAGTTCGTCTGATGAAGACACCAGAGTGTCATCCTAGTGTGGACCAGGACAGCTTTGCCGACCTGAGACCCATCTTAGCTGTGGTTAAGAAGGGAAGGTGATGGTAGCCAATGAAAACTACAGGTAGCCATTTTCATGCACCGTCTTGCAGGCACTACACCAATGCAGCACCCTTTTCAACTCTCTATTTTGTTCCCCTGAGGGGGGCATCCCACGAGGATGAGGGGCGACTAAAGAAGCTGGTGTTTAAAGGAAGCACTATAATGGATGTAAAATGTAACAGAAGGTATGTGGAGGAGGGGAGGAGGAGGGAGAAGGAGGAAGGGCACCAATAGCCATTTAATTGTTACCGAGTCTAAATAGATTAACGAATTTTGAATGGGAAACAATCTGGCTACTAACATCAACAATACTTAATACTATAAAGTTCAGTAATAAGTGTTGAGCTGTATGTAGATGCTCACCATTCCAGTGGGCCCCACAGGGTTACAGGAGGGAAAGGTTGTTAGAAAAGAAGAATCGTAATGGAGGGAGGGTTATTCATGAGGCAGTTATCCCTTCTTGATAGAGTAATTGCCATTGTGCTTCAGAAGAAGGTTGTCATTCTAGATGCTGGGTCACATGCACACAAGTTCTCAGTCAAAAGTGAGCCATCTGATGGTGAAGTATGGACGCCTGTGATAATGCTGTCTCTTGTCATTACAGATGGCTATCCTCTCTTAAGCCATCCGTGCAATCCGATTGCACTGGGGACAAGATGGCTTGCCTTTGCAGAAACTAAGGTACCCACACACTTCACTACTCTGCTGTCATGTCCTCATCTATCCACCTTCTTCCCCAAACACCAGCTCATTCCTAAGCTCCAAAGCATTGGTGGGCTCTCTGACACAACCAAGCCATCTGTTGCTGCCACAGTCATACAAATGACAAAGAAGGGCATCTCAGCTTTGTGTATGTAGCATGCACATGATGTGATGTCATTCTACTCTCTTCCTCCCTATAGCCGAATCTCTGTCTGCAAAGCCACCTGAGATACCTGAAGAAGATGGGGTGGGTACCTTTTAAATGCCCTGCACTGTTGAATGCTCATGGTTAGGGTAATTCAAGGAGGTTGACTGGGGGAGGGAGGGGGGGGGGGGGTTGCTGTAACACAGCCCCACCCCTGCGCTCAACCTTCTCCCCCTCATATTCCATATTACATGCCCATCCCTTTAGAATCCAGAGACTGTTTCTGCCAATGTTGTGTCTGTCATTGATGTGAATCATCGTTATGATAATGAGGTGGTAAGCCTTTGTGTTGACTGTGTGTAAGGGTCTATGTGTTAGTCATGTGCAAGTCATGTGTTGGTCCATGTGTTAGTCATGTGCAAGTCATGTGTTGGTCCCTGTGTTAGTCATGTGCAAGTCATGTGTTGGTCCCTGTGTTAGTCATGTGCAAGTCATGTGTTGGTCCCTGTGTTAGTCATGTGCAAGTCATGTGTTGGTCCCTGTGTTAGTCATGTGCAAGTCATGTGTTGGTCCCTGTGTTAGTCATGTGTAAGTCATGTGTTGGTCCCTGTGTTAGTCATGTGCAAGTCATGTGTTGGTCCCTGTGTTAGTCATGTGCAAGTCATGTGTTGGTCCATGTGTTAGTCATGTGCAAGTCATGTGTTGGTCCAAGTGTTAGTCATGTGCCAGTCATGTGTTAGTCTGTGTTAGTCATGTGCTCATCATCATCATCATCATCATCATCATCATCATCATCATCATCATCATGGCAATTTAATGTTTCATGTCCAGTTTCGATTGCAAGACATGGACATGGATAAGGAGACAGGAGTGGTTGCTCACTTCACAGCCCACACTGGTGCGGGGGTGCACATAGCTGCCATTGCCTTCAACCCAAGGCAAGCCTTCGTTGCATGCCAGCTTCATTCCTATACTGTTCCATTACCACTGCTCTCTCTCTCACCCACCTAACTTGGCTGTGCAGTGGTACATTGCTGGTGACAGCATGTACAGAGGGACATGACTTTCATGTGTTCAGTATTCTACCCCATCCGTGGTTCTCTTCCGAGTCTGCTGTCCATCACCTGTATACACTGCACAGAGGTGCCACCAGTGGAGTGGTGAGCGTGTACACACCCTTTTGATTGCTCACACACACACACACACACACACACACACACATACTCACACACCTACACACAGTAGGAAATGTTGTCCACTTCCTATTATATTGTACATCCCTATATATATATCACCACATGGTTGACCACAACAAAGGTTGACCATAAAGGGATTTAGTCTAGGAAAAGAGGGCTCAAATTTATCATTTTAAAAAGCTTGATGAATGTGTGTTGATTTTCAACCACCACCACCACCACCACCACCTCCTCCTCCTCCTCCTCCTCCTCCTCCTCCTCCTCCTCCTCCTCCTCCTCCTCCTCCACCAAACACCCATTAGATTACACCAAATGTTTCAAATCAAATTGTTTAAGGGTAGGAATAGAAGCCTGACACAAATTGCTTTCTGCTAGTTTATTGTTTCTAGGCAACAGTCATAAGACAGTGAACTGGAATGAGTACCCAGACCTATGTTCATGCCCCTCCTCGTCCTGCAGGTCCAGGATATCTGCTTCAGCGGTGACAGCAGATGGATTGCCGTGAGCACCCTGAATGGTACCACCCATGTCTTCCCCATCACACCCTACGGAGGTAAGGACACATTTACCCTGCATCAATTGAGGAACGGTGAAGGGCTAACTAATACCCCCTTCTGCAGGGGCCATTACGGTACGGACCCACCTGCCAGTCCGTGTGGTGAACCAGTTAAGCAGGTTTCACACCAGTGCGGGTATAGAGGTGCTTCCACAACACCCATCCTGTGCCAGCATTGCACGCAAGAACTCCTTCTCCCCACCCAAGGAGTCCATCTTCCCTGTGGCCAGTTTAGGTGGAGGGGTGGGGCCATGCAACTGGTGCAACCCCCGAGCCCTGCCCCTTCCTGTCCCAGTACAGGTTGGCGTGCTGCAGCAGATCAAGCAGCCGTACGTGTCCACAGGTGAGAGAGTGGGGGAGGAGCCTGTGAGGATGGGAGGGAGAAGATAAGAGCGGGTGTTCTGGTGAGGGGGAGGGGGATATTTTAGAGGCCAGTGTAGATTGACCTGTGTTCTGATCATCCAAAGGTTCATCATCAAACACAGGAACAACCACTGGATCACGCCCAGATCCTGATCTCACCCTCATAAGCAGCCTTGCTGGCCCAGACAGCATCTGTGTGAGGGCATGGTTCTCTCCTACCTGTGATCGTAAAACGCTTGGCATGGCTACAGGTGTGTGTATTTAGAGATATGCTAGACTGTTGAGTTTACTGTCCACTCTTGTTGTCCCCCGGCCTTATCACTCCCTTTCACTCTCTACCTTACCACTCCCTTCCTCTCTCTCCACAATCTAATTATCTTCCCTGGACCCTTACTAGAGTCCTGTGAGACAGGCGCTGTGTACTCACTGTACGTATTGGGAAATGGCACATTGACTGCCCACCAGTTGGAGCCACAACAGAAGGCAGGGACCAATGAAGGCGATGATGCTCCAATAGAGCTTCTCCACACCTCCAAGACATGCTGGAAACTTCTAAGGTGTCTAAATTAACCAATATGCTATTCATACTTGTCCTATTCACTGCACACCTGTATTGGGTCCTGTTCAACACATGCTGTCTGCAGCAAACCTCATCCTCCTTCTACTGCTCTTCCCCTGAGTGATAAGAACCCACTGGTTGCAGCTTATGAAGAGTACAAGCAGTCCTGTTTAAAGAATGGTGTGTACAAATGGAGAGTGGCTGTGTAGGGAGTGATGGTGTGTGGATGGAGGGAGTGCAGTAGAATAGTATAGGGAGGGAAGATGGGGAGAAGGGGATAGTCCACTTATTTTATGGCCTCTCCAGCTAGACCAAGTGATGGAATGACCAAGACTGAAGGGGAGTGGCTGGCACAAGTGGAGATCCTCACCCATGCTCCACCCCCCAGAAGGATCTGGATGGGCCCCCAGTTCTCCTTCAAGACCTACCAAGCGTCCTTCACTTCATCACTCCAAGCTACACCTCCTCTTCAAGCTGACTCTATGGTGGACAGTGGAGAAGGCAGTGGTGGTTCAGAGACCATCAAAAGCACCAATGACAGTGCAGTACTGCCATCCTCAGAGGGGCCATTAGCTGACCTTCTTGCAGATCCCCTTGACCAAAGTAATGCTGTGCAAAGCATCCACTCCAACCCAATGTCAATGCCCCTGACCCCAGGTGCATCAAACACGGATAAAGAGAGAGGTGAGCCCCTACATTCTTCTGGGTCTTTAGTGTCCCTCCCTTTCCTCTCACCGCCTCTCTCCCCCTACTTTAAGTTCTTGTTTTTAACGTTTACAAATCTTGTGTCCAGGTATTGTGGAGGTGTTCGGCTCTTGGAAGAATGTAGCCCCGTATCTTGAAGGTTACACAGAGGAAGTGGAGAGACAGCATCTGTTGGAAGATGCCATCAGTGACTCTGCAACAACGCGCGTCACCATTGCAGCTGGAAGCAGCAACATCACACCCCTCAGAGGTTTCAACCCGCGGGTCACTAAGTAGACACAGCAGACCCTTCCGTCATGTATGTAATTTCTGTTTAATAAACAGAACACAAGTGCACAATACAGTACTACAAACAGACTCGCGCACGCTACAGCAGCCGTACCGCCTACCTGTACTTTGTTGACCGCTAGTTATTACTACGGTGATAGAGATGTTTACATGGAGCCTACCAATATTACGCGCCTAAGTAAAAAGGCGGAAGAGGTGGTGCGTGGCGACGTTGGGGGCCAAAAGGAGTAACAAGCTAGTGGTTCGAACTATACAACACGACTGGTGGAATCCTACGTGGACACGCTCCACGTTACACTACCGGACATGAGTACAAAGGAACCGACACCCGAACTCCTGCAGTCTCCCCTTCTCTTCTCGGCTGACGACAGGCTTGTAGATTCAGTTGTTAACAGAAACGAGGTGACCTTCCCAGCAAGCAGCTTTCCGCATATACGTTTTGACAGTGGGGCTGGTTTCCGACCAACTCTAGAGACCTCGGAGGTAATATACAACCACAGCCACTTGCTGGAACGACCCCCAAAGTTACCTGGTTCCCAGCAATCGCGGGCGGGCATTATTCAGAGCTTCCAAATTAAACCGGATAGTCCATTAGGCGCAAGACAGCCACTGCAGGTGTCGAGTTCTATCGAGACTAGCCATAAAGCCACACCAGATGAAGGCAACGGCGCTGACGCCAAAACGTTGCGCTGCAACTCGCAGACATCACTGCACGTACCAAAGGAAGAGCCTTCTTCTCCTGCACGACTACCGATCGCTTCGGGTTCCGCAGCCCAAGCTGATGAGCGCGAGCAAACGAACGGGAAAGAAGGCGGGCCATTCTCATTACCAGAGGGACCTCCAAGGTTTGAGGACGTTGAAACTAGCTCAATTTTGTCCATCGAACAGCTGACAGAAACTCTTAATGAGTTGCCAGTACTGAGCCTCATTGGACACAGTAGCAAAACGTTAAGTTCTGCTTCACAGCAGGAGCCAGTGTGTAGCATGCAGAGGGAATCAACTCCTTCCTCATCTGAACAACACAACTCCAACAATGATACCACAACACCCGACAACAGGAGTGTGACATCACTTGACCACTCCCACCCCTCCATCCCAACAGCCACGCCCATCCATCAGCTACCCTCCGTACCTTCGCACATTCAGCCGGGGAAAGCTGTTGGGACAGTTCCTCCTTCCCCTGCCTCCACCCCTGCATGGCAGGGCTTCCAATTCATGCGGAGTACTGGATCCTACCACCAAACCTCCCCCACTCCTCCTCCTCCTCCTCCTCCCCTCAACACGTCTTTTGGTGAGGATGCTGCATCAAGGCAGAGAGAAGGCCTCGAGGAGCAACTGTACGCTGCCTTGAAGTCCAAAGCCCACCTTGAAGGGCAGTTGGAGAGTGTGGTGGGAGAGTGTAAGGCCCTCCTACAGGACAGAGCTGGACTGCAGTCCAAGGTGGCCAGGGTTGAAGCTGCTCTCAAGGAGGCAGAGAGGAGGAGCCAGGAGATGTCCAAGATGGCGGCCAGAGCCGGAACACTGTCGGAAGGTAAGGATGGACCTCAGAAGGATACATTGCCAAAGGAGGAGGTGAAACATGTGGCACTGACACTCCAAAGGGAGCGCCAACTCGTCTCGAGTGCTCAAGAGGCATTGGAGAAGGAGAAGGACATTAAGCAGAAGCTGTCAAATGAACTGGCCCAGTGTAAGAGGAAGTTAACCTCACAGGAACTCGCTCTCAAAGGCTCCCAGGAACAATGTGCGGCATTACAGGCACGTCTGGAGCAGAGGAGCAAGGAGAAGGAAGTGGTAGATGGAAGGTTGGCAGTGGCAGAGGCTAGCCTTAAAAATTTGGAAGAGGGGAAGCTCTGGCTAGGTGGCAGGCTCGATGAAGCCCTCAGTCTGAACGCCAAATTGCAGGGTGAAATAAGGGATGCCAAGTCTGCTGCCCTCTCACACAGCATGAGGGCAGACCAGCTGAGGAAGGAGAACGAAGGTCTCCAGAGCCACATAACCGAACTACACAGGGGGATGATGAGAGACAAGGAGGCCTTGGTGGGACAGCTGGAAGCCATTGAAGCTGACATGCTGTCTCGAGAGGAGGCATGTGAACAGCTCGCGGTCAGTAGGCTCCAAATAGAAGACATGGTGCAGAGGAAGGCAGAAGAAATAGAAGTGCTCACCAACAAGCTGGCTGAGTCCGAGATGCAGAGAGGGGAACTAGGTGAAGAGCTAGCAGAGGCCAGAGGGGCCATTGAGCAGATCATCCAGAACGGTCTGAAGGAAAAGAACGCACTTGTGAGCAAGCTGAACTTGGTGGAGCAAGACCTGGTCTCACTCGAGGCCAACACAAAGGTACTGGAGAAGCTCAATGCCTCACTTCAAGAACGGGTGCGTCAGACTGAGGCAGCAGCCATCAGCAAGGATGTGGTCACCCAGGGACTGAGGGAGACCTGTGCTGCCCTACAGCGCGAACTTGATGTGTCTAAGGAAACATTGGAGGCAGCAGAGGAGAAGCTGGAGGTTGCCGGTCGGGTGAACGAGGAGGTGGAGGCAGAGCTGAAAGCCTCGCTGGAGCAGGGCAAGGCCAGGGAGGCACAACTTAAGAGCCTGCTGGAAGGTCAGAGGGCGAGTGGGGCTGAGATGGTGGCTCTCCGGACCGCATTGGTGGAGAAGGAGAAGGAGGTTGAACAACGCATGGCACAGTTGGGTGTCCTGGAAGCCCAGTCCAAGGACGTCCTGGCTGCATTCCATTCTCTACAGGAGCGGTTCCAGACCATCTCCCTGGGTAGTGAGGGTGTGGCCAGGAGAGACCAAACCATAGCTGCCCTGAGTGCTGAGAAGGAGACATTGGAAGGGCAGCTGGTGGAGGCGAAGGAGGAGAGGAACAGGGCTGTGGGAAGGCTTGAACAACTGCAGCAGGAGAAGGCAAGGCTGCAAGGGGAGTTGGAGGTAGCCAAGCTCTCTGACATGGAAGAGTTTCGTAAGGCGGTGCAGGCCAACACTGTGCTGGAATCAGAGCTGAGCATGGCAAAGCAGCGCCACCAGCAGGAAGTGGCCAAGGGACTGAAGAAAGCAGCAAAACTTGAAGCCGAGCTGAAGTCGCTCAAGGAATCCACTGCAGAGAGAGAGAAGGTGAACCAAGCAGCTTTGAAGGAGAAGGAGACAGAACTGGCCACTTCCACAGAGGAGCATACATTCATGCGAAGTGAGCTCCAGAAGATGAGAGAGCAGCTGGAACAGACCGAGCAGGCCAAGAGGGAGGTGGAGCTTGCCCTACAGAGGGTCCAGGACCAAGTGGCAACCCTGCAAGATGTCAACGACAGTCTCTCTAAGAGCAATCGTGACCTGCTAGCACAGCTTCAGCAAGAGGTTGGGCAGAGGTCAGAGGTGGAGAGGGCAAGTGGTCTTGTGACCTTGAAGCTGAAACAGAACGCAGAGGAGAACGAAAGGCGGCTGCAGGAACAGGTGGCTGGGCTCACCCTGGAGGTTGAGAGGCTTAGGGGAAGGCTTTCCGGGATGAGCACTGCCCAGCTATGCATGAGGGACCACACTGGGGCCCTTGAGGCAGCCTTGGCCACCAAAGAGTCGTCGCTCATAAAGCTCTCCACACAGGCACAGCAGGCTTTGGAGGAGAAGGAGGAGGAGGAGAGGGAGCGTGCGGAGGCCATATTGCACCTTGAACAATCAGTTGAAGGACTGAAGGAGGAGTTGCAGAGGACCAAGGAGAAGGCGGTCGTTGAGAGGAGGAGAGCAGTGGAGGAGGTGGAGAGGCTGGAGCAGAGGGTGGTGGAGCTTCAGGAGCAGCATGGGGAGGAGGTGGAAGGTACGAGGAGCAAGATGGAGCAGGTGGTCAGGGCTAGGGAAGAGTTGCAGGTGGAGCTGGGGGAGCTGAGGGTGCAGCTG
The DNA here is from genome assembly GCA_013339895.1 of Ephydatia muelleri. Lineage (NCBI taxonomy): Eukaryota > Metazoa > Porifera > Demospongiae > Spongillida > Spongillidae > Ephydatia > Ephydatia muelleri. Next base: position 181,668 of record JABACO010000015.1, read on the forward strand.
ATGACCGCCAGGACTGCAGCTGATATGGCCAAGCAGGATTGGGCCAGCAAGTCTTCGCAGGTGGAAGTGTTGCAGCGGGAGGTGGAGGCGACCAAAGCTCACTGGAGGCGTGCCCAGGAGGAGGCCCATCAGCTGAGGGAGCAGCTCAGAGCCAGGGAGGAAACAGCACATGGCTGAATTGGAGGTCACCAGGAGACCACCACTGGTTGAGAGCACTCTGCTACGTAAAGGGTCTCCTAGCAGTGATCTCTCGGGCTTTGAAGAGACTGACACTCCAGCTGGCCAAACAACAGGTCTGTATTGGGAAGCTACCTAAGCAAATGGTTTCCTCCCTTTCTTTTTACTTTCCCCCACATAGGGGCCACTATGGATACAAGTTCTGCTAGTGATGGGGACTTGAGGAAGGACCACCTTCCTGTCATCCTCTATCAAAGCCATCTTAAGGAAATGGGAAGCAGACTTGAGTTGGCACGTAGGCAGGGTCAGGAGGCAGCTGAAAGAAAGAAGTTGAGTGAAATCAATGTGCTGAAGAGCGAACTTGGCCAGAAATCAAGGTAACTGCAATCAGCGATTGTTCACATGTACCCATGTTACCACCCATCTCTTCCTCCAAAAGAACTGTTGGCAGCCTACAATCATGCTTGTTCTCACTCAAGTAAGACAGACACACTCATACATTCTAAAACTTAGAAGATATACCTTTACATGAATATGCCCCTCCTCCCCACCCCTCTACCTTCCTCCTCCCCACCTCTACATTCCCTCCTCCCCACCCTCTATATTCCTCCCCACCCCTCTACCTTCCTCCTCCCCACCTCTACATTCCCTCCTCCCCACCCTCTATATTACTCCCCACCCCTCTATATTCCTCCCCACCCCTCTATATTCCTCCTCCCCACCCCTCTATATATTCCTCCTCCCCACCCCTCTACATATTCCTCCTCCCCACCCCTCTATTTCCTCCTCCCACCCTCTATATTTCTCCTCCCCACCCCTCTATATTCCTCCTCCCCACCCCTCTACATTCTCTCCTCCCCAGGGACGACATGGACAGGCTGCAGAGACAAATGGAGCAACACTCTGCCTCAGTAGCTGCTTCCCACCAGTCTTCAAGGTCTGTCCACACCCCACTCAGTGACCTTACTGTTCAGTCTCAACAACTTTGGCTGCAGGCAAATTGAGTCACAGATTGAGAGTCTCAAGAGAAGTTCGCTGTCTTTATCACTGCTTACACCAAACAGTGTCCTGTCCTCCAGGGACAAGCGACCAATGACCTAACAATTTGCAAATTGGAAGTCATAATCCACTGAGTTATCAAACATGTTGCCTTTGTCCACCCACTGGCTGATTGGCTGGTGTAGACACACTACCTATAGATCATTGGCTTCAAGCTCAATAATGTATAGCTGAGGTTTTGGATGAATCTCATTGCACAATTATTTGTGGGGGGGGGGGGGGGTGAGGAGGGATAGGGTTGTTTGTTAGAGGAGGTCTGAAGACTTGAGATCAAGAAAAAGAGAAGTGTGTGTGTGTGCCATGTTTTCTCTTGTTAGGCTGACAGACTTGCTTCTGTCAAGCCCATCTGGTTAAATGGGGTTGTTTGCCTCTGGCAACACATCCTTTAACTACACTCCTCCTATTGTATACAGAAAGTCATGTGACCACTCCAAAGACCTTGTGCTTTACTACTTCGATACCCTGACTGTCGCCCGATCATCTTATGATCACACAAGGGCAATTAGTAGTCCAACACTCACGTTACACATACACTCACACTAATAAAATGCACACACACATGCATACCACACACTTCTTTAAACGCAATTGCTTTGCATCAACAGCTAGTCGTTCGTTCCCTCTACCTGTGCTTGCAATACTGTTGGTCATTCCATCCCTGTGTTGGTTTGTTACGTGTGGTGGAAGAAGAGAAGGTGGTTCACCAAGAACAGAGAAAATGCAATTCTTTACACCCAAGAACAATTCAAAGTATCTAGTAGTACTGAACTAACTCTGGCACTCTGCTCGCTGTGCAATGTGTGCAACATCATTTGGGATAGAAACTTAATTAAAGAAGCTTCCCTACAAGTCATTCCTACTGCATGCATAATGGAGGCAGCTACCATAATGAACTTGGTCTAAGTATATATGGAGGTACAGGTACCATCACTAGTACAACTCATGAAATATACTTGCTGCACACAAAAATTCATTTTACAACAGACTGACCAATGGGATGTTTGCATGTGTACGACAATACAGACACGAGAGGGACATGCACACCATCACTCGTCCAGCACAGGGGTTCCTGTAGGGGAGCTGCCCTTCCTGTGACTGTAGGATGACCGGCCATGCCCACGGTGGTGGTGTGTCCCCGACAGAGGTCTTGGGGACTGAGTAGGCGTGTATGCCACAGACCCTGGTGTGCGACTCGGAGTCTGAGAGGGCGTCCTGGAGCCAGAACCGGACCAACCCACCTGGGCCTGGTTCCACGCACTACTCCTCTGTTGGTACACCCCACTCCCACCAAACTGCCCTCCTCCTCCTACAGCAAACTGTGCCTGTCCTTGTTGAAAGACTAGCTGCTGTGTGTATGCCTGCTGGGAGTGGCCTGAGAACTGGGGAGTGGGTGTGGCCCCAATCCACTGGGAGGGGGTGTAGGGGGTGTCTCCTGCCCCCCTGTGCTGGTGCTGAACAGTCTGAATGGCCGCCTGCAGATTGGAAAGCATTCCTGGATCCACCATTCCCATCACCGTGGAGACGGCAGGAGAGGAGGGCACGGCAGGTTTGGGAATGGGCTCCTTGTAGTGTTCTTTGAACCACTTCACAAGCTCATTCACTGATCTGTGCTCCTTGTTGCGATACAGTATTCCCTCAGGGACCAAGGAAAGCATCTCAAAGTAGGGTCTGGAGCCTGGCTGGTAGGCTAATATGAACTTCCCAGGACACTGCTTGCAGGGACTTAAGAAGTAAGGTATCCTTTTGGAGTTTTTGTGCTTCTCCTCCGCCAAGATCTTCCTCAGCGTGTCCTTGTTCCCGCCATCGGCTGCCCGATAGCACTTATTGGTCAGAATCTCTCGGGCATTTGCAGCCATTGGTTGAATGTAACGCGCCAATATTTCATCCAAGTCTTCAAATACCTGATATGTCAGCACACCAAAGAAGGGAGAAATGTCTAATCGATATCCGAACAGGGTACATGTACTGTAGCAAGAAGTGTGCATATGAAATAGCCAATCACCTCATTGCCGATTTTCAGGGTCTTTCCAATACTAAATGGAGTTGGTTTATCTTGCTCCTTAATGTCCACATGCTGAAGGATATCTGTATCCACCTTCCATGTGACAGTAAGGTGATCTGGTCCCTACACCATGCGTGTGTGTGTGTGTGTGTGTGCGTGCATGTGTGTGCGTGTGTGTGTATGTGTGCGTGCATGTGTATGTGTGTGTGTGTGCGTGTAAGTGCACACATGCGTGTGTTAACTTGCATTCTCACCTTGCTGCTTGGTCTAAAGATGGCTTCCCCCTGCTCCATACCAGCCAGCTCTCTCTCAGCTTCAGCAAAGGTGCAGTTCTTGAATGACGGATGGACAATTACACGCTTGACGTAAGCTACAGAGACCATCAAGTGTCACCAATAACAAAGGGGAGGGAGAAGAGCGTGTGAAAGTGCTGCAGGAGGCAGGACCTTACTTTGCTGAGGTTGCTGTTTCACAGCTTCCTCTTTCTTCTTCTCAGCTTCAGCCAGTGCTGTGTCATAGTAGGTGTCCTTAGGTGCACTGAAAAGGAAGAAGATGGGAGGGAGGAAGGAGGAGAAACAAGAGGGGAGGAGTGAGGAGTGGGAAGGAGAGAAGAGGGAGATAGGGAAGAGAAAAAGGGGAGGAGAGGGGAGGGAGGATGAAAGGATGCAGGCAACATTGCTAGCTTAGCCATACCTGAACTTCCCATCTTTGTCAGTGAGGTCGGAAGACCTACAGGTGAGGTCTACAGAGAACCTGTCCAGATTCACTCTCAGGATACGACACAGGATAGCCATGCCAACCTGAGGACCACCAAGAGCTCTTCAAAAGAGGGGCAGAATGAGAACACCCTAGTCCTCCAACTCACTTTTATTCTCTCCTCAGGAGCATTTACATGCTTATCGCTCAGGTTTTTGGTCAAGATGAAGCCACTGAGGCCATTCTCCAGACGTGTGCGCACACCTATGCCCTGACCAGGACAACTGCCATCGTCAAAGTGTTGCCACACCTGTGTGTGTGTGTGTGTGCATGTGTGTGTGCATGTGTGTGTGTGTGTGTGTGTGTGTGTGTGAAAATCTCATCAAAATCAGCGACCGGCACAGCTGCAGGTGAAGCAAGTGGGTGTGGCTAACCAAGCTGATCTCCCTGAAGTCATCTTTGAGACAGAAGGGACACTGCCAGCACTTGGTCTGCTCGTTTTTGATGGGTGTGGCTCGATCCAGCACCTCCCTCTGCAGCTTGCGTCTCAGGATCCCCACCACAGTACACACCACCAGCCTCCCTTCTCTCAGGGACTCCAGGGGCTCCCCTGTCAGCAGGGGGAACTTCTCCTCTTGGGACATGGGCATGAATGGCTTCCTCCTCTCCTTGTAAGGGCCAAACAGCTCATCACGGATGTCGTACAGTGTGGTGCGCTTGTTGCCATAATCCTGCCTCTCCAGCTCCTCTGCAAAGGCATCCAAATCCAAGTCCTTAAGCTTCTCTGGAGTCTCCAGGATCTCCTCTATGGCTGCACTGGGATTGGGTTCATCTCCTGTCTGGAGGAGGAGGAGGGACAAGAGGAGGAGGGACAAGAGGAGGAGGAGGAGGGACAAGAGGAGGAGGAGGAGGGACAAGAGGAGGAGGAGGAGGGACAAGAGGAGGAGGAGGAGGGACAAGAGGAGGTAGAGGAGGGACAAGAGGAGGAGGAGGAGGGACAAGAGGAGGAGGAGGAGGGACAAGAGGAGGAGGAGGAGGGACAAGAGGAGGAGGAGGAGGGACAAGAGGAGGAGGAGGAGGGACAGAGGAGGAGGAGGAGGGACAAGAGGAGGAGGAGGAGGGACAAGAGGAGGAGGAGGAGGGACAAGAGGAGGAGGAGGAGGGACAAGAGGAGGAGGAGGAGGGACAAGAGGAGGAGGAGGAGGGACAAGAGGAGGAGGAGGAGGGACAAGAGGAGGAGGAGGAGGGACAAGAGGAGGAGGAGGAGGGACAAGAGGAGGAGGGACAAGAGGAGGAGGAGGAGAGACAAGAGGAGGAGGAGGAGGGACAAGAGGAGGAGGAGGAGGGACAAGAGGAGGAGGAGGAGGGACAAGAGGAGGAGGAGGAGGGACAAGAGGAGGAGGAGGAGGGACAAGAGGAGGAGGAGGAGGGACAAGAGGAGGAGGAGGAGGGACAAGAGGAGGAGGGACAAGAGGAGGAGGAGGAGAGACAAGAGGAGGAGGAGGAGGGACAGGAGGAGGAGGGACAAGAGGAGGAGGAGGAGGGACAAGAGGAGGAGGAGGAGGGACAAGAGGAGGAGGAGGAGGGACAAGAGGAGGAGGAGGAGGGACAAGAGGAGGAGGAGGAACAAGAAGAGGAAAGACAAGAGGAGGAGGATAGGATGAGGGGTGAATGAGATAAGGAAGGGGAGGATGCAACGGGTGTGCGAAAAAAAAGACAATAAAGAAAAGATGGGAGGGGCAGTGAGGAGGGAAGTGACACACCTCATCATATTCCAATGCATCAACGGCCATCTTTCTCGCCCACTCGTAGGTCTCTGGATGTATTCGTGTGCTGTCCAACACTTCTATGTAGTTGGTATCCCTGAGAGGACACACCCACATGACACCTCCACAATTACCAGGAGATTACTAACGTGTCAGTAAAGAGCTTTGTCTTGATTCTCATGAACCCTGCACAGTTGATGAACACCTGGGGACCAATGGAGCACTGGGTCACCAGCTGAGACCTGTTCTGAAGCTGGGAGTTCTCCTGCTTCAGAATCTAATAAAACCGGATGAGTAACCATGACAGCAGATGAGTAACCATGACAGCAGTGTGGTAATGCCCATACCTTCATGAGGGCAGCTGCCTTCCTCGGCCCCAGACCACACACGAAGGAGGCAAGGGGGGCAATGTGGGGGTGTTCCAGACAGTAGTTGATGTCCACACCAACATCATTGATTCTAGACACCAGCTCCATCTCCAAGGCCAACTTGAGCTGTTCCTTACTCAATGCATCCTGCAAAGAACACAGACATACATGGGGACCACCCATCATGAGCCACGCCCTCTCCCTACCTGAAGGGGGTGGAGCCTGAGGGAGAGTATCTCATTGTCTTCGGACATAAACATGGCAGCAAACTCCTCCAATGGTTCTCTTACTCTCCTTCCCAATGAAACAGCCATCCGCAGCAGCTCAGGGTAGTCCCGGAACTGCTCCTGGGAGTAACAGAAGGTACTCAGTGTTCACCCTTATCTGGTCCTATAACATTGGCTCCCACATCACGTGCCCCTCCTCCCCATGTCCCTACTGTGAACACCCTCCTCCTCCCCATGTCCCAACACCCTCCTCCCATGCCCAACACCTCCTCCCCATCCAAATGTCATACTTTTCCTCTTCTTGACTTGGCAAATATTCTGGCCACATTGGGATCTACCAGCTCTATGGGGACACTGGGGAACCCATCCTCCTGCTCCAGCTCTGTCACACACATCTTCAAATCTTCCACTATGTTTGTTGCTTCCCTATGGGCCAGAGGTCACCATAGTAACCACGTATAGGTGTCAAGGCCACACCCACCGTGACTCTGCAGCAACCACAATGACATCAGGTCTGCGTTGATCCAGAAAGCTCTTAATTGTCTTGAGATCTTCCTCCTACAAAGTGACATGCCAATCATAGTCCATACTATCATAGTCCATACTATCATAGTCCATACATAGTCCATACTATCATAGTCCATACATAGTCCATACTATCATAGTCCATACTATCATAGTCCATACTATCATAGTCCATACTATCATAGTCCATACTATCATAGTCCACACTATCATAGTCCATACTATCATAGTCCATACTATCATAGTCCATACTATCATAGTCCACACTATCATAGTCCACACTATCATAGTCCACACTACTATCACCTGCTATTTCATCTACTGAACACTCCGAATCAGTCATTTCCTCAACTATTTCTACTGAAGCACATAGCCTATCTAGTTCCAATAACCATGTCAAGAGGATGGAGATATTAACGCCTTCATTCCATTTAAACTTTATTTTTCAATTACAACCGACACCCACACATTTGATAACACTCCCACGGAGCTCACATTTTGCTGCCCATAGACGTCTATTGCCCAGAACATTGCCTGCCTTGGCCTTAATTCCATTGCCAGAACATTGCCTGCCTTGGCCTTAATTCCATTGCCAGAACATTGCCTGCCTTGGCCTTAATTCCATTGCCAGAACATTGCCTGCCTTGGCCTTAATTCCATTGCCAGAACATTGCCTGCCTTGGCCTTAATTCCATTGCCAGAACATTGCCTGCCTTGGCCTTAATTCCATTGCCAGAACATTGCCTGCCTTGGCCTTAATTCCATTGCCAGAATATTGCCTGCCTTGGCCTTAATTCCATTGCCAACTTTCAATCCCAGCGTCATTTTCTACCTTGTGCTGTTCTACTTTTAAATAAATCCAATTACTAAACCATGTCCTATAACTGGCTGGTTTCCAAACGGGAACCTTTGTTTCCACTGGTTCCCACCAAGTTCCATGTTTCACATATACAAAGTTATGAATTAACCAAAGCATGGCGGAAATAGCAAATGCGGGAACTTTGTGAGAACTAATGCTGCACAATCGTACATTAATCTCATTTTACAGTGGGCTTAGGTAAACATACTGGACCACATGGGTCATTCCAAGTCAGATCAACACATTTGACACCTATGTTTCAATTTTTGCAAACACACTCAGCTGTGGGGTACTCCAGAGCTGAGTGTGAGGGCAAGATAGTGTCCTTGAGTACAGTGTGAGGGCAAGATAGTGTCCTTGAGTACAGTGTGAGGGCAAGATAGTGTCCTTGAGTACAGTGTGAGGGCAAGATAGTGTCCTTGAGTACAGTGTGAGGGGCAAGATAGTGTCCTTGAGTACAGTGTGAGGGCAAGATAGTGTTGCTTGAGTACAGTGTGAGGGCAAGATAGTGTCCTTGAGTACAGTGTGAGGGCAAGATAGTGTTGCTTGAGTACAGTGTGAGGGCAAGATAGTGTTGTTTGAGTACAGTGTGAGGGCAAGATAGTGTTGCTTGAGTACAGTGTGAGGGCAAGATAGTGTTGCTTGAGTACAGTGTGAGGGCAGATAGTGTTGCTTGAGTACAGTGTGAGGGCAAGATAGTGTTGTTTGAGTACAGTGTGAGGGCAAGATAGTGTCCTTGAGTACAGTGTGAGGGCAAGATAGTGTCCTTGAGTACAGTGTGAGGGCAAGATAGTGTCCTTGAGTACAGTGTGAGGGCAAGATAGTGTCCTTGAGTACAGTGTGAGGGCAAGATAGTGTCCTTGAGTACAGTGTGAGGGCAAGATAGTGTTGCTTGATGAGGGCAAGATAGTGTTGCTTGAGTACAGTGTGAGGGCAAGATAGTGTTGCTTGAGTACAGTGATGTGATGTGATTTTGATTTTTTGTTTACATAGATGTTTACGTAGTATGAAATCATCGCCTTTGTAAGACTTCTTTACAGCTTGAGTTCAGGAACACACTTCAGTGTATTATGCCATGGGAAAGACTTTTCGTTTCACCTTCGAACTTGGAAGACCTAACGAACATTGTGTGCTCTTCAGTTAAAAGGTGGAAAGAATGGAGACAGTGTTCTTTTTTTAAATAGCAGCGTTGAGAAGCATAAAAAACTATATACATAACACATTTTGAAGTGTGGAGCCACACCCATGTATAGCTATAGGTCGTAAAAATATTTCCCTGTACATGCAATGCACTTCGAGATATTCAGGATTGTTTTCATTTGTGGTCATGCAGCCTTGTGGTTCCCAAACAATTCGACTTTGGAGTTTAAAAATTTGTATTTTTGGATCAGTGCAACAAACCTACAAAAAATTGAAACATAAATGTCAATGATTGTGTTGATTTGACTTGGAATGATCCATGGAGCAACATTGGACTACATGGGACAATATTGGACTACATGGGACAATATTGGACTACATGGGACAATATTGGACTACATGGGACAATATTGGACTACATGGGACAATATTGGACTACATGGGACAATATTGGACTACATGGGACAATATTGGACTACATGGGACAATATTGGACTACATGGGACAATATTGGACTACATGGGACAATATTGGACTACATGGGACAATATTGGACTACATGGAGCAACATTGGACTACATGGGACAATATTGGACTACATGGGACAATATTGGACTACATGGGACAATATTGGACTACATGGGACAATAATTGGACTACATGGGACAATATTGGACTACATGGGACAATATTGGACTACATGGGACAATATTGGACTACATGGGACAATATTGGACTACATGGGACAATATTGGACTACATGGGACAATATTGGACTACATGGGACAATATTGGACTACATGGGACAATATTGGACTACATGGGACCATATTGGACTACATGGACAACATTGGACTACATGGGGACAATATTGGACTACATGGGACAATATTGGACCTACATGGGACAATATTGGACTACATGGGACAATATGGACTACTGGGACAATATTGGACTACATGGGACATATTGGACTACATGGGACAATATTGGACTACATGGGACAATATTGGACTACATGGGACAATATTGGACTACATTGGGACAATATTGGACTACATGGAGCAACATTGGACTACATGGGACAATATTGGACTACATGGGACAATATGGACTACATGGGACAATATTGGACTACATGGGGACCATATTGGACTACATGGACAATATTGGACTACATGGGACAATATTGGACTACATGGGACAATATTGGACTACATGGGACAATATTGGACTACATGGGACAATATTGGACTACATGGGACAATATTGGACTACATGGGACAATATTGGACTACATGGGGCAATATTGGACTACATGGGGCAATATTGGACTACATGGGACAATATTGGACTACATGGGACAATATTGGACTACATGGGACAATATTGGACTACATGGGACAATATTGGACTACATGGGACAATATTGGACTACATGGGACAATATTGGACTACAAGGGACAATATTGGACTACATGGGACAATATTGGACTACATGGGACAATATTGGACTACATGGGACAATATTGGACTACATGGGACAATATTGGACTACATGGGACAATATTGGACTACATGGGACAATATTGGACTACATGGGACAATATTGGACTACATGGGACAATATTGGACTACATGGGACAATATTGGACTACATGGGACAATATTGGACTACATGGGACAATATTGGACTACATGGGACAATATTGGACTACATGGGACAATATTGGACTACATGGGACAATATTGGACTACAAGGGACAATATTGGACTACATGGGACAATATTGGACTACATGGGACAATATTGGACTACATGGGACAATATTGGACTACATGGGACAATATTGGACTACATGGGACAATATTGGACTACATGGGACAATATTGGACTACATGGGACAATATTGGACTACATGGGACAATATTGGACTACATGGGACAATATTGGACTACATGGGACAATATTGGACTACATGGGACAATATTGGACTACATGGGACAATATTGGACTACATGGGACAATATTGGACTACATGGGACAATATTGGACTACATGGAGCAATATTGGACTACATGGGACAATATTGGACTACATGGGACAAATTGGACTACATGGGACAATATTGGGCTACATGGGACATATTGGACTACATGGGACAATATTGGACTACATGGAGCAATATTGGACTACATGGGGCAATATTGGACTACATGGGACAATATTGGACTACATGGGACAATATTGGGCTACATGGGACAATATTTCAACAACAGCTATCACTCCTTCCTCACCTCCACCCACACAGTCACACTTGCACATCACACTAGAATCACTAACTATAACGTTTCATATGTGTACCCTGACCACGCCCACACCCCCCACCTTCTGTTTCCCCTCTGCCTCATAGGGGCCATTCCTCCTCTTCAGGAGATGGTTCAGTTTCCTGAAGTCCACCACCTCACCGGACTCATCCAGGAAGCACATGTAGGCAGGAACAGTTCTGGATTGAGTGAAGTGTTGGCGATCATCAGCAAGACAAAACCAGCTAACCACACCCACCTGTCAGGGAGGTACGCACAGGCTACCACCCTAGCCCTGGCGTCTGAGGGGGCGTCGCCTCTCAACACTGGATATGGGGCCATGTCCAACGTCTGCCTGAATTTGAGCGCACAGCTCTAGAGGTGCACACCATTCAGAAAGGTGTGCACCGTTTAGAGAATGGATGGAGGATAGCACCACTACCACCTCACCTTAACCACTAAGGCCTTTAGCCCCTTTAGCTACACCCATTCCAGATCTCAGCCCCGCCCCTTACCCGCAACACGTGTTCCTTTGCTTCCTGCAGCAGAGTCTGCCTCAGTTCCTTTTCCATGATGGGAAAGAGCACCTTCTGGATGGCTAGAGTCACGGTCATTGCTCTCTGAACATTCCACTTCTCCACCAATGAGCTGAACTCATCCTATAGGGGAGGGAGAGGGAAGGGTGGGGGAGAGAGAGGGCGAGAGAAAGAGGAGAGAAACCACGAGGGTGAGGGGTGAGAGGAAGAAAGAGGGAAGTAAGAGAGGGGGAGGGGGGAGAGAGGGAAATTGAGAGCAGATCAAACTTGACAGACCCCCCCCCCCCCCTTCCCCCCCACTGGCTCATACCCCCCTTCCCCCCCCTGCCCCCCCCCCCCCCCCCCCCCCCCCCCCCCCCCCCCGCTGGCTCATACCCTGTAAAACAACGTCTTTACTTCTTCAAGGTAGGTGTGAGAGGCGGAGTTCCTATGCAAGGAGGGCAAATAACACACCTCAACTCTTATATAGCCCTAATCCTTAATAGAGCCCACTCATAATAAAGCAACATCCACAAATTTATAGGCTCTCGATTTCACTCACCTCTTTTCACTCCCGTAGTCTATATCAACTGAGACCTTAACTTCAATCAGGTGATCACTTTCAGCCTGCTCTATCTTCAAGAAATCATCTCCCCTCAGGTCACGAACTGGTTTGTTCTTTAAGTATTTGAAAGCATAACATGGGTGCGTGTCATCAATCAGCTGATTGGGTGAAGAAGAGTGCGATAAAGACAGGCCATCATTATAACAGCCCTCCACTTGCCTTCTTTCCCTTCTTGGTGGGTTTAATGTGGAGCACAGCCCTTGTTCTGAACACCTGCCTCACCGCCTGCCGCACAAGAGGTTCATGGGCAATCTCCATGGCAACCATGTGACACGCCCCCTGGAGCACTGCTCGAACATTGCTAAAATGACTATAATGCGTATGCACGTGTACACCACACACACATGACACACACACACATACACACACACACACACAATCACACACACACACATACACACACACACGTACACACATACACACGTATGCATACACACACATACACACATACACACACACACACACATACACACACACAATGATACACATAAATAACACAGTCATAAATAATCTCCTGTCATTCAACTTGCCCTGCTGGTTGTCTGTACTCATCGGCTGCCTCCTCTGGTTCTGTCTGATGTTGGGAGGTCTCGTGCCTTTGATAGTTATCACGCAGGTTCTCCCCAAACTGCTCCGACGTCAGACCAAACTTGGCAGCGAGCGAACCAAGACCACTCTCTCGACAAACAGTATAGAAGTCTTTCCTGTGGGCCGTCTTGACCGTGTGCTTCAGCTTCTTGGCTGTAGAGGTATGGGCACCATCAGGCCCCACCTCCTCCACCTGGGCCTCCTCCACACTCCCTGCTTGCTTGTTCTGCATGGCCACGAGATCCTGCCCATAGTAGAAGCTGAAATGCACGTAAACATCAGACAGCTCTTCATGTGTTTTGACCGCCTCCAGCCTGGCTATATCCTGCTCCTGAAGGACCCTGTGGTCTCCCATGACAGCAGTGTCTGGCTGATCCCGGATCCTCTGGTACTGGAAGTCCTGCACACGCTCAAAGAGACGACGCATGTTCTTCTTACGATTGCATAGCTGCAACCACTGTACCAGTGAAAAACAATGAATGAAAAGATATTCCCAAGAACCTATCCAAAATGCTCACAAAACACCAGATACACTTATGACATGCCTCAGCTCTGTACCAAATGTGGCCACCCACCCCCTCATCCCCATCCTACCCTCCTCATCCTATCCCCTCATCCCCATCCTACTCTCCTCATCCCCATCCTACCCTCCTCATCCCCATCCTACCCTCCTCATCCCCATCCTACCCTCCTCATCTCCATCCTACCCTCCTCATCCCCATCCTACCCTCCTCATCCCCATCCTACCCTCCTCACCCCCATCCTACCCTCCTCATCCCTATCCTACCCTCCTCATCCTATCCCCTCATCCCCCTCCCCCTCCCCCGTAAGAAGTAGACTACACCCACCTTTTCATCAAGCTGCCATATCTTCCAGAGGTCATGGATGTCCAGCTCAGGTGAAACATACTCCTTACGATAGTTTGCAATGAAGGGAACCTCAAAGAAGTGGTTCCTCATGAAGTTGAGTGTCTCCTTTATCTTGGGGATCGTGGACTGTTGTTTCCCCCTGTGCACCATGGGATGACACTATGGGCCGCTCGTTGCCATAGTGAATTTGTTTAGAGATGGGCGGAGAGCAGTACATCTGCTCATAAACCCACTTGGCCTCCTCGTCCAACTCCCCACCCTCCGTCCTTTGAACTGGTATGTTTCTCAGCTGTGGGGGAGGGGCAATGGCATAGCAACACACAGCCACACCCCCATCCTCCCAAACCCTGTTAGCTAACGGAGGTCTACCTGAAAACGCTCGGGGATATCAGTCACTCTGATTTCGGCGTCCCTTTCAGTCATGTGCCCCGCCTCTAGCTCACTGGGTTCGTACACATCATAAATGTTCTTCTTTTTCTTCTCCTTGCGAACAGGCTTCATCTTCACCCGTACAACCTCGCCTTCCCCCTCACTCTCGTACTGCCCAAGGAGAGAAACTAATCAACAGAGGGAACGCAAACCATTGGGGGTGGGGGCCAAGGAAACCACTAAGGGAGGGTGCCGACCATTGGAAAAAAAAAAAAGAGGACAATTTGAGGAAGCATACAGGTAGGGCTGCCCCATTGGAGGGTTGGGGAACCATTAGAGCTGCCCCATTGGAGGGTTGGGGAACCATTAGAGCTGCCCCATTGGAGGGTTGGGGAACCATTAGAGCTGCCCCATTGGAGGGTTGGGGAACCATTAGAGCTGCCCCATTGGAGGGTTGGGGAACCATTAGAGCATTGGAGGGTTAGGGAACCATTAGGGCTGCCCCATTGGAGGGTTGGGGAACCATTAGAGCTGCCCCATTGGAGGGTTGGGGAACCATTAGAGCTGCCCCATTGGAGGGTTGGGGAACCATTAGAGCTGCCCCATTGGAGGGTTGGGGAACCATTAGAACTGCCCCATTGGAGGGTTGGAGAACCATTAGAGCATTGGAGGGTTGGGGAACCATTAGAGCTGCCCCATTGGAGGGTTGGGGAACCATTAGAGCATTGGAGGGTTGGGGAACCATTAGAGTTGCCCCATTGGAGGGTTAGGGAACCATTAGAGCTGCCCCATTGGAGGGTTGGGGAACCATTAGAGCTGCCCCATTGGAGGGTTAGGGAACCATTAGAGCTGCCCCATTGGAGGGTTGGGGAACCATTAGAGCATTGGAGGGTTGGGGAACCATTAGAGCTGCCCCATTGGAGGGTTGGGGAACCATTAGAGCTGCCCCATTGGAGGGTTGGGGAACCATTAGAGCTGCCCAATCAGGGTCCACCCACCTCGTCCTCATCTTGGACCACAGTTTCCTCCTCCTCTGCTCCACCCACTTCATCATGATCGAAACGATCAAACTCAGCAGGGTCAAAATCCAATCCGAACACATCCTGAGCCTCCAGAAGGGCACTATTTAGAAGCACCACAATGTGATACCACACCACACTCACACAGGTCAACGTACGGCTCGGAGCTGTAGCCATCTCCCTTCTGGCGTAGTGGTCGCCCATCATCACCCACGATGAAGCCATCGTCAACTGGCACACAACAATGGAGTAAACCTTCACCCAGACAAACAGCTAAACTTACCGTCCTCCTCAAAGGTATCATCTGTTGCTCTGGCTGCACCACGCTGCAGTGCACAATGAATTGCAGCAAAAGTAACTTAACACACGGATAACGATAACTTCATCCTGAATGACATAACCCCTAGATAACTTCACCCTGAATAACTTAACCCCTGGATAATAGAACCTTTGAATTACTTCACCTCTAGATAACTTAACACATGAGTAACATAACCCTTTCAATAACTTAACCCCTAGTTTACCGAGGCAGGTCTTCTACCAGACTGGACACTGACATGGGTCTCTGAAAGATCATCATCATCATCACTAGCTGCAAACACCTGAAGAAGCAGCCTGATTAACACATAACACTCCTGCCACACCGCAGCAACTAACCTCCTCCAGCTCCTTGCTCACTCGCGTGGCAATGCTTCTCTTCTCAGACTCCTCTTTATCCCCCTCCTCGCCCTCCTCCTCCTCATCACTGTCCAATGTACGCACACGACGGAACTTTTTCTGTTGGCAGGTGACATGGAGTGAGATAGAGATGCAACACATCCACACATAATACAATCATATGACACACCCACATACATAATACACACATATAACCAATATGCACACACACACACACACACACACACACACACACACACACACACACACACACACACACACACACACACACACACACACCGTGTGCTTATCATTAACAAATCACAGGAGGCCTGCCTTCCTGTTGTACCCGCTTACAAAGTCACAATTAGAAACAAATGTGTTTCATTTTGTGCTCACTGGTTACACACACACACACACACACACACACACACACACACACACACACACACACACACACACACACACACACACATACATACACGTGCACAGGTTACACACTAGCAAACACTTGTCTTTACCTTTGGCAACTGGATGCCCGTATTCTCGGCTATGAGGGCAAAATCCTCTTCCTCCAGCTGATCCTCCTCAGCATCTGGAAGACAGCATTACGCCAGCGTCCAAATGCCAAAGCTAACAAACAGCTCACTTCTTTTTTTCCTCTTCTTCTTCCGTTCTTCTGCTTCTTTCTCTACCCCCTCTTCCTCCTCTTCTTCAACGTTATCGTTGATTAGGTCCTGAAGATCACCTGCAAACAATAAAACCTGACATTCCAATTCGTGCCCACCGTTAAATAACTCAACCGCTTCGACATCAATATAACCACTACAGCGCTTACACACCACATAGCCTTGCACTCGTCCAGCGGGTTACAAAAAAGTGTCGTGCGTTTTCCTTACCATGTGACGTACCCTCACCGTCCTCTTCTTCATCATCATCGTCATCCTCATTAAGAGGATGATTTTCTTCATCTTCAGACTGTTCAGCTTCACTCTCTACTAAGTCGCCCGAGTCGTCATCCATTTCAAACCCTATCACACGTTCTGCAGTTGTAAACTATATCTCGTTACGTACTCCTGAAGTTCAACAGTTATACGTCACGTGACAGAATGTCGTGCCGCGCAACGTGCGTAGAACACAACAAGAGGGTGGGGCTGATAGTGTATAAAGCGAAATACAATGACTTCAACCTATAACGTTTGTTAAGAGTAACTGAGTTGCACAATACCAGATGGATTATCATCTAAATACAACCCTGAAATGATCATCTAAACAGCAGGTAGCAAATTGATGGGTTAAATGCCCTCTCCATCAGTCCGTAACTTTATTAGTGATATTTGCTAGAGCAACTCGCTGTACAAATGAAATATATCAGTAAAATTGCACCTTACCAACAGAATTAGAAAGTTACTTTTGCAGAATAACGCTTCTTTGACTTTCTATGATCACAAGGACTCCAGGTCGTGAAACTGGTAGTGAACGGGTCCCCCCTCCGTAACTTACTACAAGGGAACACAACATCATTTACAATTAAGGCAGGTTTTATGGCTAACTCTCTGAGTGAAGGCTCCACCATTGATGATGAAAGAGGTGCACACTTTCGTTTTGGCCTTTGTGTCACTAGCACAATGCACATGGGAGTAACAAAGATATCATTTGCTATACTAGACTATATACTTACACATGGAGCTCAAGTTCATCCCCTCCTCCCCACCCTCTTCCACATGTAGGTCAAGGATCAGCTCCTCCCTCCTCTCTAAAGCTGACCTCCCTTCTTCCCTTTCATTGGTAATTCCACACAGCAACTCTGTACCATATGCAGCTGAACTCATGCCTTGTTGTGTGGACAAATCGGGCACAGATGTGCAACCAGCTTGTCCTGTAAGTCCAGCAGGTGAGGATGTATACCCATCCAAATCAGGTAAGGATATATGACTAGGCTGTCCAGCAGACCCACTAAGCAAGGATGTGTGTCCCTCCTGCCCTGTACAACTATTGAGTCCCGAGGGCCCACTGGGTGAGGATGTATTCCTGGGCGGGGATAAGAATTGGACACCGTCTACTTCCATCGGACATGCAACCACTTTGCTGTTAGCATCTCCACGAGAACCACCACCTCTTGTAGAGATGGGTGACAATGATATGTGAACATGACTAGCCAGCCTGGAAGTGAGGCAAGTGTTAGCCTGAGCAATGCTCCGCTGCGCGGTGGTTAAATGGTCTACAACTGTTTGCAAAGAACGGATATCCAAATGCTAGAGGAGGAGAGAAAATGTGTACGCAACACGTACCAGTTAATCTGTTTCGTACCTACCTGCGACTGCAACTGAAGCTTGAGGTTGGAAACCGTCTCGCAAAGCTCCTGTTTTTTCCCGACGATGGCACAATATTTCATCCTTCAACTTGCTGCACAGCTGTTTCTTGTCGTCTGCAATTAGAAATGACGTAATTGAGCACGTGAACGAAATAAAGTGCAAAAAAAAAAACAACATGAGCTTGACTGAAGAACAAGTGGAAGCTTTCGGCAGAGACGGGTGTTTGGTAGTCGAGGGTTTTCTTTCGTCGGATGAGTGTGACGAAATCAAACAGCGTGCCTACAAGATCATCACAGAAGCCGACCTGAGTAAACACCCGATGGTCACGTTTGAAACGAGAGCTAACAAGCAAGCTACTTCAAACTACTTCATTACAAGCGGGGATAAAATTCGCTTCTTTTTTGAAGAGGGCGCCGTAGATGAGCAAGGAAAGTTGACAGTACCGATCGACCGAGCCTTGAACAAGATGGGGCACGCTCTGCACGCTTTGGATCCTGTGTTTAAAAATTACACGTTTGGAGACAAAGTGAAAGGTGTTGCCCAGTCTTTAAAGCTCAAACGACCAACCATTGTGCAGAGCATGGTGATTTTCAAGCAGCCCAACATTGGTGGAGACGTTCGTCCACACCAGGACTCAACATATCTAGACACGACCCCGAGAAGCCTTATTGGCTTCTGGATAGCCCTTGAGGACGCTGATGTGGAAAATGGCTGTCTGTGGTTTATTCCTGGTAGCCAAGGGACGGAGGTTCGGCAGCGAATGGTGCGCACTACAATAGACGGAGCACTGGCAACCAAGTTTGAAGGTACCCAACTGGACGTGAAGGAGGAAGATTTTGTTGCTGCTCCGGTTAAAAAGGGCGCACTTGTACTCATACATGGACAGGTCATACATAAAAGTGAAATGAACAAGTCTCCACGGTCAAGAAACATCTACACGTTCCATTTGTATGATGCGGGGGTATCAGAGTGGTCCAAAGACAACTGGCTACAGCCTTCCGAAGAATTGCCATTCCCTTACTTGTACTAGTTTGCATTGTGTGTTGTTATATTGAATGCAAAATCAGTCTTACCTAATGCTGCAGCAAGGGCTCTGTTGTTCGCCTTCACAGTAGACAGCAGCGATGGCTTCGGTCCTGCGTGGGGGAAATGAGTGATGTACTATAGTTGAAACGCGTGGGCACATGGTTTACTGTGTCTCGGCCCCTTTTCTGTAGTCAATGTTCGCAGCTTGGACGGTCGCTGTGTCTTGCGAATGCCTCCCGTAGGCAGCATGGTTGCCTAGTGACCTGTCCGTACTATGTTATCGCAGCTGCGTTTTGCGCCACGTGATATGTTTACATTGACATTTTTTTAATTTCAATTCAGTGAATGGCTGGCAGTAATGCGCTGGATGCGTATCGCAAGAGGGCTTCGTTTGAGGTCGCGAAGTTGAAGCAGCTTATAGAACCCAAGGAGATTATTGAGCATAGAGAGTCTATTTGGGAGACACTGGCGAGAGATCCGTTGTTCTTCGACCCAGGTGAAGTGTTGCCTGACGAATACCAAAAATTGGTGATCAAAAGAAACAAGCGGCTGGTCGAGTACAATTTCTCGACCGACACACCTGCAGAGCGATATGCGTACTCAGTGGCATTGTTTGCTCACGACGTTTCCAACCTGTCTCCACATGCGGTAAGCGCGTGATGCGGGTGCCACCATTATCTCATCTCTGCCGGACAACGCCATGAAGATGTTTCTGGACGTGTTGAAAAGGGCGAACAGACAGCACTTCACATCACTAATTGAAACAGCGCAGAATTACCAAGTAAGATTAGTGCTATTTATTTTTATTTTTTTGGCAAAATAAATTATACGTCGACGTCGTCGTTTGTTGCAGGTGATAGGTTGTTTTGCTTTGACAGAGATTGCACACGGAAGTAACTCCAAGGGTCTGAGGACCACAGCCACCTATGATCCAGCCACACAGGCAAACACAACATTCCAAAAATGATAAACATCATCCTCCTCCCCGTACCCCCCTCCTTCTCCCCCGTACCCCCTCCTCTCCATCTCCTCTAACCCCCTTCCTCCCCTCTCCCTTCTCCTCCTTCCAACCCTTCCTCTCCTCTCCCTTCTCTCCTCCACCCCTTCCTCCCCTCTCCTTCTCTCCTCCACCCCTTCCCTCTCCTCTCCCTTCTCTCCTCACCCCTTCCTCCTCCTCCCTTCTCGCTCCCCACCCCTTCCTCCCTCCCCTTCTCTCCTCCCCCCTTCCTCCCTCTCCCTTCTCCATCCCCCCTTCTTCCTCCCCTCGCCCTTCTCTCCTCCACCCCTTCCTCCCTCTCCCTTCTCTCCTCCACCCCTTCCTCCCCTCTCCCTTCTCTTTTCTCATCCTCCAACCCTTCCTCCCCGCTCTCCTTCTCTACTCCAACCCCTTCTCCCCTCTTCCCTTCTCTCCTCCACCCCCTCCTTCCCTCTCCCCATTCTCTCCTCCACCCTTCCTCCCCTCTCCTTCTCTCCTCCACCCCCCTGCTCCTCCCTCTACTCCCTTCTCTCCTCACCCCTTCTCCCTCTCCTTCTCTCCTCCACCCCCTTCTCCGCTTCCTCCTCGCTCTCACCCTCCTCCTCTCCGTCTCGTCCTCAACCCCTTGCCCTCCCCGGCTCCCTTCTCTCTCCTCACGCCCCTTCCTCCGCCTCGTCCCTTCTCTCCGTCGCACCCCTGGTCCTCCCCTCGGCACGGTTCTCTCCTCCCCTTCTCTCCGCGCACCACATTCCTCCCCTCTCCCTTCTCTCACTCACCCCTTCCTCCCCTCTCCCTTCTCTCCTCCACCCCTTCCTCCCCTCTCCCTTCACTCCTCCACCCTTCCTTCTCCTCTCCTCTTCCTCCTAAACAGGGGTTCATCATCCACTCACCTGATATAGAGGCAGCAAAGTGTTGGGTGGGGAATCTAGGGAAAGTGGCTAGCTACACCATACTCTTTGCCCAGCTCTGCACCCCAGATGGAGCTCACCATGGGGTGCACCAGTTCCTGGTGCCTGTGAGGGACACATACACACTGAACACATTGCCGGGAGTCATTGCTGGGGACATGGGTGCAAAGCTTGGAATGAACGGAGTATCCAATGGGTGAGCGTGTAAAGAATGTGGGGGGGAGGGGGGGGGGTATCTGATCATCAATTAAATTAATATTAATTGTCAAGTGCGGGACTTCCTACACAGGTTTGTAATGTTCAATCACTACTGGATTCCTCGTGAAAATCTCATCCCGGGAGGGGGTGAGGTAACCCCTGAGGGCCACTTTGTCAGTCCCCATAAGGTAGGTAGGTACCAGCTCTAGACCAGAGACATGGTTAAGGGGGGAAAGAGGGGAGGGGGGGAAGGAGAGGAGGGGAAGGAGGGAACTCTCATCCCTCTATGCATATCCAGGATGTTGCCAAGCAACATGTGGCCATGCTGGCTCCGCTCTCTGCTGGGAGGGTTACCATCACATCCTTCCAGATAGGCTACCTAAGGGCTGCCATCTCCACTGCCATCAGGTGAGTGTGGTAATCCCTTCAGCCCTCTACCCCCCCCCCTCCCCCTCAGGTCAATGACCATTTCTCCTAGCACAGGTACTCTGCATGCCGACGCCAGTTTGGCCCCACCCCCCAGGAAGAGCTGCCTGTGTTAGAATACCAGCTGCAGCAATGGCGGTTGTTCCCTTACCTGGCAGCTGCCTTTGTGTGGACCCACTTCTGTCCAACCCTCTTTACAGACTACACACGTGCACTTGAAACAAGTGATCCGGTTGAACAGGTTTGGCAGCCACCACCTCTGGACAGGTCATTATAAACCTCCATCTTTTATCGTCAATTGTGGGTCATTTTCTAAAAGGCATCTCTGATCAAAGAGGTCCACGCTCTGTCATGTGGGGCCAAGGCTATGGCTGGATTCATTGCCAGGGATGGCATACAGGAAAGCCGGGAGGCTTGTGGAGGGCATGGGTACCTGGCAGGTGAGTGTGTGAAAGACATGGGGACCTGGCAGGTGAGGGTGTGAAAGGCATGGGGACCTGGCAGGTGAGGGTGTGAAAGGCATGGGGGACCTGGCAGGTGAGGGTGTGAAAGGCATGGGGACCTGGCAGGTGAGGGTGTGAAAGGCATGGGGACCTGGCGGTGAGGTGTGAAAGGCATGGGGACCTGGCAGGTGAGGGTGTGAAAGGCATGGGGACCTGGCAGGTGAGGGTGTGAAAGGCATGGGGACCTGGCAGGTGAGGGTGAAAGGTGGACCTGGCGGGTGAGGGTGCGAAGGCATGGGGACCTGGCAGGTGAGGGTGTGAAAGGCATGGGACCTGGCAGGTGAGGGTGAAAGGCATGGGGACCTGGCAGGTGAGGGTGTGAAAGGCATGGGGACCTGGCAGGTGAGGGTGTGAAAGGCATGGGGACCTGGCAGGTGAGGGTGTGAAAGGTGTGGGGACCTGGCGGGAGGGTGCGGAAGGCATGGGGACCTGGCGGGTGAGGGTGCGGAAGGCATGGGGACCTGGCAGGTGAGGGTGCGGAAGGCGTGGGGACCTGGCAGGTGAGGGTGTGAAAGGCATGGGACCTGGCAGGTGAGGGTGCGGAAGGCATGGAGACCTGGCAGGTGAGGGTGTGAAAGGCATGGGGACCTGGCAGGTGAGGGTGTGAAAGGCATGGGGACCTGGCAGGTGAGGGTGTGAAAGGCTGGCAGGTTCAATACACCTCCTCATGCAACTGTGTTCCGCAGCCAATCAGTTTGGGAGCCTCAGAGGGAGTGTTGACAGCCTCCTGACAGCAGAAGGGGACAATAATCTCATCCTCTTCCAAACTGCAGCCTACATCCTAGGGGTCTTTGCTGAGAAGCAAGCAGGTATGTATGTCTCCATGGTGAACTCTCTCCCCTCCTGTATACTGTATAAATAAAGTTAAATACGAATTCGAATTATTAAAATAAGCCTGGCAATTACTTTTACGAATTAGAATTACGAATGTATTGTCCAATAATCATTAAAAAAATACGAGTTCAGCTCGTGTTCATTATTACTAGCTGAAAAGTGGGATTTCATGAAGGAGGACGCTAGAATTTGTCCAAAACGGTTGAAGCAATCACGCCTATTGATATTGGCGACCTCGCTAGCTTCTTTAGTTGTTATGTGTCGATACAAACAATGCACCGTGGTTGTACTACAGCGATACCGTAGAAATTTCAAAAACTAGAATCTTTGGCAATGTATGCACGCATGCACCAGCAATTGGCAATTGCAGTGCTGCATGAAAAATTACGAACTCAACCATTAAAAAATACGAACTACATATGCATTTGTATTTAT
This sequence comes from Ephydatia muelleri, assembly GCA_013339895.1. Classification (NCBI taxonomy): domain Eukaryota; kingdom Metazoa; phylum Porifera; class Demospongiae; order Spongillida; family Spongillidae; genus Ephydatia; species Ephydatia muelleri. Next base: position 205,056 of record JABACO010000015.1, read on the forward strand.
ATGTTATTAAAAAATACGAATACGTTATACGAATTAGTAAATAATTTAAGTTATTATTCGTATTTAACTTTATTTATACAGTAGCATTACCTCACCACTCCCATATAGGAGTGGGGAGGCCCACTACCTCACCACTTCCCCCCCCCCCCCCCCCCCATATAGGAGGGGGAAGGCCCATTACCCTCACCACTTCCCATATAGGAGGGGGAAGGCCCATTACCTCACCACTCCCCATATAGGAGGGGGAAGGCCCATTACCTCACCACTTGGAAGTCTGGACCTTCTAGACCACTGTGAAGATGTGGTGAGGAGGAAGTTTGTTGGTGTGGAGGGGGGTGTGCTCACACACAGAGGTAGTGACTGAATGTGTTTGAGTGGATAAGGACCCTCTCTTCCCCTCTCCTCCTCCCTGTCTCCCTGTTCTTCCTCCTCTCCCCTCCCTCTGTCTCTAAAGACACTATTGGCATCTTTGAGTGGCTTTTATGCTACCTTTGTACTGAGAGCTTCATGAAACTTCAGACTGAGCTGAGCAATGGGAAGGTATATGTGTGCATGTGCATGTGTGTGTATGCAGGCATATGTATGTATGTGCATGTGTATGTGTATGTGCATGTGTATGTGTGTACCGTTTTCACCTGTCCTATGGTGTGCACCATTTAGGATGGATTTATTGCAAGGGAGGACTGTCAAGTATATCACTGCCATACACTTGCTCAAGTGTACACTGAAGTAAGCGAAAGTGATTAAACGTATAATATTGAACAGACCCTGTTTTGCAATGGCTAGTGTTTCATTCTAAAGAAGTTTGCCAAGTTGGTGGACAGTGCTCCTTCAGAAGGGGGTCTGAAAGCCATCACAGAGAAACTGTGCACTCTGTATGGTTTATCTAGGGCAGAGAGACATGTGTCAACATTGTACCAGGGTATGCTAAAGCTGTGTGCACTATCGGTCATTGTCCACCTCTCTTTTTCTCTCCCCTCTCTCCCACACCACATAAAGGGAGCTATTTCACACAGCCAGGAGATGTCAGGTTGTTGAGAACATCACTTCTGCATTGCATCCATCTGGTTAGGTGTTTGTCTTGGGACCTATGTGTGTGTAGAGAAATGTGTGTTGGTGCAGTGTGTGTGATGTGTTGGTGTGATTGTGTGTTGAGCATACTCATACCATCCCCAGCTGAAGGATGAAGTAGTGGCCCTTGTTGATGCCTTGGCCCCACCTGACCACATACTGAGGGCACCTATTGGACTGAGTAATGGAGAGGTACAGTGTGTACTTTGAGGGAGGTGGGAGGGGCACTTTGTGAGAGAGGCACGTGGTAGGGTACAACTTGTTGCTTCTTTTTATGCTTCCTCTCGTGCCCCCCATATTCCTCCCCATGCCATGCCTCTACCGTGACCCTTCATACCCCTCCCTCACCCTACCCCCACCTCACTCCTTCCCTCAGGCATACAAGAACCTCTTCCAGTCCATGGTCACACACTCAAAGTCTATGGAGAGGCCACACTGGTGGGAGGAGGTCATGGCAAATCCATCCCTGGGAAGCAGGCATGATATGATAGTGAAAGCAAAACTATAAGTAGAGTGTACTTGTTTTGACAGAGAACCAATCAGCATACTATTCTAATTGCCACCTCCTATTGTAATTGCCTCTCTCATATAAATTAAAATAGTTTTATAATCACAACCGGACGTAACGACAGCTGGGGAAGATGTCCGTTTGGCGTGGTTTGAAACAGTTTAGTGCGCAGCAAGAAGGAAAGCGCCTAGTGATACTGGGAACCGGTTGGGGTAGCTACAGTCTCCTTAGACACGTGGACAAGAAGCATTTCGACGTTGTCGTCATAAGCCCGCGCAACCATTTCCTCTTCACACCGCTCATGGCCAGCACAACAGTGGGCACGCTGGAATTTCGCAGCATCATCGAGCCTATCCGAAACGCCGCTCTGAAGGACGAGCACCATTACCACCAGTCTCAGGCCACGTGCCTCGACACCAAGCAGCGTGTAGTCGAGTGTATGAGCGAGCTGGACCCAAGCAAGCGATACAGCGTGCCCTACGACACGTTGATCATTGGGGTGGGGGCTTCTCCCAATCATTTCAACATCCCTGGAGTTAAGGAGCACGCGTTCTTCTTGAAGGTTTGCATGAAGGGTGCATGAGAGAGAGATGTATGATGTGGCCCTGCGCATTAATTGTAGGAAGTTCCTGATGCTCGCAGGATCAGGAACCAGATATTGGTGAACTTGGAATTGGCCACCCAGCCCAACATCAGTGAGGAGGAACGCAGGAGACTGCTTCACTTTGTGGTGGTGGGAGGAGGCCCTACTGGGGTGGAGTTTGGGGCAGAGTTCTATGACTTCCTCAATCAGGTGCCCATTCCCTCCCTCGCCCTCCTCCCTCTCCCTACCCACCCACTCCTCACTTGAGATGATACTGTGCACCATATCCATTTGTAATTTTGCAAACTCCTGGTCCCCAGGACATAAAGCGGCTGTACCCAGAGGAGCATGAGATGGCAAGGCTGACCATCATTGAGGCTAAAGAGATCCTCTCCTCTTTCGATACCAAGCTTAGAGCATACACAGAGAGGTTGATCAAGAGGAGGAGGAGCATGGGGATATTGAAAGCATCAGTGACACGTGTGTTAGTGTATTGAAGGAGGGACTTAGGAATTACTCTTCTTCTTATTTTCTAAGGTGTTGGACCAACCAGTGTGTCACTGAGCGATGGATCAGAGCTATCGTGTGGGATGGTGGTATGGTCAACTGGCCTCTCACCAAGGTTTGATTCAGTCCCAACTGCATCCACTGTTGTGCCTCTTATTATGCCTGCTACCACACCCCCTTTCCCCTCTCTTCCTCTTCCCTATCTTCATTTTAATTACTGCTACACTAGTTTGTGACTCAGTCTTGTAGTACACACACAAAAATAATGGCGTTGATGATGAAAAAATACCCACTTTATTCAAGTTGCAATCAAGTTTCACACACTATACAGAAAAACAGTATACAGGACTGGACACAGGCCCACTTTTCATGCATTAGTGCATGCCATTTGCAACTGTAATCAACCCGCAACCAAAAATGTACTGTATGCATGTATGCAAATAGGGCAATTATTATACGATGGCAATTAGTAGCTAATTGTGTTGTAGCTGGCTGTAGCCTGCAAAATGGGCTTGTAAGGTAGTTGTGCACATAGACATAAAAATACTTTATGCTAAAAGGCAGTGTCAGATTTAGTTATCTAGCTTACATGACAAAGGTTACACTGTCCCACCAAATTACCATACCCAACGATCTGTTGGAGCAGTTCTGAGCCTGCCGTTACAAGTGTTCTGTTGCACTCTTTTTGCCAAAAATCTCAATTTTCCCAAGCACCATTTTTTGTGAGACAGTGTCTTACAAATTGACGGTTTTTTCTTGCTGAAATCATTATGATTGAATTGTTGCATGGTGTTTTTTTGTTTGTTGTTGTTTCTTTTTAGTCCAAACAAACGATTGAGTTTTAGACTCTGTCCTCACTTATACGCAAGTGCGATTCACATGAGGTTGAATATCTATGGCTCATGTGACACGTATTTTGCATGACCTTGTGGAATGTATTGTTAAATTCTATCTGATGCCTGCCCTATCTCATCCCTGCCATCAATTTCAGGGAGTTTGTAAAGAACATAGCACTGGAAAAAAACAGCCATGGTCAGGTGGGTGTGGCTGTTTCACATGCGTGGGTGTGACCAATATCAGCTGCTTTGTGATTGTGGGACATTTTCAAACACTTCATGACTTTGCATGTCCGCACTCAGATCATAGTTGATGACTACCTCAGGGCTGTAGGTGACCCCAGTGGAAACGTCTATGCACTTGGAGACTGTGCTGCTAACCCCGCCCACACCCTCCCCTGTACTGCCCAGGTGGCAGAGAGGGAGGGACGCTACTTAGCCAGGGCACTGAACGAACCTGATCCCAAGCCCTTTGTCTTTAAGTCCTCTGGCATGCTAGCATACATCGGTGGCTACAAGGCACTACATGACACACCAGTATCAAAATCACAAGGTTTGGACCGAAAACTAGATGAATTGAAACCAAACGTTGGCTGCATTTTCTGATTGAAGGGTTTCACTCCTGGGTGCTATGGCGCTCGGCTTACACTACACAGCTGGGCAGCTGGAGGTTGAGGATGCAAGTCCCTATTGATTGGATGAAAACCTTCTTCTTTGGACGTGATGTGTCAAGATTCTAGCCAACATTACATTTGTATTGAACCAGTCCACTCCAAGTTTTATTCCTTTTTACTATTATAAATGTGTTCACCTGCAAGTTGATATCGTTGGATTGTGGGAGCAGGGGACCAGAGTCACCAGTGTGAGTGTTGATGGATTGACAATTAACGTAAGCAGCTCAAAAAGTCATGTAAAAATTGTTGATCGATAGTTATTTGCCCGAGAATGACGACATCGTTTTGAAATTTCTCGAGCCCCCCTCCCCCCTGTCGATTGTGATAATATTACACAGTGGCGTGTACTATGGCCAGTGGGGGTCGAATCCATCAGCTTATAAAGCAGGCTAGGGCCACATTCTCGAGAGCGGCCAACGAGGCAACGTTTCGGCAAGAGTTCGAAAAGTTGAAAGCGGCGGTAAGAACCGACTGTTTTTGTTACCGCGCATAGACACCAGAGGTGCCCGACCTTACCCCTCACCAGATGGCCTCTGTCACGTTTGAGGACTTTAACCTGTCACCATCTGTGCTGGGCAAGGTGTGGGACTACTCGCCTTACGTCAAGGATGCCCCCGCCTCGTGCATGGACGTGTACGAGTGCACTGAATTTAGTGTGAGCATATTCATGATGAAGCCGAATAAGTATATGCCTCTTCACGACCATCCCGAGATGCATGGCACGATGTAAGAAAACCATTGTATATTACACAAGACATCTCCACGTACACACTCTGTCACTTCAGCTGCAGTTACACAGTCACACTCCCCCTCACACACCCCTCACACTCCCCTCCACACCCCTCATTCTCCCCTCACACTTCCCCTTCACACACACACATGCACGCACACATAGGAAGGTGCTGCTAGGGTCAATGGTTGTGACGGCATACAGCAAGCCATCCTCAAAAGCACAAGGGTTGCTAAGGTGTCCACTTGTTCCTAAAATCCAGCTGTCACCCAGCTCTGAACCCTGTTGCCTATATCCCAGTCAGGCAAACATTCACGAAATCCATACTGGAGAGTGAGTAGTGTTCTTTCGTTCTTTCCCCCCTCCTCCCCTTTTTCACGGCTCCTCCCCTCCTCCCCTTTTTCAAGGCTCCTCACACCCATTCCCTGCTTCCCTCTAGTCAGAGCAGTACTTAGGGAGGCATAGCAGTAAGGGATGTTATTTCTTTTGCAATTGCAGTGAGCCTGTGGCTTTTCTGGATATTCTGTCACCTCCCTACAACCCCAGTCAAGGAAGAGACTGCACATATTATGCCATCAAGTCAGCAGACAAGGTACTCTTGCTGTGCAGTTAACTCTGCGTTAGGGTTGCATTATAATTCTTACCAATTACTAATCCAGACAGCAAAGGATGAAGAATCCAGGTAAGTCCAATGATGGACTAGAAGGGACTTTCCCTCCAGTTCCAGCAGGTCGGTGTGGTTGCAGCCAATACAGATACCCTCTTGGTTTGCTTGTGTCCCTCAGGTTGGTGGGTGATACACCTCCTTCAAATGTGGGTCACATTTTGTCTTTGTTTAGCCGTACATTGGGCCCCCCATCATCCAATGATGAGGGGAGTGGGAGTGAGCAGCTGTGCCCCCGTCATTATTCATCTGCAACTGTTCTGCTCAACCAGTACACTGTCTTTGATTTACCTTCTGTGAAACTGTGGCAATTTAAGATGTAGTGTGCATGCATTCATCTCATAACTCACCGCCATACCGCCATGCTAAGACCTTACTACATTTTGATTGCACTTCAGTTGGTTCAACAAGTTCATACTGAAAGGATAAAACTTGTATATTATTATTCCCGGCAATTATGGGGTTGTTATAACAACCATTGTTTTTTTAAATAAAAACATTTGACCTTTGCACCCTACAAATGCTCTTTATGTTGCAGTGACATAATAGTGTCCATCTTATATGTAGTTGTTAAATTTTTAATGCACTCCATTCGACTTCAGAGGGAGGGCTTTTTAAGGAAGCATTTGCCCTCCATGTTCAGTTCAACGTCATTATTAATTTTAAAATTAAATTATCCACACCAAGTGATCTGTGGTTGCGATGGGGATACTCTATTGGGATGAGTCAGCACTACCAGCAGCAGTCTAGTCTAGCTCTAATTAATGCTCCTTAAATGGTGCTTTTTACAGTGTTCTCAATGACTTGAATGTTCACAAACATTATTGAAACACAAAGTGTATTAGTACTGGATTGTCCAGGGGGGATCCAGGGGGTCGGTGTCCAGGGGGGGGTGTCTAGAGGGTGTCCAGGGGGTGTCCATCAGTACTGGGGTGATTGTGGACTATCCTGGTCATCTGAGGACGCTGGAATACTGTTTGGACCAGTGGTAGACTGGCTCTGCTGACACACCTGTAAGGTTGGGGGATGGGGATAAATATACAACTGGTGAAATAATACAGAACTTTGGCAGCTGTTCAACAAAACATCAGTGCTCCCCCTATCCCCACCCCCTCCATTGGTGCCCCTATCCCCACCCATTCCATTGGTGCCCCTATCCCCACCCCTCACCCTTTCCCCACTCCCTCCATTGGTGGGAGGACCCCTCCCTCCTCCAGTCCGCCTACTTGTAACTGATTTTCCACACTGCTCATGTGCATGCTACTCTCTAGGTTCAAAGTGGTCCTTCCTTCACTTAGCAACACAAGGTTGTCCTCAACCAGCTGGGCATCCAGGAGACCATTCTCAACGCTGTTATGAAGTTCAGAAGCCAGTCCAGTGGCAAGGTCCCGTTCCTGTTCCATCATGGCTGACTCCCTGTGTGCTGTACTGGTCTCCTCTGAAACCAGCAGCATCTGGGGAGGGGCCTGATCTCTGACGAACGACGATTCCAGCGTGGCGCCTGCGGCTAAGGGCAAAACGAGTCAGCTCTGAATACCGAAAAACGCAACACGCACCCAAAAGGATTTCCGGTAGAACATGATCCATGTCTTTGCAGTTATGGTCCGTCAGAGGTAGCCGGTCGGTAATTTCCATTATCTAACGGGCTAGATTCACTTACATGTACCTCAACAAAGCGAACACTGTCACCTCACCTCGTTTTCCTTGTTCTCTTCTTCCTCCGCATCGCCATCTTTAGCCTCTTCTCGCACTGAGGTCCATAAAAATAGTTTAGACACACGGTACAGTGATGGACTATTTGACGCAACTCACTTGGAATCCACTTGTACACCTTCAGAGCATTCGAGAGTCCCACGTCTACCCATTTCTTTTCCCTAACGATAAGCAAATCCAGTTAGTGCGCACCATGCAGTTAAGCTTACCACTTCCGTACTTTTTCTACTGTCTGTACGATTCTTTTTATTTCATCTTTCGCTCGACTTCGCGTCTCCAATCGAAAGCTTCTAGAAGTCATCTGTGCCAAAAAGCCGTACGCATGTATAATTTACATTACACGTATTTTCCCGCCAAAATTCGAAGTCAAGCGGGTAATAAAACGGGATGGGGGTGATAGATAGACTACGAGAGGACTTCTATCAACGTGTCTGTGTGGAAGTGAGTCCGCCCTCTCCGAATCCAAGCACAATGTTAAGGCCACCGTTCCATGTGATTGTGGCTCCAACAGCACGTGCTAATCATATCGGCGCTAGATGTGGACGCTCTGTGCGCATGCAAGATTCTGCAAGCCCTCTTCAAGGCGGACGACGTTCCGTATACCACCGTCCCCGTGCAGGGCAAGGCTGACCTCCAGAAGGCGTTCAGCGGCCATTCGGAGCAGGTCAAAGTAGTGGTCCTTATTAACTGCGGGGCAACCCTTGACGTCCAGGAGCTCCTGCAGCCAGAGCAGGACGTTCGAATCTACATAGTGGACAGGTTCGCGCACCTTCGCTGTTTTAGATCACGTGTAACACCAACCGTTTCCTTTGACAGTCACAGACCTGTTAACTTAGATAACGTTTACAACAAGGATCAGGTAACACCCATAGAGGGTTGGCCTGGCCGCCTGACCATATCCTTGTACACATGTTGGGGTTGTTGGCTAGGTGAATATTCTTCTGAGAGATGGAGATGTTCTTGAAGTTCCTCCGTTTGATGACATATACGCTTCAGACATGGTGGGCGTCAGTTGGGGTGGTAATGGGGTGAGGGAGATGTATCACTCTCGCCATGCAGGAGTCAGAGGAGGACGATGATCCGGAATACTTCAGTGATGAGGACAGCGCTCCGAGCAGCAAGAGAAGGAAGGGGGATGAGGTGCGTCCCAGCATGGTCATGGGGGTATTGTCATGGTTACCTAGAGGTGTTGCCATGGTTATCTTCCTGCAGAGTTCCTACGAGGCAAGGAAGAGGAAACACATATGGAAGAGGAAAAGGTATACTCCATAGCTGTTTGCCCTACTTGAACTTAACTTGTGGCAGGCTTCTACCCTGCTCTATCCACTAAATCTCATCACCATTGAAATTATCGTTTCATTTCCCTTCCCTCTTCTCCCTCCCCTCTTCTCCCTCCCTTCCTCTTCTCCCTCCCCTCTTCTCCCTCCCTTCCCTCTTCTCCCTCCCTCCCTCTTCTCCCTCCCTTCCCTCTTCTCCTCTTCTCCCTCCCTTCCCTCTTCTCCTCTTCTCCCTCCTTCCCTCTTCTCCTCTTCTCTCCCTCCCTTCTTCTCCCTCCCCTCTTCTCCCTCCTTCCCTCTTCTCCCTCCCTTCCCTCTTCTTCCTCCCTTCCCTCTTCTCCTCCCTTCCCTTCTCCCTCCCTTCCCTCTTCTCCCTCCCCTCTTCTCCCTCCCTTCCCTCTTCTCCCTCCCTTCCCTCTTCCTCCCTCCCTTCCCTCTTCTCCCTCCCTCCCTCTCTCCTCCACTTCATCTCCCTCTCCTCCACTCCATCTCCCTCTCCTCCCTCCATCTCCCCTCCATCATCAGAGAAGAGATTCTCTATAAATACACTGAATACAGTTACCATGGGACAGCTGTAAGTAATTTCCACCCATTACTCCACCCATTGCTCCACCCATTACTCCACCCATTTGCTCCACCCATTGCTCCCCAGTCTTCCCTTGTTGCCTTTGATCTGGCATGGAAGCTTAGCAAAGACAACAATGAACTTCTGTGGTGAGGGTTAGGGGAGTACCATACACTGGGTGCCATGAGGATGTCCCTTCTCTTCAGGTGGGCAATAGTGGGGCTAACAGAGCAACTGCTCTATGAGAAGATTGACAGGTTTGTTTAGCACTTAAAACATTTTCACTTGTTTGTTGTCACTTTCCTCTCATAACCGTTCTTTGTCTTTTCTCTTTTGCTTTCCTTGTACTGCAGAGAAAGATATGTGAGTGACATGTATACCTTGCAACCTCATGTCCTACGACTCAACAAGAGGTTTGTGCCTGCCTTGTCGCCATGCCAACACATTAAACACTGCCTTTGTCTTAGTAATGACGATGTCCCACCCTCTTCAATCAATTCAATGCGTATAGTCTTTGATACAGAGTATCCTTGACAACATATTTGTGTTCATTGTTCCTGTACATGTGTTGGCACGATTCTCAGGAAAGTATTTTTGGTAACCATGACAACCATGGCACTTTTGGCACTTTTGTTTTGTGTCACAGATTTGTTGGACCCTTGACCTGAGCTTCTATTAGAATGCGACTGATCCAGTACCGGTTCTGGACCATATACGATAGCCTCTGCAACTCAGAGTACACAGCTTGCAAGTGAGTGTATTTGTGGGTGTGGTTTGTCCTCATAATGAGGGTGTGGCTTGCAGATTTAAGCTGTGGACGAACAAAGGTCACACAAGACTGTTAGAGCTTCTGGCAGACATGGGGTAAAAGGAGTGGAGTCATGGAAGGGGAAGTGGTTTACCATGAGGGTTCCACCCATGTAGCTTACCACTCGTTCAAAGCAAGCAGAAGTTTGCATCAATGGAAGTGCAATACCGGGACAAGATTAAGGAGTGGATTGACCACACCTCCAAGAAGTATGGTCTCGATGACATCATGTATAACACCTTTGTGGCTCAGTATGGCTACAAGAACAAGGTTACTTGCCATATTGGGTGGGCAAAATGTATTCACTGGTTGTGTCTGAACCCTCAAGGTGTGTGCTGCAGACATGGTGCTGTGCTGTAGCGCCATCATTGAACGACAGGTTAGGGGTGGGGCTAGGGTGTGGCATAAGGAGGGGCCTCTCATGTTAGTGTCTTCCAATTCCTAGGATGCGTCTCATTCTGAAAGCTTTCTGGAAGCCCTAGAAGTACTTTCAAAGTTGGTACATTTTGAAATAACTTCCTTTTCAACCCTCCTCCTTCCTCTCCCTCCCTCCTCCTCCTTCCTCTCCCTCCCTCCTCCTCCTTCCTCTCCCTCCCTCCTTCCCCTCCCTCCTTCCCCTCCCTCCTTCCCCTCCCTCCTTCCTCCTTCCTCCCCCAATAGCTTTCAATATGGAGGGAACCTTGGTTACAGTGTTAAGCTTTATTGTTATAAAACAAACCTTGTAGCTTCCTCTTATGTTAGCTTCCTCTTACAATCTCTACTTCACAGGAACAACTTGCAAAGATTGCATCAGGGGGTGGAGTTATCCAAACAGCAGGTAATGTGACTCTGCTCTGGGCACTGTTCCATACCACTTCTTTTTCTTATCAATTGGACCCTGTTCCAATTCTATGTGACCAGCAAATGGCCATTGTAGCACAAGTGAAGAACTTCATAGACCTTCATCAAGTGGTCTGTACTGGTCCCTTCATATATGCTTACGTGGAAGAGGTTGGTTTGCAGCTCAGCTACCCCTCCCTCTCCACCACCTACCCCCCACCAACCTCCCCTCCCTCTCCACCACCTCCCCTCCCTCTCCAACTACCTCCATCCGCCCTCTCCACCACATCCCCTCGCCTCTCCTACCACACCAGTCCCGTCCCTCTCCACGCACCTCCCCTCCCTCTCCAGAGACACCTCCCGGCCCTTCTCCCCGCTCACCATCGCACCGTCCCTCCTCTCCACCACGCTCCCCTCCCTCCCACCACCTCAGTCCCCTCCCTCTCCAACCACCCTCCCCTCGCCTCTCGCCACCAGACCCGTCCCTTCTCCTCTCCAACCACCTTCCCCCACCACCTCCCTCCCTCTCCACCAACCTCCCCACCACTCCCTCCCTTCCACTCGGGTCCCCACCACCGTCCCCACCACCCATCCCCTCCCTCTCCACCACCTCCCCACCACCTCCCCTCCCTCTCCACCACCTCCACTCTTCCTTTTTCTTAACTGTTCATGGTGCTTGCAGGGGATGCCACACTCCAAAGGATTTTCTAAACCTATGCTTCTCTGCAAGCTTGCAAGGTTTCTACGAGAGGCGTGGCTAAGCATGGTAAGGCGTGGCTAAGCATGGTAAGGCGTGGCTAAGCATGGTAAGGTGTGGCTAAGCATGGTAAGGTGTGGCTAAGCGTGAGGAGGTGTGCAAGAGGCAGTACTGTTCAACAATGACATGTTCTACATTGTCCCAGAACAAGAGGGCAAGAGGACTTCCCTTCATCTTATCTGCTCCCTTGGGGGACAGCCAAGGTAAGGAGATGATATCTGTCTTTTCCCTTTGCAAAGGTTCATTTTTTGTTCTTCCAGGGAACTGTATTGTAGTGGGCGTGCCACCTCACTCAGATGACACTCGGAAAAGGTTTGGCTTTCCACCCTCACGTAATATCATGCCAACTCTCTCACACCCACACACATTTCCATTTAAGTAACTAGCTGCTCCACCTTGCGTCATGCCTTGTCTCCCACACAGTGAGTTTGCAAGAGCGTTTCTCCATGCTAGTGATCGTATCCAAGCCAGGGCTTCATTTGACCACTTTGATGGCTCTGGTAAGGCAGCTATATGTTGTAATCTACCCCCTTAAATGGTTATCTCTCTCTCCCTGTAGTCATGATGATCAGTACAGAGGATCGCGGGCGGTTCTTTGATGCCCTCACAGCACTCTCAGCTGTTTAGGAAGGAGTAATGTGTGCGTGCGTTTATCTTTGTAATGCACACCCTGTGTATGTGTGTGTGTCTCTACAGCTGGTTGTGCAGCTGTTTTTAAAAAGGATCTTTTTAAATGGAAGGTGTGAACCCTCAGGGCAACCAGCAAAGTGGATGTGAATGTCATTATGCATTACAGAGGCTGCAGAACAGTGAACATGTAGTTTTAATTAGCAGATGAAAAAAAAAGGTTGATGGAGTCCACAATTAGTACAGAACCCATGTTAATACAATCCATACGAAAACGATTGTTTTAAAATAAGCAAACAACAAACACATGAAGAAAAAGACTTGATGGCCCATTGCGTCCACATCCATTTAAATGTTTGTTTTTTTAAGTACATGGAGGTGGGGGCAGTTAGCAATGATGATGAGCTGTTGTTCCTTATGTTCAAACCCCTGGAACTGCTGTGTGCTGGGATAGAGAGTGATGAAGTGACTGCATCTGTCACCTGCTTGTACCACAGCTCCTGTTCGAAGCTTGCCTAATGGGCGGGTCAACACACAATAAGCAACAGAGGGGGAGGGAGGGGACAATAAGCAACAGAGGGGGAGGGGAGGGGACAATAAGCAACAGAGGGGGAGGGACAATGGGGTCAAAGAGTTCTCACATCAAATCGTATGCAGTGATCTTTTCTCCCTGCTGTGACACAAATGGATGGAAAGCCTTTAATCTCCTTCACTTCCACTTTGCAAGTTGTGTCGAATGGAAGTGATAAATGTGACTTGGATATTTGCTATCCATACAATGGAAGAAGTGTGGAGTGAGATGTTTTTAATGACACAATACTGCTACTGTCCAATTATTGGCTGTCTAAACATCCTATAATGATTTATAGATTAAATGAGTTAGTCACTGAGATGAAGAAGCACACACATTCTTCAACATAGCCAAAATACCACACTTTACAAACTGTGCTATGATGAATAAGGAAGGAATGCACACACATGATAAGTAGGTCAGACTACATGGTACATCCACTTGCAATAGCATACCACAAAGTTTTCAGCCCAGTCCAGCCTGTTCTGATAGAGCAAGAAGTACTTTCTCTGCCAGTGTTGGTAAATGCCTGCTGCCTTGTCTAATCTATAACCATAGCCTTGCAGAAGCATGTCAGGAGATGATGTGCGTGGATCATAGACTGTTGGCAAAGAAACAGAGAAATGGGAGGTTGGAGGAGAGGGGGAGGGAGGGTGGAGAGGGGGAGGAAGGGTGAGAGGGGGAGGGAGGGTGGAGAGGGGGAGGGAGGGTGGAGAGGGGGAGGAAGGGTGGAGAGGGGGAGGGAGGGTGGAGAGGGGAGGGTTGTGATGAGTGAGTTAAGGCCACACCAACAATGACATACAAACTCCTCCCTTCTTGACACTCTTCTCCTTCACTTCCTGCTTATCCCTCTCGTTGTTCACTGTGTCAAAAATACCCTCTGCAAGAGAGGGCTGGGATGAGGGGAGTGGCAGTGGGTGTGGCAAACCTACCCATCATCTCAGCTTGCCATCGATCTGAGACTAGTAGATTGAACACTTTGTAGCGAGTTTGGTCGTCTTCATCAAGCTTGTAAATAATGGAGTATGTTATTGTGTACATGTGTACGTGTGTGTGTGTGTAAGTGTGTGTACATGTGTACATGTGCACATGTGTGTGTGGTCTGGCAGTACAGCAGTACCATTACCTTCACTCCTCTCGTTTCATCATCATCAAAGTTTCCAATGTCAAAGGCATCAGCAGCGTTCACCTCCCCACGTGGAGGAAGGAGGGGAGGTCTTACCTGGATGCATGAGGGAGCATTCATGCACATACACACATGCACACACACATGCACACACACATACACACACACATGCACACACACATACACACATGCACACACACACACACACATGCACACACACATACACACATGCACACACACATACACACATGCACACACACATACACACACAATGCACACACACATACACACATGCACACACACATACACACATACACACACATGCACACAACACACATGCACATGCACACAACACACATGCACACACACACATGTACACATGCACACAACACACACATGCACACACATGCACATGCACACACATGCACATGCACACACATGCACATGCACACACATGCACATGCACACACACGCACATGCACACACACACACATGCACACAACACACACATGCACACACACACATGCACACATGCACATGCACACACACATGTACACATACATAGTCCTGAACATACCTTCTTGCTGAGCACATCCTCCCAGTTAACGGACCGGAAAAATGGCAATTCTTTTAGTTCCTCCGACCTGAATATAGGAGGAGGAAGGAGGGAGGAGGGAAAAGGAGGGAGGAGAAAGGAGGAGGTGGGAGGGATGAGGAGGGAGGGAAGTAGAGAGGAAGAAGGGTGACCACACCTACTCACCCTCTCCCCTTGCACCCCAGCCTCTTGGCAGGGTCCTTCTCCAGCAGACCACAAAGAAGGTCTATCAGCTCTTGGGAGGCATTGGTGGGCACGATGATGTCTTGGTCTAAGGTGAGCTGATCAATCTCCTCCTTGTTCTTGGCGTGCTGGACACGAAATGGACTGTGCCTGATGGAAGACGAGAAGATGATGTAATGCACAGCCAAGGCCACACACACACACAACACACAAACACACACACACACACACACACACACACACACACACACACACACCCTTTGAACAGCTTGTACAAGACACAGCCCAGAGAGAACCAATCCGCTGTGAATGTATAGTGCACACCTTTCTTGATAACCTCAGGCGCCATGTAACCATGGGTACCACTGATTGGAAGAAAAAAAATGACCAGCTGTGCCTACAACGGAATGGTGAGCTCTAATCTAAGTAGAAACATACACACTAGATGAAGGTGGATACACATTGTATTCACAGGCAAGGCCAAGGTCTGATATTCGTACGTGACCCGCCTCATCCAACAGGATGTTAGAGGGCTGTCAAGTGGTTGCACCCAATGTAAGCAGAGGAAAGCAGAGGTATGCAGAGGAAAGCAGAGGTATGCAGAGGAAAGCAGAGGTATGCAGAGGAAAGCAGAGGTATGCAGAGATGTGCAGAGGAAAGCAGAGGTATACAGAGGTAAGCAGAGGTGTGCAGAGAAATACAGAGGTAAGCAAAGGTATGCAATGCACTCTAGGCTTGCCTTTAGGTCTCGATACACAATGCCCTGTGCATGTATATGTTCAAGACCGAGGATCAACTCTGCTCCATAGAAACGAATCTAGGAGTGGTGTACACTCAATCACACATCCCAATCCCTCCCACGTCCTGCCACACCCCTTCACACCTCATCCTCACTAAACACCCCATGCTGGGTGAGGTGGTAGTGGAGGTCACCGCCATTCATGAGGTCCAGTACGAAACACAGCTTCTCATTGGTCTGGAAGGCGTAGTACAGGTTGACAACAAATGGACTGCTGATCTACAGGGCGAGAAGAAGACATCCCCTCTCACCAGACACCCCTAGGTCACCCCCTCCCACTAGACACCCTCCCTCCAGACACCCCTCCCACTAGACACTCCTCCCTCCAGACACCCCGCCCACTAGACACCCCTCCCTCCAGACACCCCTCCCACTAGACACCCCTCCCTCCAGACACCCTCCCACTAGACAACCCTCCCACTAGACACCCCTCCCTCCAGACACCCCTCCCTCCAGACACCCCTCCCATTAGACACCCCTAGGTCACCCCTCCCCCCCAGACACCCCTCCCACTAGACATCCCTCCCTCCAGACACCCCTCCCACTAGACATCTCTCCCTCCAGACACCCCTCCCACTAGACACCCCTAGGTCACCCCTCCCCCAGACACCCCTCCCACTAGACATCCCTCCCTTCAAACATCTCCCACTAGACATCCCTCCCTCCAAACATCCCTCCCTCCAAACATCCCTCCCTCCAAACATCCCCCTCCCCTCCAAACATCCCTCCCTCCAAACATCCCTCCCTCCAAACATCCCTCCCTCCAAACATCCCTCGGTCACCCCTCCCACTAGGTCCACAGGACAGCCCTAGGTCACCTCCCTCTCATACAGAGCCATTACATACCTTTGCCAGCATGTTCTTTTCATTGAGGGCTAGCATTTCTCCTTTCTTTACCTTAATACGCTTCTTGTCTAGAAGTTTGAGAGCAAACCTGTTTTCAGAGAAGTCAAAAACATCACTTCAAAACAAGCAATGAAAAATAAGTCAACTAACTATCAGTCCCAACCTTGTGGACAAATACCTTTAAATCATTCTTACACCCTCCTCCCACCATCCCAGCTAGCCACACCCCTTTGACCACTCCTCCCTCCCTTTCCATCAGGTCATACCCTTACATTTTCCAGAATCGTCTTTCCTGCAGCCATACACCTCACCAAACCCTCCCCTGCCAATGATCCTGTGTACACTAAAGTCTGTCAGTGATATCTGCAGGGGGAGGAGCATAACATGTGCCCCACCCTCCTCATCCCCTTACCTGTTCCGGCACCAGGAGCTCCATATATTTCCACTGGCAATACCTTACGTACTCGTCACTGAGCAGTGGAGGAGAGTAACCCATCATATCCCTCCCCTCCTCTCTCCCCTCCTTCTCCCCCAACTCCATCCCCTCCTTCCTCCCTCCTCTCATCCCCCTACTACATCCCCTCCTCCCTCCCCTCCTCTCTCCCCCCTACTACATTCCCCTCCTCCCTCCCCTCTTTCCCTCCCTCTCTCCCCCTACTACATCCCCTCCTCCCTCCCCTCCTCCCTCCTCCTCCTCCCGCCCCTCGTCTTCCCCTTCTCTCTCCCCTTTCCCCTCCTCTCTCCCCTCCTCTCTCCCCTCTTCTCTCTCCCTCCTTCTCTCTCCCCTCCTTCTCTCTCCCTCCTTCTCCTCCCCCCCCCTTCTCTCTCCCCTCCTTCTCTCTTCCCCTCCTTCTCTCTCCCTCCTTCTCTCTCTCCCCTCCTTCTCTCCCCCCTCCTTCTCTCTCCCCCTCCTCCCTCCCCCTCCCCTGGTACCTGGCTGAAAACTGCTTCATGTAGCGGGTATCCAGCAGGGCTGTCAGGTGCTCCTTCATTGCACTGAACAGGTCTGGTGGGCACTTGCTACCCTTGAGATTCTCTGACACCTGATCTATGATGGCCTTCGAAGATCGTCCTACAAACACGTTTTAAATTTAACCCAACGCTGGTCTGGAGCAATGGACAAGCCTCTCTATCTACAGAGTGTATCTCATCCCAACACACTCTACGTATGTGTGTGTGTGCGCGTATGTGCGTGTGTGTGTGTGTGTGTGTGTGTGTCTAGGTCCATCCCACTCTTACTACGCTCATGGCTAGCATGTTGGCAAATACAAATTGGTCGTATATCTCCTTTGCTTTCCTTCTTCGGAGGTCAGGGCTAGCAATTTTCTCATAGTTGATGATCTATTCAAAGGGGACAGACAGACAACATGAGGTTATCGGTGAGGGAAGTGAAGCCTGATAACTCTACTTACAGCTTTCAAAAATCCTAACATCGGGCAGCTTTGCTGGATAAACTTCTCGAGGTAGTGAGCGCCTAGTATGCACAACGGAAATTAAATTAACAGCAGGAATGGTAACTATGGCGAGTCGATAATAACGGTAGAGTGGGAGTGCTAGCGATACACGTACCCATTCTCTGGTAGTAGATCTTGGAGAAGGAGAACTGGTCATTCTTGGTTAGGTACTGATGTATTACACTGTGTACACTGCGAAGGTAGGCGGAAGGAAGGATGGTGCGTGTGAAGAGAAGAACGGCCGCTGCTAGTACGCATCACGTGCATCTAAGCTCACAACCCTGTGCCCTCCTTACCCACTCAAGCATGCACTTGCAGGGTTAGCTTATGTATTTGTCTGACTTTTTTTTAAAGCCCTTAGTTTCGCTAACCTTGGCTCCGGTAAGGTGAATTTCTTGATCGTCTTCGAAGTGAACTCCTTGGAGCGCTCCATGGCCATCAGATAGGAAACGTCCGCCAGTACTGACTCCAAGTCCGCCATGGTGCCGACACAAGCTCAAATATTACACGCAAACACTAGGTACTACTTATTTATGCGTTCCTGCCCGCACCAAATAATACTCCGCAATAAACGCTCGCGCGATCGATTTACGCGGATGACACATGTGACTTCCGGTTTAATTAAAGAATGTTTTGTAGAAAGAGATTTCATTGCATCTCACCGCAGGTCACAATCATCACAGGTCTGCTTGTCTTTCCTGATTGCGTGCCATACTTCTCCATGCTTCGAACGACGTCCATGCCTTCTTTTACTTGCCCAAACACGACGTGCTTGCCGTCCAACCAATCAGTCTTGTCTAAACAAATAAAGAACTGCGAGCCATTTGTGTCTGGACCAGAGTTGGCCATGGACAGTATTCCAGGTCCGGTGTGCTTCAATTGAAAGTTCTCATCTGCAAATTTAGCACTATATATAGATTTCCCTCCAGTGCCATTGTGGTTCGTGAAGTCGCCCCCTTGAGCCATAAACTGCGGTATGATACGATGGAAGGGGCAGTTCTTATATCCGAACCCTTTTTCTCCCGTGCACAAGGCACGGAAGTTTTCAGCCGTCCGCGGAACTACATCAGCAAACAGCTCCATCACAATTCTGCCCGCGCTTTCCGAGCCGATTTGAATGTCCATGTACACCTGGGGATTTTCGGTTCTAGGCTTTTTGCGGCGGGCTCTGAGGCTTCTGCAGTCTCATTCTGTCCTTCGCTCGGTCCTTTTCGCGTGGCCGCTCGCGCCTGTTCTTCCTCCACCGTCTTACCCGCGTACTTGCGTAACCAAGCGTCTTCCGACCACACTGGACGTGAGCTGCCCTCCTTAAGCATCTTAGGTCTTGCTATGTTCACTCGAATTGTTTTCCCGAATAGTTCGGACTCGTTCATATTATCAATGGCGGCTGCTGCATCCTCCATTAATTCGAATTCCACGAAAGCAAACCCACGGTGTTTTTGTGTGGAGAAGTCTTGAGGTATGGTAACGTCCACAAGGTCCCCAAATGGAATGAATGCTGCGTGCAGAACTTTCTCATCCACTTCATCTGAAATTCCCCCCACATACACCACACGTTTGTTCGCCATTGCTTGTTGTACTATGACGTCACGTGATTTAGCTCGTCAGAGAAAAACATATACCGGTACGGGCAAGGAAACTGTTAAGAAACATAGTTAGACCTTGCATAGAGCACACTTCTGGAGTCGTGACGTAGAGTTATGAACACTACCCAGGTAAGTATGAAGTAGTACGTGTTGGTATTGTGAGCTACACAATGCGTAGGCCAACAGTTACATTGTACGTTTTGGGGTAGGTACCAGTACCATTGAATTTGTACGTTACGAAAGAAAACGTTCAACTCGGACACTAGAGCATACTTAGTGCTGTACGTGGTTGCCCAAATTGTTTCGTTTAATTTACGTAGCGTTATTATGGCTGTCGAACACAAACCGCAAAACTGTTATTGCACGAATTCATCGTGTAGTGTTAGGCTCCCGTCTTTAAGCGCTTGGAGCAGGAGCGCATAAACGGAGAAAAGTGAGATGGTACGTAATTCCAACTACCCCGCAACCATCTGTTGGTGCGCGGGGCAGTGGCAGGTGGAGGCGGGTAGTATGTTGTTTTTCAAATTAATGGTTGTCCGTGGCCCTCGGGACTCTTGTGTAAAGTAACCCATCAAACGACTTCACTGTTCCGGTGCATTGGGCGATGTAACCGCCACTTTGGCTCAGAATTGCATTGATCGCAGTGAGCCGAGACATCCTTTGTGTGCGCTATATACTAACGTGCAAGTTATGCGGAGGAGGGTTTATGGCCTGCACCGATACAATTAGTTTGTGCGTGCGTGTGTGTACGCGTTGTATCGTTCTTCACGCATAATTCTGCGGTATAACCGTGACAATAAACAAGTCCTTTTGGGCTGCTTTGCAGATGGAAGAGGCCGGTGCCTCCCACGTTGGCAAGCCCAAAGGTCTACCGCCTGTCGTCCAACCGAAGCCCAAGCCGTCAAGGAGTTCTGTGAGCTCGCTGGTGATTGTGCGCAGTGACGGTACGATAGCAGAAAATGAAGGAGACGGCTCGAATGATGAGGAGGTATATAGGTATATAGGAGTACCGTACGAGCGGATTCACGTGTTTCGCATATAGTTTATGCCTTGTTCGTGGTGTGCCTTGATTTGTGCTGTTGGTGGTTATGTTGGTGTATTTGTTGGCGTCACCCGTGTGTTGATGAGTGTGCACGGATGTGTGATGTGTGGGTGTGTAATGGGTTGTGGTATCCTGCACCCCAGGTGTAGTTCCTGTCTTATAGAATTAGGCCAAAGTGACTACACTAATTCTTATGTGGACCTGATGGACATCAAACAATAGGGCATGTGGAAGGGGTTTAGGGTTGCCTTTGGAATGTGTGGAGCGACTCACGTGAGGAGTTGAGACGTAAGAAGTTGTATCTGTGGTTGCAAGGGGCATATATTTGTATGGTTTAATGATCAGCGGTGGGGATGGAGTGGGATGGGCCACTACTCCTGGAGCCAGTATGGGAGAGGACAGCACAGTAATGTCATTATTAAACCTTTTTCTTGTAAAGGAAAGTCCAGGGCCGATTGTACTCAATGAAGATAGTCTGAGGCAGTTTAGCAAGATTGCTGACTTTGACTTCAATGCAGTGGTGAGTCCAGAGGTGGGGTGGAGGATGTGCACCAATTGGAATGTTGTTGTCCTTTGAAGGTGCCATATAATTGTGTTTCTGTTTGGACTGCAATTAGTGGCCACAATTAAATCTGATGATGGTAAAGGAGATGGCACCTCACTTGGATTATGGGGACTGGGGTTATGGGGACTGGGTTATGGGGACTGGGTATGGGACTGGGTTATGGGGACTGGGTTATGGGGACTGGGTTATGGGGACTGGGTTATGGGGACTGGGTTATGGGGACTGGGTTATGGGGACTGGGTTATGGTTTTGGACTGGGTTATGGGGACTGGGTTATGGGGACTGGGTTATGGGGACTGGGTTATGGGGACTGGGATTATGTGGAGACTGGAATTGTGAGGACTGGAGTTTATGGAGGGGGCATGCCCAGCAGGTGGAGCACACCCACTCCGTCTGCATGCAGGAGAACCCTTCATGTCGTATAGTGTATGAGGAACTGGGGTCACGAGGAACTGGGGTCACGAGGAACTGGGGTCACGAGGGACTGGGGTCACGAGGGACTGGGGTCACGGGGGGACTGGGGTCACGGGGAGACTGGGGTCACGGGGAGACTGGGGTCATCGGGGACTGGGGTCATGGGAGACTGGGGTCATCGGGGACTGGGGTCATGTGTTTTCCACCTGATAAGAAATAAATACCATTAAAGTAATGACTTAATAATTAGCACCTGTGCATCTGTAACAACTTGTATGTTTGTGTGTGCATGTGCTGTGTGTGTATGTATGCACATGTGTGTTTCTGTGTGCACGTGTGTGTGCATGTATGTTTGTGCACGTGTGTGTGTTCACGTGTGTGTGTGTGTGTGTGTGTGTGTGTGTGTGTGTGTGTGTGTGTGTGTGTGTGTGTGTGTGTGTGTGTGTGTGTGTGTTTCTGACAAGATAATGTCTGGTTGTTAATGTGTATGGAATGGGGACAGTAGCATATGGTGGTTTAATGGCTTAACTGCCCATGGGATTTGCAAGGGTCCATCGAAAGCAGCCTTGATTAAAAGTATCCATCCACCTTGCTGTCCCTGAACGTGGTTTTGGGATGCACAGTTTCATTGAGATGTCTGTAGGAGGCCAGATCTGTGCACATCTATGGGCTGAACCATCGAGAGAGAGATATGGGGAGAGGAGGTGACCACTACAGGGAGGCAGGATTTGGGATTGAAAGGGAGGGGGAGGAAGGGGAGAAGGGTATCATTATGAGATATCTATGGCTGTAAATGTCAGGTTTTAGGGGAGATCATTGTGAGATGTCTGGGTGAGGAGAATTGGGCTCACTAGCTCTATGTGAGTCTCATTGACTGCCCTCCTGTTTATAAGGTTGTTGTGCATGGAGCTAATAATTGATTGCAATTTGTTTTCATCATTACTGCAATGAAGGGGACCCTTTGTCATGTTGGACACAGATGGCTTCAGCTACATAACTTGTCTGGTATCCTAATCTTTTGTTGTAGTCATACCCAAAGTGGATCAAATAGAACTACATATTTGGAGACCTGCCGTCTCTGAATGTGGATCTGCAGAATAGCCGAGCGAGCTGTTATTCCTATGCATGTGTGTGTACATGTGTGCGGTATTTGGTCTGGTGTGTGTGTGTGTGTGTGTGGTGTGTGTGTGTGTGTGTGTGTGGTGTGTGTGTGTGTGTGTGTGGTGTGTGTGTGTGTGTGTGTGTGTGTGTGTGTGTGGTGTGTGTGTGTGTGTGTGTGTGTGTGTGTGTGTGTGTGTGCGTGTGCATGATGTTTTGTACATGTGATGGGTTTGTTGTTATGGTGAGGGGTGTGGTGAGGGTGTGCAGGTAAGTGTCGTACGTCTGCATGGTATGTGTACAGTGTTGTGAGGTGTATTAGTGAGAGATTTGGGTGTGGTGGTAAACTGCTTCCTGTGAAGGTGTGGGATAGAATTGTGTCATCAACAGGAAGGGTTCCCAAAATGTGTTTTTATTTCACTCTTTTTTTAATGTATGGTCGTGTGTGATAATATAGCCAATGTTAATAAGAGTAATTATTTACCAATGATAGCACAGTATCCATTGTCAGTATCCATTGCCAATGGTAACACAGTATCTATTGTCTGTGATATTCTTTGTCTGTGGTAAGTATTGCCAAAATGTGTGGCCCTATATGTGTGGCCCCATATGTGTGGCCCCATAGTGTGTGGCCCCACCATGTGTGGCCCCACATGTATGGCCCCATATTGTGGCCCCATATGTGTGGCCCCATAGGTGTGGCCCTATATGTGTGGCCCCATATGTGTGGGCCCCATATGTGTGGTGTGGCCCCATATATTTTTAATGAAAATGAATAAAATGAGCATTCAACACTAACATCACTAGTCCTATTGGATTGCTGCACCCCCAGGCAACCAGTCTTTCCTGTTGCAAGCATTGACACTGGGAGCATAGAATAAATAGCAGATTATCTTGGTATTGGCAGATATCTTGGTATTGGCAGATATCTTGGTATTGGCAGATATCTTGGTATTGGCAGATATCTTGGTATTGGCAGGATGATTTTAATACCATTAACACTTGTTGATATTGTAGAGTGGTGGCATTTGTAATGCCACATTAACGTATATCGGACATTACAAGTATATAAAACTCAACCCCCAACGTTGTACTACAACATAGAGATTACCATTGGTGTGTGATGATGATATAATTAGCATATCTAAGCCATTAGGTCCAAAAGTGTTATGAGGAGGAGGGGCCTATTTTTAAGAAGAGGTGATTTGGTCCATCTCTTCCACCCGCAGATGAGGTTCCTTATGCCCTCCCCTTCATATGAGGTACCTTATGCCCTCCCCTTCATATGAGGTACCTTATGCCCTCCCCTTCATATGAGGTTCCTTCTATGCCCTCCCCTTCAGATGAGGTTCCTTATGCCCTCCCCTTCATATGAGGTTCCTTATGCCCTCCCCTTCATATGAGGTTCCTTATGCCCTCCCCTTCAGATGAGGTTCCTTATGCCCTCCCCTTCATATGAGGTTCCTTATGCCCTTCCCTTCATATGAGGTACCTTATGCCCTCCCTTCATATGAGGTTCCTTATGCCCTCCCCTTCATATGAGGTTGCTTATGCCCTCCCCTTCATATGAGGTCCCCATGCCCTCCCCTTCATATGAGGTTCCTTATGCCCTCCCCTTCAGATGAGGTTCCTTATGCCCTCCCCTTCATATGAGGTACCTTATGCCCTCCCCTTCATATGAGGTCCCCATGCCCTCCCCTTCATATGAGGTTCCTTATGCCCTCCCCTTCAGATGAGGTACCTTATGCCCTCCCCTTCATATGAGGTCCCCATGCCCTCCCCTTCATATGAGGTTCCTTATGCCCTCCCCTTCATATGAGGTTCCTTATGCCCTCCCCTTCAAGAGGTCCCCATTAATGCTTTATAGACTTCTCTACGATGCCTTCAAGGTTTTTCTATACTGCTTTTCACACTAGATACGCCAGCAGCAGTTGCTTGATGTCACTGCTCAGAAGGACAAGGCTGCTCTTAGCATGTCAAAGGGTCTGCAGAATCGTAGACTTCCAAGTCACCTTGCCACCAGGATTCCTGACGATTACTCAGGCTCGTCGGAGACGTTTCACCAATGATGACACCCTTGCAGGGCAACCGACAAAGCTACCGAAATATTCCCATGATGATACCAACTATGGAGTGGCTCCTGAGCTCACTGAGAAGAGAGCAGGAGAAGGTATGTGCTGTGAAGGATTAGTGGTTGAGAGGAATGGACTGGGGGAACGGAACTGCATTGATTGTTCTCAGGAACGTTCTGGTTGTCTGTGTGTTCAATGGTCTGTGCACATACACACACATACACACACACATACACACACATACACACACATACACACACACATACACACACATACACACACACACATACACACACATACACACACACACACAAACAGATCATGGCTAAGGTTGGGGTCGCCCCGGGCAACCCATTGGCAGGCTTGGCATCGCTACTAAAAATGGGAAAGGGTACGCTGTCCTCACCCAAATTGCCCAAATCCCCTGCCAAATCCCCTGCCAAATCCCCTGTCCCACCATCCAAAAAGGCTCAAAAGTCTCCCCTACTCAGCCAATCAACAAGTGAGATGGCCATAAGTGGCGCAACACATAGCACACCCTCAAAATCACCCTTCAAGTTTCTTCATCGATCAGCCTCCAATCGTTCTGGTCAAAGCAAAAAGTCTTCTCGAGAAAGCAGCCCAGATCTCATCAGTAAAGAGGGTTCATCAGAAGATCTGCGTTCAGACACCTCCAGCCTTGGCAGTCTGGCAATACATTCCACTCTGAGAGAAGAGTCTGTTCCTCCCCATCACCACTCACACTGCCACCAAAGGAGACTGCCTCTAGTGTGCCACTTACTGTCAGTGAGCCAACACCTCTCCTTGACACCTCCACAAGGCCAGAACTTAGAGCTTCCCCACCACAGGGTAAGTCATCCAGAGACAGCATCATTTTCAAAGAATCCGCCATGCCAACTCTCTTTGCTGGGGATGATTCTGCCCTCTTTGCAAATGCAGAGCTCCAGGCATTACTTGGTAAGGGTTCAGAGGACAAAGGAAAGCAGAACAGCACAAGCCCTTCTGTCAGTGCACAGGATGAAGATAGAAAGAAGGCAGAACCTGGTCAAGGGAAGTCTGAGCAGAAAGATGACAAGCAGAGTAAGAAAACAAAGCCACGTGTTTCCTTGGATAACCTCACTAGGTATCAGGGTCTGCCAAAAAAGGAGCCTCTTGACCGATCTCCGAAGCCCAAATCCAAGTTAAGGGACCATTTGTCACGTTATGAATCAGGTACCAAGCTAACTGGTGAGCAGAAACCAACAGACAGTACAGGATCAGAAGTGAGGTGTACGCATTCTGATAACACTGTG
>JABACO010000015.1:231837-239337 GCA_013339895.1 Ephydatia muelleri
CCACTTTGGATGGCTCTGGTAAGGCAGCTATTTTGTAATCTACCCCCTTAAATGGTTATCTCTCTCTCCCTGTAGTCATGATGATCAGTACAGAGGATCGCGGGCGGTTCTTTGATGCCCTCACAGCACTCTCAGCTGTTTAGGAAGGAGTAATGTGTGCGTGCGTTTATCTTTGTAATGCACACCCTGTGTATGTGTGTGTGTCTCTACAGCTGGTTGTGCAGCTGTTTTTAAAAAGGATCTTTTTAAATGGAAGGTGTGAACCCTCAGGGCAACCAGCAAAGTGGATGTGAATGTCATTATGCATTACAGAGGCTGCAGAACAGTGAACATGTAGTTTTAATTAGCAGATGAAAAAAAAAGGTTGATGGAGTCCACAATTAGTACAGAACCCATGTTAATACAATCCATACGAAAACGATTGTTTTAAAATAAGCAAACAACAAACACATGAAGAAAAAGACTTGATGCCCATTGCGTCCACATCCATTTAAATGTTTGTTTTTTTAAGTACATGGAGGTGGGGCAGTTAGCAATGATGATGAGCTGTTGTTCCTTATGTTCAAACCCCTGGAACTGCTGTGTGCTGGGATAGAGAGTGATGAAGTGACTGCATCTGTCACCTGCTTGTACCACAGCTCCTGTTCGAAGCTTGCCTAATGGGGCGGGGTCAACACACAATAAGCAACAGAGGGGGAGGGAGGGGACAATAAGCAACAGAGGGGGAGGGGAGGGGACAATAAGCAACAGAGGGGGAGGGGACAATGGGGTCAAAGAGTTCTCACATCAAATCGTATGCAGTGATCTTTTCTCCCTGCTGTGACACAAATGGATGGAAAGCCTTTAATCTCCTTCACTTCCACTTTGCAAGTTGTGTCGAATGGAAGTGATAAATGTGACTTGGATATTTGCTATCCATACAATGGAAGAAGTGTGGAGTGAGATGTTTTTAATGACACAATACTGCTACTGTCCAATTATTGGCTGTCTAAACATCCTATAATGATTTATAGATTAAATGAGTTAGTCACTGAGATGAAGAAGCACACACATTCTTCAACATAGCCAAAATACCACACTTTACAAACTGTGCTATGATGAATAAGGAAGGAATGCACACACATGATAAGTAGGTCAGACTACATGGTACAATCCACTTGCAAGAGCATACCACAAAGTTTTCAGCCCAGTCCAGCCTGTTCTGATAGAGCAAGAAGTACTATTCTCTGCCAGTGTTGGTAAATGCCTGCTGCCTTGTCTAATCTATAACCATAGCCTTGCAGAAGCATGTCAGGAGATGAATGTGCGTGGATCATAGACTGTTGGCAAAAGAAACAGAGAATGGGAGGTTGGAGGAGAGGGGGAGGGAGGGTGGAGAGGGGTGAGGAAAGGGTGAGAGGGGGAGGGAGGGTTGAGAGGGGGAGGGAGGGTGGAGAGGGGGAGGAAGGGTGGAGAGGGGGTAGGGAGGGTGGAGAGGGGAGGGTTGTGATGAGTGAGTTAAGGCCACACCAACAATGACATACAAACTCCTCCCTTCTTGACACTCTTCTCCTTCACTTCCTGCTTATCCCTCTCGTTGTTCACTGTGTCAAAAAATAACCCTCTGCAAGAGAGGGCTGGGATGAGGGGAGTGGCAAGTGGGTGTGGCAAACCTACCCATCATCTCAGCTTGCCATCGATCTGAGACTAGTAGATTGAACACTTTGTAGCGAGTTTGGTCGTCTTCATCAAGCTTGTAAATAATGGAGTATGTTATTGTGTACATGTGTACGTGTGTGTGTGTGTAAGTGTGTGTACATGTGTACATGTGCACATGTGTGTGTGGTCTGGCAGTACAGCAGTACCATTACCTTCACTCCTCTCGTTTCATCATCATCAAAGTTTCCAATGTCAAAGGCATCAGCAGCGTTCACCTCCCCACGTGGAGGAAGGAGGGGAGGTCTTACCTGGATGCATGAGGGAGCATTCATGCACATACACACATGCACACACACATGCACACACACATACACACACACATGCACACACACATACACACATGCACACACACACACACACATGCACACACACATACACACATGCACACACACATACACACATGCACACACACATACACACACATGCACACACACATACACACATGCACACACACATACACACATACACACACATGCACACAACACACATGCACATGCACAACACACATGCACACACACACATGTACACATGCACACAACACACACATGCACACACATGCACATGCACACACATGCACATGCACACACATGCACATGCACACACATGCACATGCACACACACGCACATGCACACACACACACATGCACACAACACACACATGCACACACACACATGCACACATGCACATGCACACACACATGTACACATACATAGTCCTGAACATACCTTCTTGCTGAGCACATCCTCCCAGTTAACGGACCGGAAAAATGGCAATTCTTTTAGTTCCTCCGACCTGAATATAGGAGGAGGAAGGAGGGAGGAGGGAAAAGGAGGGAGGAGAAAGGAGGAGGTGGGAGGGATGAGGAGGGAGGGAAGTAGAGAGGAAGAAGGGTGACCACACCTACTCACCCTCTCCCCTTGCACCCCAGCCTCTTGGCAGGGTCCTTCTCCAGCAGACCACAAAGAAGGTCTATCAGCTCTTGGGAGGCATTGGTGGGCACGATGATGTCTTGGTCTAAGGTGAGCTGATCAATCTCCTCCTTGTTCTTGGCGTGCTGGACACGAAATGGACTGTGCCTGATGGAAGACGAGAAGATGATGTAATGCACAGCCAAGGCCACACACACACACAACACACAAACACACACACACACACACACACACACACACACACACACACACACACACCCTTTGAACAGCTTGTACAAGACACAGCCCAGAGAGAACCAATCCGCTGTGAATGTATAGTGCACACCTTTCTTGATAACCTCAGGCGCCATGTAACCATGGGTACCACTGATTGGAAGAAAAAAAATGACCAGCTGTGCCTACAACGGAATGGTGAGCTCTAATCTAAGTAGAAACATACACACTAGATGAAGGTGGATACACATTGTATTCACAGGCAAGGCCAAGGTCTGATATTCGTACGTGACCCGCCTCATCCAACAGGATGTTAGAGGGCTGTCAAGTGGTTGCACCCAATGTAAGCAGAGGAAAGCAGAGGTATGCAGAGGAAAGCAGAGGTATGCAGAGGAAAGCAGAGGTATGCAGAGGAAAGCAGAGGTATGCAGAGATGTGCAGAGGAAAGCAGAGGTATACAGAGGTAAGCAGAGGTGTGCAGAGAAATACAGAGGTAAGCAAAGGTATGCAATGCACTCTAGGCTTGCCTTTAGGTCTCGATACACAATGCCCTGTGCATGTATATGTTCAAGACCGAGGATCAACTCTGCTCCATAGAAACGAATCTAGGAGTGGTGTACACTCAATCACACATCCCAATCCCTCCCACGTCCTGCCACAACCCCTTCACACCTCATCCTCACTAAACACCCCATGCTGGGTGAGGTGGTAGTGGAGGTCACCGCCATTCATGAGGTCCAGTACGAAACACAGCTTCTCATTGGTCTGGAAGGCGTAGTACAGGTTGACAACAAATGGACTGCTGATCTACAGGGCGAGAAGAAGACATCCCCTCTCACCAGACACCCCTAGGTCACCCCTCCCACTAGACACCCTCCCTCCAGACACCCCTCCCACTAGACACTCCTCCCTCCAGACACCCCGCCCACTAGACACCCCTCCCTCCAGACACCCCTCCCACTAGACACCCCTCCCTCCAGACACCCTCCCACTAGACACCCTCCCACTAGACAACCCCTCCCTCCAGACACCCCTCCCTCCAGACACCCCTCCCATTAGACACCCCTAGGTCACCCCTCCCCCCCAGACACCCCTCCCACTAGACATCCCTCCCTCCAGACACCCCTCCCACTAGACATCTCTCCCTCCAGACACCCCTCCCACTAGACACCCCTAGGTCACCCCTCCCCCAGACACCCTCCCACTAGACATCCCTCCCTTCAAACATCTCCCACTAGACATCCCTCCCTCCAAACATCCCTCCCTCCAAACATCCCTCCCTCCAAACATCCCTCCCTCCAAACATCCCTCCCTCCAAACATCCCTCCCTCCAAACATCCCTCCCTCCAAACATCCCTCCCTCCAAACATCCCTCGGTCACCCCTCCCACTAGGTCCACAGGACAGCCCTAGGTCACCTCCCTCTCATACAGAGCCATTACATACCTTTGCCAGCATGTTCTTTTCATTGAGGGCTAGCATTTCTCCTTTCTTTACCTTAATACGCTTCTTGTCTAGAAGTTTGAGAGCAAACCTGTTTTCAGAGAAGTCAAAAACATCACTTCAAAACAAGCAATGAAAAATAAGTCAACTAACTATCAGTCCCAACCTTGTGGACAAATACCTTTAAATCATTCTTACACCCTCCTCCCACCATCCCAGCTAGCCACACCCCTTTGACCACTCCTCCCTCCCTTTCCATCAGGTCATACCCTTACATTTTCCCAGAATCGTCTTTCCTGCAGCCATACACCTCACCAAACCCTCCCCTGCCAATGATCCTGTGTACACTAAAGTCTGTCAGTGATATCTGCAGGGGGAGGAGCATAACAATGTGCCCCACCCTCCTCATCCCCTTACCTGTTCCGGCACCAGGAGCTCCATATATTTCCACTGGCAATACCTTACGTACTCGTCACTGAGCAGTGAGGAGAGTAACCCATCATATATCCCTCCTCCTCCCCTCCTTCTCCCCCAACTCCATCCCCTCCTCCTCCCCTCCTCTCTCCCCCTACTACATCCCCTCCTCCCTCCCCTCCCCTCCCCCTACTACATCCCCTCCTCCCCCCTCTTTCCCCTCCCTCATCCCACTACATCCCTCCTTCCCTCCGCCCTCCCCCCTCCCCTTTCCTCCTAGGCCCCTCTCCCCCTCCTCCCCCTCTAATCCCCTCCTCTCTCTCCCCTTCTTCTCCCCTCCTTCCTCGTTCCTCTCCCCCCCGCCTTCTCGCCCTCCTGCTCTCCACGCCTCTCTCTTCCCTCCTTCTATCTCCCCTCTCTTCTCTCCCCCCTCCTCTCTCTCCCCTCCTCCACTCCCCTCCCCTGGTACCTGGCTGAAAACTGCTTCATGTAGCGGGTATCCAGCAGGGCTGTCAGGTGCTCCTTCATTGCACTGAACAGGTCTGGTGGGCACTTGCTACCCTTGAGATTCTCTGACACCTGATCTATGATGGCCTTCGGAAGATCGTCCTACAAACACGTTTTAAATTTAACCCAACGCTGGTCTGGAGCAATGGACAAGCCTCTCTATCTACAGAGTGTATCTCATCCCAACACACTCTACGTATGTGTGTGTGTGCGCGTATGTGCGTGTGTGTGTGTGTGTGTGTGTGTGTCTAGGTCCATCCCACTCTTACTACGCTCATGGCTAGCATGTTGGCAAATACAAATTGGTCGTATATCTCCTTTGCTTTCCTTCTTCGGAGGTCAGGGCTAGCAATTTTCTCATAGTTGATGATCTATTCAAAGGGGACAGACAGACAACATGAGGTTATCGGTGAGGGAAGTGAAGCCTGATAACTCTACTTACAGCTTTCAAAAATCCTAACATCGGGCAGCTTTGCTGGATAAACTTCTCGAGGTAGTGAGCGCCTAGTATGCACAACGGAAATTAAATTAACAGCAGGAATGGTAACTATGGCGAGTCGATAATAACGGTAGAGTGGGAGTGCTAGCGATACACGTACCCATTCTCTGGTAGTAGATCTTGGAGAAGGAGAACTGGTCATTCTTGGTTAGGTACTGATGTATTACACTGTGTACACTGCGAAGGTAGGCGGAAGGAAGGATGGTGCGTGTGAAGAGAAGAACGGCCGCTGCTAGTACGCATCACGTGCATCTAAGCTCACAACCCTGTGCCCTCCTTACCCACTCAAGCATGCACTTGCAGGGTTAGCTTATGTATTTGTCTGACTTTTTTTTAAAGCCCTTAGTTTCGCTAACCTTGGCTCCGGTAAGGTGAATTTCTTGATCGTCTTCGAAGTGAACTCCTTGGAGCGCTCCATGGCCATCAGATAGGAAACGTCCGCCAGTACTGACTCCAAGTCCGCCATGGTGCCGACACAAGCTCAAATATTACACGCAAACACTAGGTACTACTTATTTATGCGTTCCTGCCCGCACCAAATAATACTCCGCAATAAACGCTCGCGCGATCGATTTACGCGGATGACACATGTGACTTCCGGTTTAATTAAAGAATGTTTTGTAGAAAGAGATTTCATTGCATCTCACCGCAGGTCACAATCATCACAGGTCTGCTTGTCTTTCCTGATTGCGTGCCATACTTCTCCATGCTTCGAACGACGTCCATGCCTTCTTTTACTTGCCCAAACACGACGTGCTTGCCGTCCAACCAATCAGTCTTGTCTAAACAAATAAAGAACTGCGAGCCATTTGTGTCTGGACCAGAGTTGGCCATGGACAGTATTCCAGGTCCGGTGTGCTTCAATTGAAAGTTCTCATCTGCAAATTTAGCACTATATATAGATTTCCCTCCAGTGCCATTGTGGTTCGTGAAGTCGCCCCCTTGAGCCATAAACTGCGGTATGATACGATGGAAGGGGCAGTTCTTATATCCGAACCCTTTTTCTCCCGTGCACAAGGCACGGAAGTTTTCAGCCGTCCGCGGAACTACATCAGCAAACAGCTCCATCACAATTCTGCCCGCGCTTTCCGAGCCGATTTGAATGTCCATGTACACCTGGGGATTTTCGGTTCTAGGCTTTTTTGCGGCGGGCTCTGAGGCTTCTGCAGTCTCATTCTGTCCTTCGCTCGGTCCTTTTCGCGTGGCCGCTCGCGCCTGTTCTTCCTCCACCGTCTTACCCGCGTACTTGCGTAACCAAGCGTCTTCCGACCACACTGGACGTGAGCTGCCCTCCTTAAGCATCTTAGGTCTTGCTATGTTCACTCGAATTGTTTTCCCGAATAGTTCGGACTCGTTCATATTATCAATGGCGGCTGCTGCATCCTCCATTAATTCGAATTCCACGAAAGCAAACCCACGGTGTTTTTGTGTGGAGAAGTCTTGAGGTATGGTAACGTCCACAAGGTCCCCAAATGGAATGAATGCTGCGTGCAGAACTTTCTCATCCACTTCATCTGAAATTCCCCCCACATACACCACACGTTTGTTCGCCATTGCTTGTTGTACTATGACGTCACGTGATTTAGCTCGTCAGAGAAAAACATATACCGGTACGGGCAAGGAAACTGTTAAGAAACATAGTTAGACCTTGCATAGAGCACACTTCTGGAGTCGTGACGTAGAGTTATGAACACTACCCAGGTAAGTATGAAGTAGTACGTGTTGGTATTGTGAGCTACACAATGCGTAGGCCAACAGTTACATTGTACGTTTTGGGGTAGGTACCAGTACCATTGA
>JABACO010000015.1:244337-361837 GCA_013339895.1 Ephydatia muelleri
GGACAAGGCTGCTCTTAGCATGTCAAAGGGTCTGCAGAATCGTAGACTTCCAAGTCACCTTGCCACCAGGATTCCTGACGATTACTCAGTGGCTCGTCGGAGACGTTTCACCAATGATGACACCCTTGCAGGGCAACCGACAAAGCTACCGAAATATTCCCATGATGATACCAACTATGGAGTGGCTCCTGAGCTCACTGAAGCGGAGAGACAGGAGAAGGTATGTGCTGTGAAGGATTAGTGGTTGAGAGGAATGGACTGGGGGAACGGAACTGCATTGATTGTTCTCAGGAACGTTCTGGTAGTCTGTGTGTTCAATGGTCTGTGCACATACACACACACATACACACACACATACACACACATACACACACACATACACACACACATACACACACATACACACACACACATACACACACATACACACACACACACAAACAGATCATGGCTAAGGTTGGGGTCGCCCCGGGCAACCCATTGGCAGGCTTGGCATCGCTACTAAAAATGGGAAAGGGTACGCTGTCCTCACCCAAATTGCCCAAATCCCCTGCCAAATCCCCTGCCAAATCCCCTGTCCCACCATCCAAAAAGGCTCAAAAGTCTCCCCTACTCAGCCAATCAACAAGTGAGATGGCCATAAGTGGCGCAACACATAGCACACCCTCAAAATCACCCTTCAAGTTTCTTCATCGATCAGCCTCCAATCGTTCTGGTCAAAGCAAAAAGTCTTCTCGAGAAAGCAGCCCAGATCTCATCAGTAAAGAGGGTTCATCAGAAGATCTGCGTTCAGACACCTCCAGCCTTGGCAGTCTGGCAATACATTCCACTCTGAGAGAAGAGTCTGTTCCTCCCCCATCACCACTCACACTGCCACCAAAGGAGACTGCCTCTAGTGTGCCACTTACTGTCAGTGAGCCAACACCTCTCCTTGACACCTCCACAAGGCCAGAACTTAGAGCTTCCCCACCACAGGGTAAGTCATCCAGAGACAGCATCATTTTCAAAGAATCCGCCATGCCAACTCTCTTTGCTGGGGATGATTCTGCCCTCTTTGCAAATGCAGAGCTCCAGGCATTACTTGGTAAGGGTTCAGAGGACAAAGGAAAGCAGAACAGCACAAGCCCTTCTGTCAGTGCACAGGATGAAGATAGAAAGAAGGCAGAACCTGGTCAAGGGAAGTCTGAGCAGAAAGATGACAAGCAGAGTAAGAAAACAAAGCCACGTGTTTCCTTGGATAACCTCACTAGGTATCAGGGTCTGCCAAAAAAGGAGCCTCTTGACCGATCTCCGAAGCCCAAATCCAAGTTAAGGGACCATTTGTCACGTTATGAATCAGGTACCAAGCTAACTGGTGAGCAGAAACCAACAGACAGTACAGGATCAGAAGTGAGGTGTACGCATTCTGATAACACTGTGTCAGTCAGTGATAAAGTTGAAACAAGAGCTCCAAAGGATGGTGCAATGCCTGAGAAGACAAAGAAGCTCAGTTTATTTGACGAGCCATCCAGCCAGCAAGCAAGCCTTGAAGTCAAGTTCTCTCCAGCAAAATCACCATCTCAGTCCCCAGCACACAAGAAAGAAGTAACACACAAAGCTCGTCTTCTATTTGAGGATGGGGAGGATGATGGTGAACTCTTTAAAAGCAACCATAAAAGGCACAGTGGAGATCGAACAGGGGTAAGCCAAGCTGAGTCTGGTCCCCAGCCAAAAAACAAGTATGATGCAAAGGTTGGAGAAGGGGCACTCTGACCTGCATCACACTACTGGAGAGAAGAAAGAAATCAAGATGTCTCCTGGGACTCAGGTTGTTGAAAGCAGCCAGCTAATGGTGTCTGGGAAAGCAGACGAAAAAGAAAAGAAGCAACAGAAGATAAAGAGAAAGCCCAGGAAGAAAAAGGCCCAGGAAGAAAAGAAGGCCCAGGAAGAGAGGAAGGCCCAGGAAGAAAAAAGGCCCAGGAAGAGAGGAAGGCCCAGGAAGAGAGGAAGGCCCAGGAAGAGAGGAAGGCCCAGGAAGAGAGGAAGGCCCAGGAAGAGGAAGGCCCAGGAAGAGAGGAAGGCCCAGGAAGAAAAGAAGGCCCAGGAAGAAAAAGGCCCAGGAAGAGGAAGGCCCAGGAAGAGAGGAAGGCCCAGGAAGAAGAAGGCCCGGAAGAGAGGAAGGCCCAGGAAGAGAGAAGGCCCAGGAAGAAGGAAGGCCCAGGAAGCGCGGAAGGCCAAGGAAGAAAAGAAGGCCCAGGAAGAAAAGAAGGCCCAGGAAGAGAGGAAGGCCCCAGGGAAGAGAGGAAGGCCCAGGAAGAAAAGAAGGCCCAGGAAGAGAGGAAGGCCCAGGAAGAGAGGAAGGCCCAGGAAGAGAGGAAGGCCCAGGAAGAGAAGAAGGCCCAGGAAGAAAAGAAGGCCAGAAAGAAAGAAGGCCAGGAAGAGAGGAAGGCCAGGAAGAAAAGAAGGCCAGGAAGAAAAGAAGGCCCAGGAAGAGAGGAAGGCCCAGGAAGAGAGGAAGGTACAGGAGCAGAGAAGAAGCCAGGAGAGAAGAAGGCCCAGGAAGAGAAGAAGGCCCAGAAGAGAAGAAGGCCCAGGAAGAGAAGAAGGCCCAGGAAGAAGAGAAGAAGGCCCAGGAAGAAGAGAAGGCCCAGGAAGAAGAGAAGAAGGCCCAGGAAGAAGAAGGCCCAGGAAGAGAAGAAGGCCCAGGAAGAGGAAAAGAGCAAAACTTCAGAAGAAAAGCCACAATTGGGCAATATTGTGACAGCTGAGTCCGTGTTAAATGAGAAAGCAGCAAAAGGATCAGATCAGCGAAGTGCCCATGAGGAACGTTCACATATGAAGAGTGCCAAAATTTTGCCTGACAAGGAAGAGGCAGCCGTACCTGCATGGAAGCAGAGGCTTCTTGAACAGAAAGCTGCTAAGCAAAGCACTACAGGTGTCAAAGATGCATCTGATAAGATACCATCATCCCCCAGGACTGTTGAAAAGGCCTCAGGAAAAGGAGACTCTAAACAACTGAATGCAAAGAACTTGTTTGAGCAGGATGAAGAGATTCCAGATTGGAGACAGAAGGTGCGTGACAGGAAGTCATCTAAACAGCAGTCAGATGCTTCAACAAAACAAGACCCTTCAGACCAGCCAAAGGCAGTTCATGGCTCAGAATGTGGGGAACATGCCGTGCGAATGGATACCACTGTTACTTCTGATATTACAAGTGGGGATGAAAAGCCCATGGGGCCAGTCACTGGTGGTCCCTTGGGAGTACCAGGTGAAGGGACGAGACAGTTGCAGTCAGTTGAGATTGTAGTCACTGACGGTAAAGAGAACTCTCTAGATATCGTGCAGATCTCTCCAACTGTTGAAAGCAGGTCTCCAGAAAAGAATCTTTTTCGAGCAGCATCCAGTGGGAAAGGGGATTATAAAGCAACGAATGTCAAGAGCTTGTTTGATCAGGCTGAAGATATTCCGGACTGGAAACAGAAGGTGCGTGACAGGAGGTCATCTAAACAGTCACAACAGCAGACAGGTGCTTCAACAAAAGAAAGTTCCTCTGTCCAGCCAACACCTGCTGTTCCAGGTAGCGATGCAAAACCCATGCCCACACCCACTGATGATTCAATGGGAGTACCATGCGCAGTGACAAACATGGCTACTGAAGACAAAGGAAAACTCACATCTACTCAAGGCACTCCCTCTCAGATTGCATCTGCCTCAATAGTTAGATCTCCTGAAAGGAAACCTTCACGCACAGCATCAGTTGGGAGGGGAGATATGAAAGTGTCTCCTCCAACCGGGAAGGCTGACTTGAAGGAGGAGGAGCCAGAATGGAAGCAGAGGCTACGAGAACGGAAGCTTGCTAAGCAGCAGGAACCTGGAGCATCAAAGGGAGACGTTGCTAAGCAGCAGGAACCTGGAGCATCAAAGGGAGACACGTCCTTTGCACGGAAAGAGTCACTGGAGTCATTCCACAAGGTGCAGGGAGGAGATGAACCTTCTCAGAAACCACCAGATAAGGGCAGCCCCAGGCATGAAAGCACTGTGGAGGCAGGTTCGCCATCACATGACAGCACCGTATCTCATGCTAAACCACGAGTCTCGGTCACCGTGACGGTGCGCAAAACAGGCAGTACTACTTCTCCTGGTCGTGCAGCCACCCCAGAAAGGCATGGATCCTCCAACGCTCAGGAAGGACGCTCCACACCTGAACCAGATGGAAGAGCAGCAAATCAGCTGTTGCTCATTGAGGGCCGCAAAGGAAAGGCTGGAGTCTGATAAACCCATGGACCAGGTTGCAAAAAATGCAGAGGAAGAAGGGGAAGTTTTTCCAGATCCATCCAAGTCCCCCAAAAGGGCCACATCACCTGAAGCTATGGTATCTGACACTGGTGTTATAAGGGCAGGGTCTGGTTCCAGACACAGCAGCACCTCGTCTGAAGGATCTGGAAGTCAACACACCCCTACATCTGTGACAACCAAGACACCTGAACCTCCTACATCTGTGACAACCAAGACACCTGAACCTCCTACATCTGTGACAACCAAGACACCTGAACCTCCTACATCTGTGACAACCAAGACACCTGAACCTGAAGCCACTCAATCCTTACCAAAGTGGAAGAAAGACTTGTTGGATCGCAAAAAGACCAGTTCACCAACTAAGACCGTGAACACAACTGCATTAGCTGAGCAAACACCACCATGGAAACGTGACTTGCTTTCAAAGAAAAAAGAGAAAGACTCAAAGGAGGACACGAGTGCTAAGGTATGTGCAGTATGGGGTGGCTTGAGCGTATACTGTGTCTCAATTATTGATTGGCCCTCTTGTCCTTTACCTTTACCTTGTAGAAAGGACTGGAGCAGGCCCCACAACCCATGACTGGTGTGGACAGTCCCGCTGCTAAACGGCGGGAAGAAAAAAAAGACGCAACGAAGGAAGTGCCCGCATTTTTAGCGGAGTTTCAAACCAAGAAGCGGCATGCTCCGGGCCCCAAATGAACCTGCCACCTCCCTATACGCACCTATGTATGTATATATATATATATTTGGTCCCTTATGGCCTGCTGAAATCGTATTGTAGGCGTATACCAATCAATCTTGCGCTTGGTAATGGTTAACAAGCAGCGGCCATTTTAGACTTCATTTATTTTCTATTCTTTTTTTTTCCCCCAGTATCTTGTATATGTTGTCGTTCGTGAATCATGGATTTTCTACCAAAATGAATTGTGTTGCGCATGCGCAAAAGCATCAAATGGGCGTGTGTCCTCTGTTGGTTGTTCAACGCTAAAGACCGCCAAAAAGAGACTGCGTTCCATCAACAATGAAGCGTACAAGAAGTGAAACGACACAGAAATTGGTTCCGGCAGGTAGCCTAGCAAGGCTCAGGCCGATGCCAGTCACTGTATCCGGAGTGTCATGTATTTCGGCGACGTGGATACTTTTAACTATAGCGTCGTTTGCCGGACTTGTCATTGCAGCTGTATTTCCTTACTGGGCCTCGAACTACAATCGCCCGAGCAATTTTACTGCACAATTCAACAAGGTGGACTTCGGTGTGTACTATTTTTGCGTTGATGCGTTAGATGGCCTCACTGACCCTAACTGCACCACGTATTTGGGCTTTTCCCCTAACGACTACATCGAAAATACGACAAATTTGCAAAGACCGCAACTCAGTGACATTGCATTGTTCTTCTCCTTCAGCGTAGTGTATGGTGTGGGAGGTTGTCTTCTCTTCATATCCATCTTCTGCGGTATCACAGCTTTCTGCAGGCCCAGGATCAAGACCTGCTCCGTATTTGCAGCTGTATTTTGTGTCCAAGTGGTAGCAGGTACGCAATAGAGGCCTCAGATGAGATGCTACAAAATTACACTGCCCCTGCCCCTCCCCCTTCCGCTTACAGATATCTGCTTGGTGGTGGCTTTGGCTATTTTTCCTTTGAGCTTCAAGTCAGAATTCTTCCAACAGTTTTGTGGTACGGACGCGCACTTCTATAACAAGGGCTACTGTTCCCTCGGATGGCCACTCTACACGGCCATGGTTGCTGCCTCCTTCTCTCTATACCTTCCCGCCCTAGCTATCTTCTCAATGAACATCTCCGACGGACTGAGAGGGAATATCTGTTGTTAACTACCACTGTACATTTGCTGCGTGTCAGTCAGCTGTGTACCGTAATAGAAAAGTGTATAGATATATTATTAAAATAATGCATAATATAAACGGAATACACGTACGTGTACCAATAACAACAAATAAATGTGATTTATACATTCATGATCAATCTGTCACGTGATCTGGCGTCACCGACAAGCACAACTTCGAACCACCAGGTCAGGGATTTCCATCACAACAAAAGAATTTCTATCGAAGACGACAAATGTAACCGGCTCGAAAGAGTTGGCAACACAGTTCACATCGTACGTCCTTTCGAGCGTTGCGCCGTTTGGGTCTAGTGCCCTCAGCCTCCTCTTTGCTATCGCATTGTACGAATACTTCTCGTTGTCAGTTTTTTCACAGCTTCCACCACAGTTTCCGATATTCAACGAAGTGGGAAAAATTACGTTGGCTCCGAATATTGTAGTTATGTTCACCAACAGAGTGGTCAGATTACAACCTTGACCTTCCGCACCGGACTGCCGAGATACTCGCGAGATTATATCTTTGTCTGTGAAGTATTTCGTTACGATTAAAGGCTTGCTGCCAGGAGGTCGCTTCCCCATACCAGCGCATGCGCCCGATGATGGATCGCTTTTGTTTCGCAGGAGGGTAGATTCAGGTCGAGAGATCCCAACGTTCAGCCTCAGGACAGTCTCTGCGCCATTCAAAGATGGTATGCGAAGCACGCTAATTAGGAGTTGCGTAATATCGAGCGCTGCACAGCTTTCTGCAGTTTCCCATGAGTAGTTCAGACGGCGAACGACCGAATTAAAGTTGGCCGTCGCTACGAGCTCCACTCGAACTGTAGGAGGAAGTGATCCGCTAACATTCGGAAACAGCATTAGTTCCGATTTTTGGATATTGATAGCGCGATAACGTCTTTCAACCGGCAGGTGAAACTCTAGAGCATATCTATGGCCAGCCGATCCCGCCCCTGCGAGTGACACAAAGCATGCTTGCGTATAAAGGTGCCTGTAATGATGAACTGCAGTCTACCTTGTGTGTACACCTCCTCGATACTGGTCGCGACAACGACAGAGGTACTGTCGCTTTCCACAGCCGCAGATCCGCCTTTCGCGCTTCTTATAGCTTTCCTTGTTAACGGTTTAAGCTGACTGTGCAGGTTCTGCATATAAGGTAACTGCGGGGAGGTAGCCTGCGATGCACAGCACAGCGTAACGATAGACACTAGAACCGCAAGCAACATCATGTTCACTTGGAGACTCGAAATATGTTTAAAAATATATAGCTGCTGTCACAACACGAAGATTAACCCTTTCTAAGCTTCCGCACAAAATGGCGGTTCGTTCTGCAGTAGGACCGAACCAGAATGATTCGTGGGAAGACCTAACGGAAGTCAGAAGCGCAGGAGGAGCGGTAGCGTTGAACATAAGTAAAAGGATATTGGTGAGCACGGCGTAATACGGCGCGCTTTTATCATATGTATCACAGGAGACGGGGTGCCCCTACGTGTCAGGAATGGAGCCTAGCACTGTTAGAGAAGTCTTATTTTCCGCAGGGGAAGCGAGAATAAGAATTTTGCAGTGGTTAGTGAGCAGGCAAGTTGTTGAAGCATCCTGTACTCGCACACTCACTCAGCCCTCACATTGATGACAATCCTCTCTCCCGCCCCGCCCCCACACACCATTCATACGCGGCGCAGATTTAACTTGCGGTTACAAGAAATGTTGCACTCGTCAGGAACAAGTTCGATGGTTGATATAGC
Organism: Ephydatia muelleri; assembly: GCA_013339895.1. Lineage (NCBI taxonomy): Eukaryota > Metazoa > Porifera > Demospongiae > Spongillida > Spongillidae > Ephydatia > Ephydatia muelleri. The sequence continues at coordinate 252,197 of JABACO010000015.1, forward strand.
ACGTAATTATTTCGCATATCAGTTGGGTGTTTTGATTCCACGTATTGCACACTTTGTTTCCTTTTGTGCACACACCACACACCACCACCAGCATTAACAATGCTATTGTCAGCCATTGGATTATGTGGTCCAACTGACTATGACCTTGTCAAAGTAAGTTCCCATTGTTTTCAGCCATAATGGCATGAACTGAAGATGCAATTTGGCTGGGAAGGGGATGCTACTGGGACCCAGACAGTTACAGCTAATGGAGACATTGCTGGATCTAGTCGAGTGCGCTGCCAGAGACAGCAGGTGTGCAGAGCTGGCTTCTATGTTATGCATCTAACCTCTGCCTGACCTCTAGTACTCGGGCACAACAACAGTGCTGCTGCTTCTTTCTTGACACTCTGTGTCGACAGGAGGACCTTGATGTTGTGTTTCCTTCATCAGTAAACCTGCTCACCCCTGATTTGGCCAGAATGGCTGACCTGAAGGCTGCTGGGTAACATTGCTCTGTTTTGTTTATTAAATATTGTGTGTGTTTGTACAGGCTCAGCTTAGCTCAGCTGAATCAAGAAAAGGCAGATGCTTCATTGAAACTTGATATCTCTAGACACACACTACAGGAACAGTCTGAGGTATGTGTCTTGAAATCATTTTTATTGTATTTATTGTGTGTGTGTGTAAGGGGCCATTTACAGAGGTCAATCCAGTTGTATTAGACACACTGTGCAAGTCCCTATCACTCAGTGCTGTCACTCTGGCCCAAACTGCTGGCAGCTTTGTGTGTTGCTATGAAGACGAGCTAAGGCCATGGTCCAGCAGAGAATTGAAAGTGCATTTGACGCTAGGACCAACTATGAAAAGGCTTCATAAACACATGAATACCTCTTCTCAGGTGGGTGTGGTCTTCCTGACAAGGCTTAATTGTTCAGTCTCTTTTCCCACACAGTTGTTACATTCCCTTGAATTACTCGAAGACAGTTTGGCTAATGTACAGCAGCTGCTGAGTCCTGTTGTCAAGGAGAAAGCCACGCACTTGAGTAAGGCACATATAACAGAGTAAGGGGTGCTACTGTTGTCTCATCCTATTCCCACTTCCCCCCCCTGGAAACCCGACACTCTCCAAGTTAACAGGGCAGAGGCATTATTCAAGAGACTGTAGGGCCTTGCTCGCTGAAGAACAGACGTCCTAGCGTACACATGTGTGCTGTGCATCGCATCCACCTCAGTTTGTGCAGCACTGGGTCCCCCCACCTCAGGCTACTGGTTAGGCATGTTTTTGCAGCAGTACTGTTGTGTGTCTGTCTATATTGTTAGAAACAATCAGACATCATGTCGAATACTTGACTGCTTTTATCAACCTATTGTCTGTTTTACAATTTCTATTATTTTGGTGATGTAAAGAACGAAATAATGATTCAAGGGTTTGTAATACCATACAAGGACCTTCTCTAAAAAAAAAAACAATACTTGCGAAGAAATGATTGACAGAATGAATGCGGAAGGAAACAAAAAGAGAAGTGTTCATAGAACTGTGCTCTAGACAATGTCAGTGTTAGTCCATGCTCTCTTCATGCACAGAGGAGGATGATTCTGTGCGATGGGACCCAAACAAAGAGGTGACCGTAACCTGTACCATTGCATCCCTCATGTTTGTCACACTCCTGGAATGACGCGAGAACTTCTCGTTAGGAGCCAATTCCTGAACGAGACCATCCAAGTAATGCTTGAAGAGGCATGTCTGTTTTGAACATTGCTGTGATGGGGTACAGATGAACCATCATCAGTGGGTATATCTCACAAGACACAGTACCTTGACAAATGGGCTGAAGTAACTGACAACACCACCAAATCCTTCATCTTTAAAGGAAAGGAAGAATCAATTGTTGCTTTCAAGCCAACCATTCTCCACCTACCTTTGATGAAAGTGGGACACACAATAGCTGTCTTACGGTTCAACTCTACTGCCAGTTTGACTATCTTTTGAACTGCCCCTATCACATGGGTGCACTGACTCTGCTGAAGTGTCCTCGCCATGTGCTCTGACAACACACCATAGCTTTACATGTGAGGGGGAGGTGACATCATGAAGAGAAAGGGGAAGAGAAAGGGACGCAGCAGACCAACTTACATGAGTGGGAACACTGTCCTGTAGACTTCACTGGCATCTGCAAGGAACTTATATAGTAGTTTGACTTTATGGTCCTCTTGAGACTGAATGAGAGCAGAAGCCTTGTGTTGTACGTGTGTGTGTGCATTAGGAAGGGAGTTAGTTACCCTCCTCACACACATATGCTCCACATACTAGCATGAGCAGAAACAAGGTTTGGGTCTTCTGTTCTGGGATGGCTGTAGTGGACAGTAATGAACTGTACACTACAGATTCACTTGGCTCTTCGTTGGCCAAGCGTCTTGGTTTGAACATCCTTGAGTTGCTCCCTCAAAATATTGCTCTCAGGAAAGAGCGCAGCTATGTAGGCTAAGTTATTTTCATTGACACACTGAACATTCATCCTGGTTATAGGGAGAGAGGAGGGAGGGGGAGAAAGGGAGGGGGCAGATAAGGAGGGAGAGAGGGAGGGGAAGAGGGCAGAGAAGGAAGGCATTGAGCATCAGTGTGTATTGAGAGGCTCCTGGTAAAGCCATACAGCTTCCCCCAAATGTTTATGTTTATTTAGAAGGCACACTTGCATGCACTCTGAAAGGCTAAAGTCCCTACTATATTAGCAGTACATCAAATGCTGAGTTACCTCATTCACACCTGAGTACTGAACAAAGCAATGCTTGCATCAGACAATCCTCTACACCTCATAGGGTCCCACAGGTATTAGAATGATGTCACTTCTTACGCTATGTATTAATGATTTTTATGGGCCTAATGATATTCATAGCCTTTCAAAATGTGAAATTTAGTTGCATAATTAGATGTTCGGAAAATGTTACCCAAGTTCAAGGTGAGAGTGGTGCTTGGTTGTTATTGTAATTTGAACTTTGGATCCATTCCTATGTAGTGGGATTAATTAATCCTACACACCCACCACACCCATGCCTCCCAACCCCATCCAAAACAGGCTATTTTATATACTACCACTTGTAGTCATTGAATTCCATCATTTCCCTGGTGCCCAGACCTGACCCATTTCATCTGGTGCCCGGACCACACCCATTCCATCTGGTGCCCAGATCATGCTTACTTTCCACCTGGGGTATGGATGAACAAGAGTGTAGTCAGCAGTTCTTGCGTATGAGTCCTCACAGTTGACAATGGGTGGAAGAACCCTGCATATCAAAATGTTAGATAGGGCTTATTGTTCCATATGATGCCCACCTTTGTACAGTAGCGTGGAAAGTGCAAAGTGGAAGTCACTGTTGAACGATATAGCTACCTCTTTGTCCATCTGGTTCAGAGAGAACTCTTGACTTCTTCTGGCTGGTAACACTGCACTAGCTAAGCTCTGTGAGGGGGAAGGTGGTGGTCATGGTGGCTTTGGCAGTGGTGTGACGGTGACATCAGTATGACGCTCACTAAACCAGTCCTAACAACTGACCCATTTTAATAACTGACCAAATTCTCGAAGACGTTCCTTTGGTTCATGAATTTCACACACGCCTCCAACAAGCCCAGCCCTGCAGCATACAGAGTTGAGTCACCTAGCTAGAGAGGGAGGTAAGAACAGATGATGAGGGAGAAGAGAGGAAGGTAAGAACAGAAGGTACCTGCAACAACCCTACTGCAACCCAGAAGAGATGTTGAACCAACTTCAACTCCTATTGTAACAAAAATGTCTGATCATGGCAGAATGTCACACACACACACACACACACACACACACACACACACACACACACACACACACACACACACACACACACACACACACACACACACACACACACACACACACACACACACACACACACACACATGCACACACATCTTTAAGCAACTGGACAAGCTGTGTGAGGCAGATGACCACTGGTTCAAGGGGCATGATCTCATCCTGCTTCTCATTCAACATGTCTGCCAACACTCGAAGTGTGCGTGTTACAAGTTTGCTGTCAGCATGTGTGCAAATCACACCAAGAGGAGGAACGAACGACTCTGTAGAGCTGGGTTGAAATGCAAGGCCGTCCTGAATGGGGAGGAGGTAGGAGAGGAGGGAGGAGAAGGTGAGGAGGACCAATAGAGTTACCACAATGCATCCAGAGAGGTTACCTTTTTGCGAGTGTTTGCCATCTGCTAAGCCATCCGGAGTTGGGGAGGCAGGAAGAACACATCTCCAAGATCTCCAGCAGGTATTGGGAGATGGCCATGACAGCTGTGGAACTCAGTGTGTCCTTGGTGTCTTGGTTGAGCCTTGTGACCTGAGAGGCATACTGATAGGAAGCCACGGAGGGGGATGTTTGGATGCCTTGACAAAAGGGATGGAACCAATTGATGCCATATAAGGACAATCCTTTTAAGGGACAATGTCTCAACAGCTTACCGAACTGCATGTAAAACTTAGGATGTGAGAGTTCGGCCAACTTGAGGGAGATCGATTTATGAATCTCCGCTAAAGAAAGCAGAGGTTATTAGTCATTAGTGACAAGTTTCTAATAAATGCTCACTATTCCCAAACACTGAAGGCATAGACGCGAGGGCCTGTACTGTGTTGAGGGCTATCCCATGTATGGTAGCTCTGACCAAGGGCGGTCCCTGGGCACACATGATCACCACCACAAAAAAGACATCGGGTAGGTATTTGACCACTGTAAGGTGAGAAGTGCACTAATTAGAATGAGGAGGGCACTGATTAGAAGAAGGCAAAGAAAAGGACGTGATGCAGAGAGTTACCACGGTTACCATTAATTTTGTTGTTAAAGCTCAGTGCCAACAGAAAGCGAAGGAGAACAATTAGCTCAGGCCAAAGGGCACTCTGAACCAGACACGACACAGGGGTGTCTGTGGTGTGGGCAATGGTCTGGGGAAGAAGATGGGGCGTGGCATAAGAGAAAAACGAATGTGAGAGAGTGTACCATAAGGATCTTCTTCACAATCTCATTGGCCACTATATTGTCACATGACAAGGCCAGGCTGGCAGTGGTGTCTGACAACACTTCCAGCTTCCGGCTCCCAATGCCTTCATTTATCCCCAGCTGTGGTGGGCGAGTGCCTTAGTCGCCATGCCAACATCTTACACACCCTCACCTTGATAAAGTGGTCAAGCACCTTTTTGGTAAGGTCTGGCTCCTCCCCCATCCTGGACCACACGTGTGTTTGAATAAGTGGGTACATCTAATAATGAATACACAACACACACACACACACACACACACACACACACACACACACACACACACACACACACACACACACACACACACACACACACACACACACACACACACACACACACACACACACACACACAGACAAAAGAGAACTTCACACCAGACATTTCCACAGGTCAATAGGGTTGCCTCTCTCACCTCAGTCTCAGACATGGTAAGTGAGACAAACAGGTCAATCAAACGCATCACTTTCTCCTGCTCAGGTGATGAGTCATTGTACACAAAGTGGGCCAAGTTTGGTATCCATGGCGATATGTAAGCCAAACACAGCTGCTTGTGTGGGACAGTGTAGTGCTGAAAGCCAGCCACCACTTCAGAGAGAAACTCCACTGTGAGGTGACTTTCAGTCGCTGCCAATTCCTCGCTGATGCTCAACACAAACTGAGCACTGTTCGTTGGGATGCATAACTCTGGGGGGAGGGGTCATGTAGGGGTGTGGAGGAGGGGTCATGTAGGGGTGTGGGATATGGGGTAGGGCACGTTGTTACCATGGCTACATTCCAGGTGTTTATTGATTTGGAAATGGAATGCATCTTTCACAGCACTCAGGAGTTTGTAGGCTGCAATCCTGAGAGCTGCCTCCGTGCTGCCAAGATTGAGCAGAGCCTGCCATAAGGGGTGTGGCATCAGAGGCATGTCATTATGGGGTGTGGCATCAGAGGCATGTCATATGGGGTGTGCATCAGAGGCATGTCATAAGGGGTGTGGCATCAGAGGCATGTCATAAGGGGTGTGGCATCAGAGGCGTGTCATTAAGGGGTGTGGCATCGAGGGTCGGTCACTCCACTCACCAGGTTTTAGAAATGTACCAGGCACATCTTTGGGTTCCATCTTTCTCTCAGACATATATCGACTCTGAGAAGTAAGATATCCATTAGCCCAGTGTGCACACTCCACACACACACACACACACACACACACACACACACACCCACACCACACACACAACACACATACACACACAAACTTATACACTTACACACATAGATACACACATACACACATATACAAACACAACACAGACACACACTTACAGGTTGCTGGTTTTGCCATACGCTCACAGTGGCATTCAGAGACTTCACAAGCAACTCTGCATCTGGTGATGTGAACTTGACCAGCTGACCTCCTTCAATCAGCCGTACAACCAAACTCCCCTTCCCTTCAGCAAAGACCTAACACATAGAGAAGCAAGCTAACATCTGCTACACCTATGGCTACCTCACACTCCCTGATGGCTACCTCACACTCCCTTATGGCTACCTCCCACTCCCTGGCTACCTCACCCTGATGGCTACCTCACCCTGATGGCTACCTCACCCTGATGGCTACCTCACCCTGATGGCTACCTCACCCTCCCTTATGGCTACCTCACCCTGATGGCTACCTCACCCTCCCTGATGGCTACCTCACCCCTTATGGCTACCTCACCCTGATGGCTACCCTCACCCTGATGGCTACCTCACCCTGATGGCTACCTCACTCTGATGGCTACCTCACACTCTCTATGGCTACCTGACCCTCCCTGATGGCTACCTCACTCTGATGGCTACCTCACTCTGATGGCTACCTCACACTCCCTGATGGCTAACTCACACTCCCTGATGGCTACCTCACACTCCCTGATGGCTACCTCACACTCCCTGATGGCTACCTCACACTCCCTGATGGCTACCTCACACTCCCTTACCTCCCTAATATCTGCCATGTGGTATATCTCTTTCAACGTGGTAGGTACGTCAAACACCTTGACCTTGTCTGTTGCTATGACAACCATTGCAGATTTGACCAGGACCAGAGTGGCTGGTATTTCGAACACAACCTGTCTCTGTATGATATGATGCACATTTGAGAACTCCTAGATGGAAAATAATTTGTGGTCAATCAACAGTCTGCTCCCCCCTCTTCCCCTCCCTCCCCCTCACTTTTCTCCCTCCCTTTCACACACCCTTCTCCCTCACACTCTTTCCCCTCCTACCTTCCCTACCCCTCTTCCCCCTCCCTACCTTCCCTCCCCCCTCAAACTCAAGGGTTGCTGAAGGTAGCCTCAGCTCCTGTTGCTCGATGAACTCATTCAAGCGATGGATGCTGTCCACCATTACCACCCTCTTGGCTCCCTTGATGTGGGCAAAGATGCGCACAGAAGTGGCCAGCTTGCTCGCATACTGCTTGAAGTAAGTGTTGCAGTTGTACAGATAGATGGCTTCAATGCTGCACATCACTAGCTCTGGAACGTAGGCTGCAAACTTGACTAGCAGTTCCAGCTGAATGGGGAGGAGGGAGGGAGAAGGTAGAGGGAAGGAGGGAGAGGAAGGAGGGAGAGGGAGGAGGGAGAGGAAGGGAGGAGGGAGAGGGAGGGAGGAGGGAGAGGGAAGGAGGAGGGAGGGAGAGAGAAGGGAGAGGGAGGGAGGAGGGAGAGGGAGGAGGGAGAGGAAGGGAGGAGGGAGAGGGAGGGAGAGGGAGGGAGGAGGGAGAGGGAAGAGGGAGAGGAAGGAGAGGGAGGGAGAGGGAGGGAGGAGGGGAGGGAGGGAGAGAGGGAGAGGAAGGGAGACAACAGATATGGGAGGCATTTCAAACACGCGTAAGAGAAGGTCTAGGGATCGTACATCTGGCTCATTGACAGGAGAGACTTGGGTCAAGTCAATGACAAGTTCAAATGCGGTCTCTGTGTAGGTCTTCAGCAGTGACATAATGTGGTAGAGGATCTGATATGGCACGTGCAGCTGGTCACCCCTAGGAGGATACATCACTATGGTAACACCACATCACTATGGTAACACCACACCTATTTCTACAACACACACCTGAACTTCCGGGCTATAAAGTAGAACACCGGGTGCCCAGCCTTTGATGTGCCTCCCTGGATGTGGGGTGAAGCAGCAGTCATGGCCACACCCATGACCACACCCATAGCTACTATGATCACACCTATGGGTACCCATGGCTGCTATGACACTTACCTGGTAGAATATCTCTTTGGCCTTGATCGATCGAAGCACTTTGTCATCACATTCGTTGGCCATGGTGTCCAAGAATTCCTCCATCTGGCTACTCATCAGAGTACTTCTGGGATAGGTCAGGGGATGAGGGAGGGTCAGGGGATGAGGGAGGGTCAGGGAAGGGATGAGGGGATGAGGGAAAGGGTCAGGGGACAAGAGAGGTCAGGGGACAAGGGAGGTCAGGGGACAAGAGAGGTCAGGGGAAGAGGGAGGTCAGGGTCAGGACATGAGTGGGAGGGGTCAGAGGATGAGAGGGCGTGGTCAGGGTGGCTCACCTGGACTTGAGAGAGCCTCTTCTCTTACGATAGCTTGGTGCTCCCAGCTGAGCAAGGAGTGTGTTCAGTTTGTGGAACAGGTCCCTTGCTGACACAGACGTCCTGTCAATACAGGAGTGCATCAATTGGAGTAATGCATTCACCATGGAAAGAGGGAAGGATGGGTGGGGAGGAGGTGGGAAGGGATGGGCACCTGGTGGAGGCAGCATAGGATGCTATAGGGAAGGATGGATGGGGAGGAGGTGGGAAGGGATGGGCACCTGGTGGAGGCAGCATAGGATGCTATAGGGAAGGATGGATGGGGAGGAGGTGGGAAGGGATGGGCACCTGGTGGAGGCAGCATAGGATGCTATAGGGAAGGATGGATGGGGAGGAGGTGGGAAGGGATGGGCACCTTGTGGAGGCAGCATAGGATGCTATAGGGAAGGATGGATGGGGAGGAGGTGGGAAGGGATGGGCACCTGGTGGAGGCAGCATAGGATGCTATCCTCTCATTGTTACTCCACAGCAAGGAGTGCAGTCTGTACTTGTCGGAGTCTTTGAGGAATGAAATGAACTCCACAGCTTCCCCTTCCATATAAGGACCAAGGGAGGCCATACGAAGTGCCAACTCTCTTGAGCGCTCAAAGTTTCCAGTGAGGAAATCATTAAACACTCCCATGTGTGCCTCCTTCTTGAAGAGCACGTGATTGGCCAGATTCTGCAACACCTAATGCCACACCCACCCATTAACACACACAGTGATATTTAAGTTATGGTTAAGAAACCTTGGAAATGAAGGTAAGCCCTCTCCGGACCTCAGGCTGGATCTCTCCTTGTATCAGGTTGTAGCTCTGAGGGGAAACTGGGGAAGGGGCGGGGAGGAGGGGAAGAGAGCAGGGCAGTGTGTGAGTGTGAGGGAGAACCAGGTGTGTATGTACCAATGGCTGGATTGATGAACCTCAGAAAGATGGCACTGTTGACAGTATCAATGCTGGACTCTGGGAAGGAGCTGAAGACAACCTGTGTGTAGGTGTATCAAGTGCATATGGGTGTGGTTTGATCACGTGGGGACGCCCTATGCTCACCGAATAGAGTACATAGCACACGGTCCTGATCTGGAGGGGGAGGGAGGGGAGGGAGGTAAGGATGGTGGAGTAGAAGGACTCGATCAGCTCCAGGACGTTGGTCTGGTTGGACTCCAGTTTGGACTTGTCCTCCAAGCGAGAAGGATCTACCTCGTAGTCCTTGTCACATGTCTTGACAAGGGACAAGATGAGTGGTCTCACAACAGACTGAAGGTAGTAGAGTCCGAAGGTCTTGAAACAAGAGGATAGCACCTTACAAGCCACCGAGTTCCCTCTGAAGAGGGTGTCAAGACGACCACTGTCCACTGCTTCAACCTGTTCAGAGGCATGAGGGCATTAAATGAAGTCATGTTCTAATTAAAGTGCAGTACCTCAGTACTCAGAATTCTCTCCAGGAATGCTGCCAACTTGCTTTTCTCATCAAACAGGAGTATGAGTACCTCTGCCAACTCATCCTGCATGGGGAGGAGGAGGTCTTGAATCCACGACAACCACAAAGTCACCTCCTACCAGATTCTCAGGTGGCACGGACTCAAGAAGTGCCATGGCAACAGGAAAGTCCTCATCTGATGCTTGTGAGATGAGGAGCTCAAGCATCTGAGAATAGCGGTCAGCCAAAGTAGTCTCAGCCAGAGAGTGAAACTCTGCCCCCTGTTTCAAGATGGAGGTGAGGACTTCTATGAAGCTGGCTCTAGTCTGAAGATCCTCGTCATAACCAAGACCTGGTTAGATTAGGTGTAAGAAAGGGGTCATCCTTCTGACTCCAACCCTCTCACACCACACACCTATAGCATGTGTCAGTCCACTGTCAATGTTGGCTGTGAGCATGTTGGACATGGCTTTGATGGTGACTTCTCTGAGGGACGTCACATGACGAGAGAGTCCTTGCTTGTGAATGGAAGAAAGGACAGTCCAGTTCACACCATTCAGAGAGTGGATCAAGTTCAGGAACGAGTTGAAGTGCCTAGGGAAGAGGGGTGTGGTCAAAGTCACCCCTCCCACCTCCCTTCCTCCTCCCCACCTCTCATCCTCCTCCCCACCTCTCCTCCATAACTTTTACAACCAACCATTTGTACCGCTCTCACCATCCTCTTCCCCAGTCCTTCCCCTCACCTAAGGAACAGTTTTCCCTTCTCTTCAATGACATCACCAGAAGTGTCCTTGGGTTGCAAGACCAGGTTGTGAAGAACTAGACCGACTGCCTTCATGGCACCAAGGTCCAGCTCACTGTGTGTGTGTGTACATGTGTGTGTTAGAGGTGTGTGAGGTGTGTGTGTGTGCTCACTTCTGAAGGCTCTCAGTGTGTGTGATGCTATCAGACAAAGGTTGGGATTTCTCCACCCAGCTAGTGAGGTAGTTGGCCAGCTGATTTCTGAACTGCACTTCTTGACGAAATGACAACACCTTGCTACGCTGGGTTATCTAAATAATGCACACCACAGTGAAGGGAGGCGGCGAGGCAGTGACACAGTTGCTTACAGTCTCAACAAGGTGACAAAGTTTGATCTTGAGTGTGAAGGAACGTTCCGATGACCCAACGCTGTTAACATATCTAAGAGGAGAGAAGGTGATGGGGAGGAGGTGATGGAGAGGTGATGGGGAGGAGGTGACTCACTGAACAAGGCTCAACACGATCTCGTCCATCTTGATGTGACTAAGGTGCTCCAATGCACGTTCCATCTTGGTCTCAAGGATGTGTTGCACAATGGATATGAGCTGTTCGATCAGTGCAGTGTTCTTGTCTGTTATCTGGGGAATCCCCTCCACACTGAACACCTTCAGGAACTCCATGTTGATGCACTCGAAGAGACAGGGGAACACAGAGGGGCTCAGCTCGTAGCTCACCAGCTCCTTCACCGTCTCCCTGATATTCACGCCAGTCACTTCGTTGTCGCAGCTAAGCAGCTGCATCAGCTCACTGATGAACACATTTGTCTGGGACGCTCTGGCTTGGTGGGGACTCCCCACATCCTCACAGCTGTCCGCACTCATGCTCGTGTGGGTGGGGCTCTCCCCTGTTGTCGTGCGCACAGGCGTCAAGGTGACTGCGATGCTCTTTGGTCTGTTGCCATGGTAACTGCTGCTCCTCTTCACCTTCGACTCACGAGACAAAGTGTTGTACATGACGGGAGGGGGCGGGTCCACGCTCTCTGTCACCAAGGCGCTGTTCAGGGAGGTACCGGAACCGGACCCATTGGTGGAAAAGATGAAGGGGGAGGTGGTGGAGGGTTTGGTGGAGACGCCAGCCAGGGAGCAGAGGAATCCAGTCATGTTGGTCCAATTGAGGAGGGCGGTCTGCAAGGTCTCATCAGAGGTGGGAGGATCCCCTTTCATGGAGCCGCCAGTCTGCATGCTCGCTTTCTTCATGATGTTGCGAGGGAAGGACTCGGTGCTGAAGCGAGCCATCTCCGGAGGCACCGCCTCCTCACACTGGAAGTTGACAAGCATGGTCTTGGCCACCTTCCACGAAGAGTAGGTATCTTCCCAGGCCAGGGCGCTCCCTGGGGTGTGCACCAGATCCCTCATGATCCCACGAATCTTCTTCTGCTGGGCCGCCCGACCAATCAGAAGAGAGTTGCTTGCCTCGTCCAGGTGCTTGTAGACTAAGAGGTTGGCACTATATGGGATGGTGGAAGGTTCGTTTGGATTCAGAACCAGTTCCGCCTCGGACACTAGGTACCGGAAGCAAGACATGGCGACCTGCACGGCCGTTACGTTAGTGTTACGGAGAAACAGGAGCAGGACCGTTTCGAGCATGGCATACATCTGCTGGGAGACCTTCCAGGTGCTCCCCTGGTGTGCCTCATTCTCTCTCTTCCTCAGGAACTGCGTGCGGTAATGGAGGATCTGTTGCAGCCACTGGAGAAGCTCCACCGCGTTGTGGGTTTTGCGACTGAAGAGCTTGAGGGTGATGGAGTAGGTCACCTGACCACTGATGTCCCAGAAGGCCCCCAAGCAGTCACTCTTGTTCCAGAGGAGGATGTTGTCTGGAGTATGGAGCGCGAGTAGGACCTCACTGGCCCCCAGGGGAAGCAGGGGGAGGGACTGGTGTTGAATGAGGCTGACCAGACCAGTCATTAGCTGGAGGTGTTCGGAGACAGGATCCTTGTCCTTGGTACAGTTGAAAGTGAGGAGAGGGTCATCATGGAAGACTCGAATGAGGCCACAGAGAAGCTGGTAGTTTGTAACAATCTCCACCAACAGCTTTCTCTCTGTCTTGCCCCTAGCCATCAGCATGGTGGAAGCAGTGGTAGGGTTCTGGAGGTACTGCTTTGCGTCTTGGTAGAGGCTTGTGATGGGAGTTTCGTAGCGACGGAGCTGGGTCAACACATTCTGAAAATGGTTGTGTTCAAAGAAGACCCAGGGACAGTTCGAAACGAAACCACGCCCACAGGTTAAGATGGCCACACATTCAGCAGGAGGGGACCAAACGAATCGTATCTAATGGCAACACTGTTGGCCAAGATAAACATACCTGGAACACCTCCCTGAGCTGAGTGCCGTATGTGTAGATGGCTTCTGGGTTGGGCCACCAGTGAAGGGAGTGTTTCTACAGAGAAGTTAAACATGACTCCACCTACCTGGTGACAATACACACACCAACAAGGCATGTACATGACAAACCACACCCACTTTGGCCCATCCCATCACCAGACATGCTACAACAGGGTAGCATAAATACCTCCTTCAGGATGATGTACACACTGTTAACAAAGGCCACTTTGAAGACTGGCGGAGAGTCTTGTTGAAGGCAGATGGAAAAGATGTGTGTGTTTCTGTGGTTGCATCGAAATTGCGCCACAAGACATGTGACCATCAGGTCAAAGTCTGAAAAGGTGGGAATGCCAGCTGCAATACTTGATGATTCGTGGAGGTAGGGTGAGTTGGGGTTAAATAAGAGGTGCTGTTGAAGGAACCATCAATAAACCCCTGCATACCTAGAAGTCCTCTCACACAACTTAGGTGATACCTCCTCCCCACCCCACTCCTAACCTGAAGTTGACTCTGTATTTGGGTGAGGAAGTAGCGGAACACTGCACTGGTTTTGTCATAGACATAGGAGCAGATCTTGAACATATCTGCCCCACAGAGAACAGCTGCTTCCAAGGTCTGCTTGGTTGTCGAGGAAAGCCCTTTGATCATGGAGGAGATGAAGGCTCGCTGCCGGGATGAAGGAACTGTAGCTAGCTTGACAAAGACGGACCCCACTACTGTACCTGTGCCCCCCACTACTGTACCTGTGCCCCCCACTACTGTACCTGTGCCCGGTATTTGCCCACAACATTCTCCCCACTGTCCTCCACAATGTCCTTCAGGATGTGCTACAAATAGAGAAGGGATTAGTCACATGGCTCCCCCCCCCCGCCAGGCTCAGGCTGGTCCCTCAACACACAGGTGATATTATCAGGAGAGTGTTCTGAAGAGGCCACACGAGACTCTTCTTCTTCTGGCTGTCAGCATACTCATCACACAAATTGAACAGCTTCTCGGCTGATTCTACAACATGATGTGATAAAGGAGAGGGAAGGTGGAAGTGAAGGGAAGTGAGTGTGACAGTGTGTCATGGAATGTTCTGTATTTTACTGGTGAGGGAAGGAAAGCCATCATTAAGAAGCTCATTGAACTGAGAGGGATATGCTGAGATGAAGTTCCATATACTCTGGTGAGAGAGAGTGGGAGGAGGGAGGGATGGGGAGATTAGAGAGGGGTGGGAGGGGTAAAGGAAGGTTCAAAGAAACCGAAGGAGCCAATATGACCAACCAACCTTGTGCAAGATGGGAGGTAGACTGACAAAGAGCTGCTTGTGTTTCCTGAGGTCCTTGAAGCTAGTGACGATGACTGTGGAATATCAATGTGCTGTGAACCAAACACACACCCCCACACACACACACACGTGTGCACACATACACACATGTGCACACACACACACACAAACACATTCATGTGCAGGATGCTTCATGAAGGCTTGAGGTATGTGTGTGCAGGATGCTTCATGAAGGCTTGAGGTATGTGTCGTCCTTGTGTGTTGTGTTGTCAAGTTATCTATTAGCTAAGACATGAACACATCTGAAAAGATGTACATTGTAATACACTTTTGGTTTGATGCTATTTGTAAATTCGCATAGCTATGCAGTACCATACATCACAACACACACCCTGAGCACACCTCCACAAGCCACAAGCGCACCTCCACAAGCCACAAGCACACCTCCACAAGCACACAGACACATTGCACAAACCTTGCAGTATCTGTTGCAGACGTGCGGCGTTGAGGTTGAGGTAAGGGATGAGCTGGATGACACAGTGTTCAGAGGGGTCAGTACAGTCATTGCTTGCAGACCCAGCTCTGCTCACTGAGGTCACCCTGTGGGACAGAGGGTTAAAGTGGTAACTATGGTGATGTCATTACCACTCTTACCTCAAAATGATCTTATTGAAAATGCCATGAAAATGGAGGCCACTCATGTGATATAGAACAGAGTTAGCTGCACACGAAATTCTCTCCGTGGCCTCACTGTTCAAAAGACATAGCTATAAAAAGAGAGGATATGACATCAGAACAGCTGATGGAGTGGCAGTGGGATGTGGTGTAGGGGAGTGGAAATGGAGGGTGAGGGAGGGATGGTGATGGGAGGGGCATGTGGTGAAGGGATGGTGAGGGAAGGTGTATGTGGTGAAGGGATGTGAGGGAGGGATGGTGAGGGAGGAGGGGCATGTGGTGAAGGGCTGGTGAGGGAGGGATGGTGAGGGAGGAGGGGCAAGTGGCTAAGGGTAAATGTGAGGATGAAGGGAGGCAGTGTGAGGAAGTGCATGGGGTAGAGAAGGGGGTTCCATCAGTGTGAAGGTGTAGTCTTCATAATGACCTGTGTTATTTTAGAGTACAGTTGCTGAAGAGATTGTAAATCATCGTCTCCCAGAGCACTGTCCGTTCTCTGTACAGGGGGATGCAAATAAAGTGAAATGCACTGTACTCAGACCATTTCCACCTGTGCCAGGCACTTTGCAATACAATCCAACATGCAGGTGTACGACTCCACCCCCTTTTCTGTGGCAGTCAAAGGCGGATGGGACTGGAAGGGGTGAATCAGACACACCAACGTGGAAGGGTCTTCATCACTGCCATAGCCTCCACTAACCTTTATCAGGTCTTGCAGCAACTGCCCCAAACTGTTAGTGATAACATCAAATTCTTCCTTACTGAGATCTACAATACACTGAACTGTTTGCGCAAGCAGTTCTTCATTGGTTGGGTCCCAAAAGGTCGCATTGTGCGGTAGCTATGCAAGGAAAGGCGGAAACCGCTCAATTGTTGCACATTATTTGGACGGTTATCGATGAGGGGGCCGGCACACATGCCATCGGCTGGCCTACCATGGTATCCAGCCTTCTGATTATCGATTTGATCCATTCGCCCGATACATCATCCATCGTCGATCTTTTAAATCACGTGAGAGCTTCAAAAGAAAGGATTCGGAGTTAGACGGGAAAAGGCGCACTGGCATTCAATCCTAGGTCATGGAAGGCATACGATATTTCACCCACCAATGTTGTAAAATCACGCTGACATATTTTGCTCCTGCTGCGATCACGTACTCTTAATAGCTTAAAAGGCAATATACGTTTTACTTCCACCAAATAATAAAACAAACACAATTTCGAGCGGCCTATTTTTTTAGTTTTAATTATAGCCCGCTTTGTCACACCTAGCGCGCGCCGCTTGGGGTCATGGAAACACATTTGTTATATAAACTACAGCCATCATTGCCTAAGCATAGTCAAACACACATTCCAAAAGAGTGCCACAATGTTCGCAAACAGTGTCCGATACTGCAATAACGAGAAACAGATTTCAGTGATGTTGTACGTCAAATGCCTATAGCAGACCTTCAAAGGAACGTATTTCAGGTTAATAAACTGAGCAACTCCCCATACAATCCAATTCTTCACAAGTGTTGTCAGATATATCTTCTTTGCATTCCTCCAGGCCTCTGATGGGCCCTTTCCCTACAGGAAAGCACTCCTCATCTTCACCAGTAGTAACACACCTGCACACACACACACACAACACACATCACATGCATGCACGTGCACACACACATACCACACCACCCATCACACATATACACAATCACCTCTAGCAATGCAACAGTGTACAGCAGCGAGAACAGAAACGGGGGAATAAAAAACAGATGATCTGTGACTAGTTTCTTCAACAGTGACACTTGTCCTTTTCGTGGAAAGATTGCATCAAGCAGCAAGTATCGGTAGTGTGAGACAGGTCCAGTGACGACCAGACTAGAAGGGAAGTATGCCAATGTTCATGGGTCAACAACAATACTCCTGACTTATTAATGCCATAAAAGGACATATGGCAGAATCCACAACTTCCTTCCACATTAAATCTGACAAACAGTGGGTTGGACACATGCCCTGACTTCAATAGTCCCCTGATGTGTTTGGGTCCAATGTGGGTACATACCCAAACACTCCAAAGGCAGCCACACTTCTCCAAGAAATGGGGTGCTGAATAAACAGTCTGCTGTACTTGAGCTTTAGTATCAGTTGTGAGAGGAGGTTACCTAGAGATGCTACCACACCACTGTGTATGAATGTAAACCACGCCTTATTTACACAGAGGTTGAAGACTGCTGACTGCTTACCTTGTGATAGCTTTGGTTAGAATGGGCCGCTCCTCCAGGCACTTTACGTATATGCGCAGCCACGCTGATGCCTTCTGTTTTAACTGTTGTTCGTCCATGTACAGGAAGTGAATGTAATGATGGTCGTATCTAAGTATGCACGTGCAGCACGATGGTCGTGCCCTTATATGGCGCTATGAACCTATCGGTTGCTATGCGACTACCAATGAGAATTCGAGCCGTCTAAGCCGAATTTCCCACCCGTATAAGTACGGATAGTGCCACACCCGTTCTGCCATTCTCGAAATCTTGTCTGTCGCAAACATGCCGATTGGAAAGATTGGTGAGACTGCTGGCAAAGGCGCCGATTACAAGGCCGGCTCTGTCAATCTTGACGCGGCCACGGCAAACAGTAAGTTATTTAACTACTTGCAACCTTTACATAACCTTTCCCCTCTACTTGGCCGCAGGCGGTGGTAAAGTTGTGTCGGGATATCAGAAGACCAGCGCAACCCACAGCTATGGGGCGGGAGCCCTCAACATCGAGGCATCTACGAATGTGCCTAAAGTGAAGGAAAACTTGGGCGTGGCTAAGACAGAACTCGCTGGCACCTCCCAGTATGGCGCAGGAGCGGTGCTCGTCGAAGGAGCTATAAACGCTCCAAAGATTAAGCACGAAGCCTTGGGCCAGGTCGACAAAACCAAATAAGCTGTCTTCAAGAAGAAGTAGATCCGTTGTTTTAATGTAATGTGTTTGCCTTGGGAACTGTGAAGTTGTACGCACGTATAGAAAGAACTTATCCAATTTTTTTTTTTGCCTGGCATTGCCGCTGTGTTGTGTACTTCTTACAAAGTGTCATTTCAGCTTTATATTTTATATTTCGTTTTTTTTTAAAAACCACCAAGACAAGCTGGTACACCAAGGGGTGGATTCGAGCTAACAGTCAATTAATAACTATAGGATGACGATGAATGACATCACTCCACGCTGGAACAACTCCCATCTGACCTTGTTGTGGGAAGCGAGAATAACAACATATGGTCCCACTGTTCACATAATTATAAATGCACTTACTCGTGTTTTGAGCGGGTTTTACGATCAGGTGACCGAGAGCCACTCCTTTTGTATCGTTTGGATTGATTGGGTGGCGACTTCTTTTTATCAGGTGTGTATGATCTTCTCCTTTCTGACAAATGCTTCCTCCTTTCTGGTGAACGGGATCGATTCCTTCTTTCACGTGACCGAGACTGCACCCTGCGTGCTGGTGAGCGAGACCGCTCCCTTCTTTCCGGTGAACGCACCCTGACCTTGCGTCCTGGTGAGCGAGACTTTGCTTTTCGTTCTGGTGAGCGAGACTTTTCCCTTCGTTCTGGTGAGTGGGACTTTTCCCTTCGTTCTGGTGAGCGGGACTTTGCCCTTCTTCGTTCTGTGTGTTCTGGTGAGTGGGACTTTTCTCTCTGTTCTGGTGAGTGGGACTTTGCTGTGTGTTCTGGTGAGTGGGACTTTTCCCTGCGTTCTGGGGAGCGGGACTTTGCCCTTCGTCCTGGTGAACGGGACTTTGGCCTTCTTCGTTCTGTGCGTTCTGGTGAGCGGGACTTTGGCCTTCGTCCTGGTGAACGAGACTTTGGCCTTCGTCCTGGTGATCTAAGTCGTGATCTTTTCTTCTCTGGAGAGTGTTCTGGAACTGGTGATGGAGACGAGTCCGATGACGTAGATGAGAATTCTCTGAGTGCCAGTATCAGAAGTGCATACTTCATAAGAGTAAGTGCATGTGCACTTACTTTTTGACATGTGCTTTCAATCTATCCTTCACAGTTCTGTCACTAGGAAGACTGTCACAAGAACACAGAAGTGAAAATATGTAACGTAAGTTTGTTTTCTCAAATGCTTCCTTATTCAAACCAAAGGATTATTAATAATGATAATGATGATACAATGAGAACACAATACACCTAGCTACCTAACGACAACACAATACACCTAGCTACCTAACGGCAACAGGGATTTCCACCTGTGGCATGCACCCCCTATATGATTTATAAGTTGCCCACCTGTTTTTTTGCTTAGTCCTGTGTATGTATGCATATGTATGTATCTCGGGGAAGGGGAACCTCTACTTCTGTAACCTTTCCCCTCTTTGGGATGTCGAATTAATGGCCTGCAACAGTGCTTGTCACACAACATCAACTTTCATCTTACCGATCCACCTTCTCTTTTTCATTACCCTCACTAGTTTTCTCCACCGGCACAAGTACCTCTGCCGATACAACACGTTGCTCAGCGACGTCATTAGGCTCCAAATCCCGGGACTCTTCTATCGCATCCGCTTCCTTGGCCACCTCCCTCGGCCTCTTTCCCTTCAGCTCGGTACTAAGGGAGATACATATCACACCACTGCTACGAAATAGAGACCGGCTTACGCTTTTGCTCTGTCTGCTTTCCTTTTTTCCGCTCTCAACGCTTGCTGAGTCGCATCGAAGGCGCTGCCATCCACATAATCGGCGCTGATCTTAAATGCTTCGCGCAACTGGTCGCGTTTTTTCTGGGCTGCCTCTGCTAAATGATGACTGTCGTTTGCAGAAGGGTCTATATTTGCACTATTGTACCCTTTGCCCAGTTGAGAAGACCGAAGTTGCTCCACCTGCTGTTCTATTTCTGCTTCAGTGTGCCTACACGAATTCTAAATATAGCGCACCGTGCTCGTGAGTCTTCTTAAACTTACCCTTGGTCTTCCAATTCCTCTCTCAGCTCTAAACATTTCAGCTCAATTTTTCTTTTCCATTCGTGCTCTAATATTTCTTTGTTAGGTTTTCTTTCCAATGCTTTTTCCATCCTTGCTATGTCGGCCTCCGTTTGGTAGTTTATTTTCTCTCGCTTGGGAGGAAGAGCCGACAAGTTTCTCTGAATGTACCCATTTGTGCCTGACCCTCGTGGGGTGGTTAGACCAATTCCGTTATACATTTCGGATACACCGTCACAAAACTCCAAACTATTATTATGTAGAAGTCAGCGCGCGCATGATATACCTAGTTGGTCTGGGACCGAGAGGTATTTGGATTGTTGAACTTTTGAACTCACTCTGAAAAACATTGACGGCCAAATGTAGGTGTGGCGATCTGACGTAATACAACAACATGAACAGTGACTATTTTTATATCCGCCTATTTGCTGACAATAACGCATGGTAAAGAAAACTCCAGTGTCCTCATGGAACTGTCGGAGTGGCACGCATATTTGATGACGTTATCAATTAACGCTCAATTTGTGTATTGCCGCACGTACATTCGAAATAACGCACCATTTATACCCTGTCACCTGCACCGGGGTTCCAGCTCTCTTAAAATTAATAAAAGTCCACGGTACCGCTGAATTGAGGGTCGGTAAACTCTCAGTCTGGATATACACTACCCCGTGCACCGTAAAACCTCCACCTTTATATGGAGCATGGTATTAGAATTATTATTATATTAAGGAATTCGAGCTACTGTACCTGCATGCCCGTTTGTCGTAGATTACTTTACCGCGCGTTTTCCCTGCAACCGTGTCGTAAAATGCAAAGCATCGATCACTCCAATGGCTTCCTTCGGCTAACCAACAACGCCCCGATCCCTGCCTTAAAGGACGACGAAGTACTGATCAAGGTATGACCAGATCACCTAAACAGCCACTTCACCACAGCCATTATAGGTTTGCGCGGCTGGAGTGAACAGATTGGACCTTCTGCAGGCGAAAGGCTCATATCCACCTCCTCCAGGAGCATCCGAAATACTGGGAGTAGAAGGTACTGTCACGTGCGTACAAGCAGAAGGCAAACTTGACGTTTTGACATACTGTACTACCATATAAAATAGCTCATTCGTTATATGGCTCTGTGGTGTATTACACATGAGAATAGTTTCAGGTACTGTGGCGGACCTCGCACAGGGCGTGCCAGCCGATGCGGAGCTGGGAAAAGGAGACGCAGTGATGGTGCTTATGGATGGAGGAGGATATGCAGGTGGGCAGAGAGGATATGCAGTAGCATTCCCAATTTGGGGAGAGGGGGCAATATGACTTAAGACCGCTGTAGTATGCTTATATGGTAGATCAGTTCAGGAGCCGAATTGTCTGGCAAATTATACTTGGTTGTCTCCTTGGTGCTAGAATTCTGTGCAGTACCATATAAGGCAGTCATGCGTGTTCCTGAAGGCACCTCCATTACTGAAGCGGCCGCAATACGTAAGTTAAACTGTGTGACCGGCCAAAGACATCCGTCCACTTGCCTCCATCTCTTCGTGCTGCTGGCACTGCAGCCGAGGTGTTCTTAACAGCATACCAAACACTGTTCCTCAACACACACCTGAAAGATGGAGAGACCCTGCTGGTCCATGCCGTATGTGTATGCTCTGACAGTTGTGTGCATGTGGCTCACCTTCTCAAATACAGGGAGCAAGTGGGGTGGGACTGGCACTTATACAGCTGGCCAGGACCCTTTTCAAAGGTGTCAAAGTAATTGCCACTGCAGGCAAGTCACTGAGCCAACCCTTGTTATTACCAATTTAACTCATTAGCTAACTGTTGCCTTTTAACTGATTGGTCATTATCTGCTGGTATCTCTAGTCATACCTTTTGGCCAATATTGTTACCTGGTTTAGGCTCTGATGACAAATTGGTTGTCTGCAGAGAAAATGGAGCAGATGTAACTGTAAACTACAAGACCACAGACTTTGCTGAAGAGGTCTTGAGTGTCACAAACAAAAAAGGTACCCCCCCCCCCCCCCCACCACCCACCCCCATTACAAAGAATGACAAAAAGATGGTGGGTGTGATCAGGTGCTGATGTGATTGTGGATTTCATCGGTGCACCTTACTGGGAGCAACACATGAAGTGCATTGCCATAGATGGGCGACTCCAACTCACAGGGATGGTAAGGAACGTATTGTGTTCGTCTGTGATCTCATTGGGCCTTCACTGTCATCACAGCTAGGGGGAGGTGTCATCCCTGGGCCTACCAACATTGGCACGTTGCTAGCTAAGAGGACAACTGTGATCGGCACCACTCTACGCAGCAGGTCACCAGAGTACAAGCATCAGCTGACAAAAGAGGTAATGGATGAAGTCACCTAGAGGTGGATTGACTTGTTTCTCTGGTTGGCCTCACAGTTCAGTGCCTGCCTCCCCCTCTTTACCTCGGGCATCCTGCATGTCAATATCGACAGTGTGTTCTCGTTTGACATGGCTGCACAGGCGCATGAACGAATGAAGAACAACTTGAATGTTGGGAAAATATTGCTTACATGGACCAGCACCACACTGTGTTGAGTACGGGAGCATGACTATGCTGTTGTTGTGCATCATAAACCACACCCACCAAAGCTTGTTCATGGTTAGTAATATTCTATCCACTTTCTACCTAACTTAGTGGACTAGTCAAGCTTGATTGGCAAAATGCTTCATGATATAAAACTCGCTCGCAAAAAATTTTGCATACTACACTGTACAGAATACTTTGTCCATACATCGCGAACTCATCACATGACAGTCACATGACTTGAGCTACTGGGCCTGGACTCCCCTCCTGAAGTTTCTGTTGGATTGGCCCCACCCAGACTGCTGTTGCCGTGACGAACCTGTCTGCTGTGAACCTGGCACATCTACGTGTGGAGGGGAGGGAGGGGGAGGAAAGGGTGAGAACAGATAGACAACACACAACAAACCCCCTTACTCCATGGTCCGGCATGTTTCAGTTTCATCAGTTCTTCATTGTGCTCAGCGAGCATTCCAACCTATGCCCACCCAACACATAAAAGACGAACAAGACATCACGTCTGTCCATTCACCTTCTCTGCCAGCAGAATGGCTTGACTCTGCACCTTGCTTGGCTTGGCATGATGCAGTACAATGGTCTGCGTGGGCTCATCCAGAGAGGCCTGGGGACAAGAGGGCAAGTGATGACATCATATATACTGGGTGTGGCCTGACCAGCAGCTCTTCTTTGATGATCATCTTGCTCATAATACTGTGTACACACTTGAGAGGAAGCTCAAACATGTCTGATAGACTCTGCAGACTGAAGAACACACACATCACAAAATACACTCTAGATGTCCCTTTCTTTTAGGTCCTTTGATCAGTAATAGCTAGATAAGCTGTGAATGACACACACCACTGTCTAAGTTCATTCCTAGGAACTGACCACCATTGACCAGGGTAAGCTACTGACCAGGGTAAGACACTACCAGGCAGGCAGCATATTGTATTCTTAAAAGCTTCAAGACAACATGCTAATTCCCCCATACACACAAACTAACCTTAGTGTGTCATAAATTTCACCATAAGCAAATATGTATGTCCGCAGAGTTTCCTCCTGGATTTTTCTGCACATAAGGAGTGATGTACACAAAGTTAAGCAGACCCCTCCATCCACCACACCACCTCTCCTTCCACCATCCACCACACCTCCTCTCCTTCCACCACACCTCCACCACACCTCCACTCCCTCCACTACACCTCCCCTCTCACCACATCATCCACCACACACCTACCTAGTGAGCAGGGACTTGACTGGCTCAACATCAATGAAGAGGTCCCATGCCTTGATGGAAAGGATGTACTCTTTGCATTGCCTCCAATCCCCTCGCTTCATGGCGTGTGTTGCTGCTACCACATGCTCCCTCATGCTTTCAGGAGGGCCTGCAGAGAAATGAGGTGATGAGGTGTGGGGGATTGGGAAGAAATTGAGGGGGATCACCAATCTCTGCCAATCTCCTCCCCACCCCTCCCTATGCATGCCATTATCTTGCCTCATAAACACTCCAATTCCTCCAAAACACACACCCAGCCTCTCCCTACACTAAGCCACACCCCTACACCCACCCACAAGTAGCTGCTTTTCATGGTGCTTCAGTTGGTGGTGGAAGCTCTTGGAGATCATCCTCCTCCTCCCCTCTGTCTCCGCGGCAGCAATGTAAGGAATCTCAAGCAACATGGCTGATGTGAGATACACACACTCCATCAGCTCCAAGTTTATGTGCATGTGGAACGGTATCTGTCTGCGTCTCTCCAACTTCTCCTGCTCAGGAGTCCTGTCATGTCTGGCTATGAGACCCTAAGGGGAGCATCACAACATCACCAAAGTAACTTTAAGCACAACTGAAAACCATCACAAAAGACACATCTAAATTTGAAGAACACAAAACGGGATCATTATGCAACACAAAGCATCCCATTGGTCCTCCCGCCCGCCCTCACCCTCACCCGCCCACCCTCACCCACCCTCACCCTCACCTGGGCCAATAATTCTTTGGACCTCCCACTCGACTGAATGTCTAACAATTCGTCATGTGCTTCTTTAATCATTCCGTGTCTGAATGCGCACATGCCCAGCTGAACCAAGGCCCTGTTGTACAGGATCTATGGGGAGACACACACACCACAAAGATATGGTGAGACAGACACACATCACAAAGATATGGAGAGGCACACACACCACAAGATCTGGAGAGGCACACACACCACCAAGATATGGAGAGACACACACATCACAAAGATATGGAAGAGACACACACACATCACAAAGATATGGAGACACACACACCACAAAGATATGGAGAGACACACACATCACAAAGATATGGAGAGACACACACACATCACAAAGATATGGAGAGCCACACACACAACAAAGACAAGGGAACACCACTATCCGTGCAAAAGTAAGGAATGGGCTAGCAGTGCGAGGGGAGGAAGAGGGGTGCAGTACGAGGGGTGGAGGAGGGGGGTGTAGCCACCTGAGTTGGAACGTCAGCTAGGTGGATTGCCTCCTGCAGATGGCTCATCATCATCAGGTCTCGGGCCTGGTACCAACGGTTGTGGAGAGCATAATGGTAGATATGACACAGCATGGCCCTCGTCCGAATACGCCCAAGGTCTGTGCCCGGGTAGTTGTATATGTACTTGGTGAGCACAGCCATCACTGATGAAGGGTCACTTGAACCAGCTGTGCTATCACCAGGAGGCTTGCCATACTGACTCCGATCAATCTGCAGTGAGACAAAGGATCAAATATGGCTACTAGTCCTGCTAGTTATTAGTACCATGGTTACTTGGCCTGCTAGTTATTAATACCATGGCTACTAGTCCTGCTAGTTATTAATACCATGGCTATTAGTCCTGCTAGTTGTTAGTACCATGGCTACTAGTGTTAGTACCATGGCTACTAGTCCTGCTAGTTGTTAGTACCATGGCTACTAGTCCTGCTAGTTATTAGTACCATGAAGACCGCTAGTTGTTAGTACCATGGCTACTAGTCCTGCTAGTTATTAGTACCATGAAGACCACACCAAATATGGATTCTCTACAACAATGTACACAACTCAAACTACATAACTAACTGCAATTAATTACTAATCATGCCCTATGCACAATATATGGAACCATGGTAACCTGCAATAACGGTAACACATAATCCAGCCAAGCAGGGTAAGTCACATGACTGATTCATGAGGCCTTAGAACATAAAGAATGGTCATTGTGTGGTGAGCGTTGCTTACCTTGTAGTAAAGATGCTCGATCTTTCTTATGTAGATGCGACAGAGACGATCAGCTTTAGTTTCCGGGTCACGTTCAAGATACTTCTGCACCTTCCCGATGAGGTCTGTAACCTTGGCCTCCCCTTGAAGTCTAGGGAGATAAGCACCAGAGGTATGTAGGAGTCATTCCACATCAATTCAACAAGCAAATGGACAGCACCCTCTCAGATTTTGGTGCAACTTCCCACAAATGGCTGTCTTCATATGAGAAGATGTTTGACCATTCAACCTTGCTGGTTAGGAGATATGCATTGCTGAATGACTAATTGCGATAAGGTCAACTTTACAGTGTCTTTTCTTGGGTCCATGTTTGACATCAACACGAGTAAAGTACATTCAAGATATGGTATGCATTTTGGTGGGAACTGGAAGGGTTAAACAATAAATTGGTAATTATAGATAACCCCTCAAATGGAGGCAGCCATTTGAGTTTGAGTTGATTTAAGTCAACCGTTAATTCCTTAAAAGGTAAAATTTTGATTGCTGAGGTTGGAATGGCTTTTTGTTAAATCAACTCCATAGGGCTGCTTCAATGCCCCATGTCCCCATGAGGGCGGCTTCAATACCCCATGTCCCCGTGAGGGCTGCTTCAATACCCCATGTCCCCATGAGGGCTGCTTCAATACCCCATGTCCCCATGAGGGCTGCTTCAATACCCCATGTCCCCATGAGGGCTGCTTCAATACCCCATGTCCCCATGAGGGCTGCTTCAATACCCCATGTCCCCATGAGGGCTGCTTCAATACCCCATGTCCCCATGAGGGCTGCTTCAATACCCATGTCCCCATGAGGGCTGCTTCAATACCCCATGTCCCCATGAGGGCTGCTTCAATACCAGATCATCTACCCAATGCTTGGAGTGTATTGATGGATCACTTATCACTGTTATTGGTCAGTTGAAAACATAAACAGCGGAACCGCTTTAACGAGGCACAAGGTGACGAAATTACATAATGATCCCCACCCACCCACTACACACACATGCACCCACCCACCACACACACACATGCACCCACACCCACCACACACACATGCACCCACACACACAGTGATGGACTAACTTGTGAACATAGTCAGTAGAGTGTGCATCAGTGTTCTGAAGTATCTTTGTGAACTCATCATCCAGACGTTCAATCAAGACCAGAGCATCTCCATGTACCACAAATGGCTGGGTGACATTCTTTAGAGATAGAACAACCCACAGGGAGTCAATACTGCTTGTATAGACCACAATGCCAGCAAGGACAATCCAAGCCAAGTGTACATAGTTTCCACATCACAGACTCCAATTACCCTGTAATGTATTTTATAGCTCTGGGGTCATCAGACATTGCTTTATACAAAGGGTCACTTTCCCCAGGTCAAGTTGTTTGGGAGATTATCAGCTACCAAAAGGTTGACCTTTGCTCCATTTTCACAACTTGGGCTAATTGTAGGTTTTGATCCTCCAACTTGCAAGTACAGTTTCGGTATATCAACATAGTGTCTTGTACGTAAATTGAAAGTTCTATTTCCAGAGAAATAAATTCTGCCTTTTTCTTCTGTATAATTAGATAACGACCATTGCCCCACACCAAACTGCACCAAAAAAATGCATTCATAAAATTAAAAAGTTTGAGTTTGGGCGACCTATGGGCTGGGAACAAAACAAGGGGAAATGAACATCTTTGTTAGTGGCTAAACTGTTTATGTCCTATCGCAACCTGAGCAATTAATTGTATGAATTTCATTCATGTAACACCTCTGTACATGAATGAAATTCATACACTCCACCAAGGTTGGGTGAAGACATACTCTACACAAACTGTTTATACTGGAACAAGGATGTCAAAATGAACTTGCGATTTACAGTACTACTAAAGACACTGTAATAAACAAGTGTTGATACCCAGAAACTGTACTTGCAAGTTGGAGGATCAAAACCTACAATTAGTCCAAGTTATGAAAATGGAGCAAAGGTCAACCTTTTGGTAGCTGATAATCTCCCAAACAGCTTGACCTGGGGAAAGTGACCCTTTGTATATGGCAATGTCTGATGACCCCCCCCCCCCCCCATAGCTATAAAATACATTTCAGGGCAATTGGAGTCAGTTTGCTTGGATTGTCCCTGCCTACCTATGACCACACTCCTACTGCTAGCATGTAAAGTTGGGCACAACTCGTCAGTATAAGTAATTAATAACTTGCATTATGTCATACCGAAGTCTCATTGGGTGTATCAGAGCTTGACAATCGAATGGTACCCTCCCAATAGGGACCAGTCATTGTGGTCTATTAACCATTTAACTTCATCAATACAACATTGCACTTACACTAATGTTTTCTGGCACATCTTCACACAACTTTACTTCAGGGTGACCAATCAAGAGATTGATGAGAGACTCCATATACTCCAGACATCTGTTGGCAACGTGTTAATAACTGCAGTTATTAATAACTGCATACCTGTCCCATACATCCCCTCTGATGGATGACGCAATACTTGGGATGTCAAATATGGTGGCTGCAATGTCTATCAGCAGTCTTATGTTCACACCAACACCTATATGTGATGTGTGTGGTGTGTGGGGTGATGTGTGTGGTGTGTGGGGTGTGTGGTGTGTGTGGTGTGTGTGGTGTGTGGGGTGTGTGGTGTGTGTGGTGTGCAATGTCATTGTATGATAGTGTGCTGTGTTACTAAAATTATGTAATACCCAAATTGGCATCAGCCGAGAGCTCCAACAGTGCCTTCAGTTGTTCCAGCTGTTCAAAAGGGTCTGTGGTCTGTACAGATGAAAGAAGTAGAGGATACATTCCCCATCCCTCCCCCCTCCCTCACCAACCTTTTTCCCACGAAGGGCAACTATTTCTTGCCTTTTCTTCGCCACTGCGTTTTGGTCCACTTCTGTATCCTTTCCAAAGAGCACCTTCTTCCAGTCAAGTTTCGTCATCTCTCCTCTCATCCCCTTCTTCTCTACTGTCTCCCACTCTGCTCCTCCCTCCTCCCCTTCCTCCACCACACCCTCCACTTTGGGTGCTTCAACGACTGGCTTCCGTTTTGACTTGAAGTCATCCTTAGCCTTTTCCTCATCCCCAGGCCTGTGACAACATATATCATTCATCCCCAGCCCATACCTCTCCCTTGCCAACATTGCTTACTTCTTTAAGAAGTATTCACGCGTGTATCCTCCCGGACCAATCTCCGCCTCTTCCTCACTCTCGGAGACTGAGGCAGAGGAGGGTCCCCAGTCCTCTTCATCCGACTAGTAGTAAAAAAGAGTGACCTACCTCACCTTGTCAATGCCACTTCAAACCTCATCCATTGGCTCTTTGGATTTCTGAATTTCATCTCTATCTTCATCAGCTTCCTTACTTGCTTTCTTGGATTCCTCTTCCTCCTCTCCTCCTCAATACGCCCTTCCTTCTCTGATGGACACATCTCACAGCCAATCACAATTGTGATGATAAACTAACCTTCCTCCTCCTCTTTCTCCTCCTTCTCCTTCTCCTCCTCTTCCTCTTCTGAGTCCATTGGATTCTGTCTATACACTTCAATCAGGTTGTCAAATTCCTTGTTGTACTTCCGAACCCGTTGCCTCAGTGACGTCAAGGCCTGGAGGGGGAGGGGCATGTGGGAGCAGGGGGTGGAGCAAGGGTGCAGCGGGCAGAAGGGGAGGGGCCACAAAACAAGTGCCACGAGGCAAGGTGTCCACTCAATACAGATTGTCAATACAATGTGCTG
This sequence comes from Ephydatia muelleri, assembly GCA_013339895.1. Classification (NCBI taxonomy): domain Eukaryota; kingdom Metazoa; phylum Porifera; class Demospongiae; order Spongillida; family Spongillidae; genus Ephydatia; species Ephydatia muelleri. The sequence goes on from JABACO010000015.1 coordinate 281,787, forward strand.
AAGTAACCAAACCTTGGAGTTGATCTTCGATAGTCTTTGCTTTGCTTCCTTATCCTCCCATAACTGTGTGTGTATGTGTGTGCATGTGTGATAGTGTGTATGTGCATGTATGTGTATGTGCGTGTGTGTATGTGTGTGTGCATGTGTGTGTGTGTGCATGTGTGTGTGATGTGTGTGCATGTGTGTGTGTGTATGTGTGTGTGCATGTGTGTGTGCATGTGTGTGATAGTGTGTGTGTGCATGTGTGTGTGATAGTGTGTGTGTGTGTGTACGGGTGATACGTGTATTTATATGGTGATAGTTCACTCTTGCATTACATTGATGTAAAATAGCGTCACGTGCATGTATTATGCACGTGCGTTGAGTGTGCGCATAGCTCACATCTTTAACAAAGTCCTCCAGGTTCATAAGAGTTCGGAGATAAAACCTTGGAATTTCGCTTTTCTCCTTATCCAGAATGGTCTTGATCTTCTGGAACACTCGCTGCATCGCATCGAAGCCTGTTTCGGATACATCGTTACTCCAATTCTAAATACCATTTCAAATATTGCCCCCACCATCTTGAACCTTCACCACGTCCTTTATCTTCTGGCCATTCTTCACCCCTCTGATGGTGTCTTTCAGCTCTTCAAACCTTTCGTGCGAACGCGATCAGAGCGCGCGTTTGGTCCTAAATAGTGCATACCTCTTATCTTTTTGTGAACGGACAACCCTTTTCTCCTCCTCTTCGTCATCGCTGAATGATATCTGAGGCCTCCTGTCGTGCACACGTATCGCATTAGAGAGGTCTTCTACAAAATGAGCAACAACCTCTGGGCTACTTTAGGCGCTGACTCCTCTTCCGACTTGACACTCTCCGATTCGCTGTCGCTGTCTCCAGCTCCAATAAAAAAACGTGACATTGCTTTCCTTTTCCTGCTCCCCAATGCAACACACACGAGGCGTATTAGGCCGCAGCGTTCAAAGGGTTATTGTCTCTCGTGCCCAGGCCGATGGATGCGCGTGCTCCGCTGCCGTTGCCCCTGTTGGGGTTGCTGCTGCTTGCAAGTGGTGTAGGTAAGTTGTTTAACTGTACGTATCCATAAATACGCGGAAGATTTCGTTATCCACCCCTATTATAGCAAACTCGCTACCACCTGCCTGCAACACCCTTTATAAAACGTCGTGGGTACAGTATGGTGGGAAGAGGAGCCTTTCTTGCCCCACCTGCCGTCCTGATTCGCGCTGTTACTGGGGCGCGTTTAACAACCGGTGCGAGCTACAGGAGGACCTTCACTACGATTCGTCCGCGTATTGGGCGACGATCAATTCAAATGCGGACGCTAAGCGTTTTTATTGCTGCTCCAATCAGTCTACATACCTCCCGCAGCAATGCTTCGCTGTCTATAGTAAGTTCGCCTCCTTTCGTCTAACGGCACCTCTTTTATCAGCTCTACGGGGCCTCCCACTCGTGCAGTGTGTGCGCATCGCATTAGTGTCGCGTCGGATCCTGTAGTTTACGTTGGATATGAGTCTACGATTACGGTCGTTCTCACCGGATACCCGATCCCTGTTCACTACTCCGGATTTTGCACTCCTGAGTCTGTGACGTTGTCTGTTCCAGTGAGGGCGGTGCCACCTGATGAGGCCAACGTAACGTTCTCATACGCTATCACGGCTTCATCCACTTCCCGTGCTACATGCAGCATGTACTATCAGAGCTCTATAGACCATTGCACAGATCTTCTTGTTTCCATTGGTGAGCAATTCACCTTTACAGACAGAGTTTTATTTTGTTCTTTTGTAGACATCAACCCTGCCATTTATCAAGCAAGTGATGATGATCCTTCAACTTCATTATCCACCATTGCTGTGTCTCATGTGCATCAGACAGTTGAGTCTCCCAGCCCACATGTGATGACTTCAAGTACAGCTGTGCTATCCTTGGGTAATGGCTTATCTCTACAGAACACTTTCACTTCAGACCACACTGTCATGTGGTCATCATCACCTCACTCCCAGTTGTCATGGGAGACTAGTTTGCCACTCACTTCAGGTAGGTGTGTGTGTGTGGGGGGGAGGGGGGGGTATTGTGTGTACGTTGTTAGCTCATATTGTACATCTCTGGATGATGCAAACAAGAGATAGCTCCATTGTGGTCTGTTTTTCTTTCACTGTCAGTTTTCAAAATAACACTCAATGAACCTGGTATAGGCATTGCATGTGGTGCATTAGCTGATGCCTGTCAGTTTCAGGGTGAGTTGAACTGGTGAGTGGTCCACATTTCATAAGTGGTGATTGAGCCATTAGCCTGTTCATTTTATGGCGAATGACTAGTACCTCTTGATGCCCTTCTCTCTCTAGTAGTACCTCTTGATCAAATATTGTTCATCTCTCTCATACCCCAGTCTTGGTGAATGGTCATGCTGTAACCACAATGGCTGGCCTCTCCTCAGCTGTCGTGTTGGCAGCCATCTTGCTTCTTGCCCTCATCATGGTGTGCATTAAATTGGAGGCATATGACATATGCTTCCCTTCCAAGAAGAATGGTGGGCATGTCTTTCTGTGGCCACATCCTGTTAATATTGAGCATCTTACTGTTGTCAAGGCAACAGGTCTATAGTCCAAAACCGGAGAGCACGTTTGTCTGAAGGTTCCACCCCTCTGTCCACACCCACTGTGAGTGATAGTGTGTCATCCCCTCCTCACACACCTTAATGTCCTCTCTTCACACACCTTAACCCTTTCATGGGCAACAGAGCAATATCGACCGCACTAAAGCCCCTGTGTTTACCTAAACAGTTAACACTTTGCAGTCAACATTGATCAGTTGTTTCCTGGTGCTAACTACGTTTTCATACAACGCACAACACTTTTTTTTTGCACATGTGTACCGTAATAATTGGCTCTGCCCACGAAAGAGTTAATGTCCTCCCTCTCCTCACACACCTTAATGTCCTCCCTCCTCACACACCTTAATGTCCTCCCTCTCCTCACACACCTTAATGTCCTCCCTCTCCTCACACACCTTAATGTCCTCCCTCTCCTCCTCACACACCTTAATGTCCTCCCTCTCCTCACACACTGTAATGTCCTCTCTCCTCCTCACACACCTTAATGTCCTCCCTCCTCACACACCTTAATGTCCTCCTCTCCTCACACACCTTAATGTCCTCCCTCTCCTCACACACCTTAATGTCCTCCCTCTCCTCACACACCTTAATGTCCTCCCTCTCCTCACACACTGTAATGTCCTCTCTCCTCCTCACACACCTTAATGTCCTCCCTCTGAGATAGGATGAAGCTGTAAGTGGTTATCAAACAACTATGAGTTCTTGCCGATGACGTCACCATCATCACCCTACACATCAATCTCATCAGACCACAACCATTGCCTTTTGCCGATATTTTAATAACTTTTAATAAGTGGAATTTGAGATCAGCAAGTGTGATAAATGACAATTGTCTTGGAGCTTTGTTAAATACAAGGTTGCCATCACAACCTTGTGTTTATTGGGAGCAATGAATGCCACAATCCAGTGTACTGGTTTTATCACCATTAGCAATCATGTGATTTATGCACCCACAATCACAATTCATGTTCATGTAAATAAACTCTTCAAATTGCAATACCAGAAAGCAAAAAGCATACACTTTGCCCCATCAGCTTTACATTGGTCACGTTTAACCCACTTCTCACTGAAGCCATACGAGTGGTCCCACAGGAGGCTGTCAAATCCTGGGCCGCTGTGTATTGAAGATGAGCAGATGGCACTTTATGGGGGAATATCTTGGAACTAAATGACACGCTCGAAATTAAGTTGGTGCGTCATCAACGACAAATCGCACCATGCAGGCATGGCAATGAATATTTCAATGTCGAGACTGCTTATATGCAGAGGTTGTGTAAATTTGATGATTATATTATATTTTTGTTTTGAAGGACACTATACAGTTGATTAATAACAGCCGTGAGCTACCACCACCGCGTACTGAGACAGCTTTTGAACTACCGTCGTATACCGCCAAAAACTATGGATCGCCATAATCTACTCTATGCAAGCCAGTTTAGAAACTTATTATATTTTTTGATATAATTTATAATTGTTGGGCGCAAATTCAACGCAATTCGAAACAATTTATACTGTTATGGGTTCTTTGGGCTCAGAGCAGAAAGTAACTATTTGTGATTAGATGTATTATGTTTTATTCATTTTAACATTACATTTATAATTAAATGTAACCAGAGAAACAATCTCCAGTAGCCGGCATCAGGGATCTCATCAATATGGCTCTGGCATTAGACCGGGCGAGGATGATACCAAGTTTGCCATACAAGTTGTACAGGATCATCGACTTTGGTTTGTTTGTAGTGATGGCAATCCGGGAAGCAATAAAAGAGAATGTGTTGCATGCTTCAGCTCCCCATGCTAATAGTTGTGTCATTTATAAATTGTTGCGCAAATTGTTAATCATTCTATGCATGGTCCGTTTATTAATAAGTTGCGCAATTTGATAAATCCCATTCAGGTTGATGTGGTTACAGGTACCGTGCATGTACTATCCTATAGTAGGTGGCAACACTCATTTCAACCTGCAACACACCAGTGCCGGCTGACTCATACTCATTAATTACGTACAGTATATGAATATTCCTGACGTTTTAGCTCATCTTTTAACGCACGCGGTGCATTTCCAGTCACAATTAGAATCTCTAAATACTGCATCAGGAATATGTTCACAAGACTTGTGTGACATCACTCTACGCATATAGTGCTCTGAATCATTTTCATACCAGCATTTATGTGGGCATCTCCTAACTATTTAGTTTCTTTAAAAGCTTTATCAGCAGATGTAGCTGTAGATTCCTTTGTACTAACCATTCCACTTTTTACTTGGTTGTCTATTTTCTTGTTTTGTGATACCAGTTATTTAACATTTTGACTCCATTTGATTGGCACATGATTTGGTTAGGGTGGCAATGACTCCATTTGATTGGCACATGATTTGGTTAGGGTGGTAATGACTCCATTTGATTGGCACATGGTTTGTTTAGGGTAGTAATGACTCCATTTGATTGGCACATGATTTGGTTAGGGTAGTAATGACTCCATTTGATTGGCACATGATTTGGTTAGGGTGGTAATGACTCCATTTGATTGGCACATGGTTTGGTTAGGGTGGTAATGACTCCATTTGATTGGCACATGGTTTGGTTAGGGTGGTAATGACTCCATTTGATTGGCACATGGTTTGGTTAGGGTGGTAATGACTCCATTTGATTGGCACATGGTTTGGTTAGGGTGGTAATGACTCCATTTGATTGGCACATGGCTTGGTTAGGGTGGTAATGACTCCATTTGATTGGCACATGGTTTGGTTAGGGTAGTAATGACTGTTGCAATTAAACCCAGCAGCTCTACATGTACAATGTTTATCTTTGCAACCTTTCTTGCAAGTACACATTTCAGTTTGTCTTTTCCTGTCTGGGCAGCTTCTCTAGGTGTCATGGCAAGTGCTGGTAGTGAGAGCTGAATCAGTTGACAATGGAGGTTTATGTGTACTACTGGTATTGTTACTAAGGGGTTGTTATGGATACATATGCTATATTGCAAGACTAACCTTATCACTGATGAGGATCTCTTTGCAAGTGGGGTCTCAACAGGAGATAGTATATCAACCTGATGTAAGGGGCTAGTTGATGGACACAAGATTAGTGATGACTGCTCATTTAAAATAGATGATTTATGAAGAACTTGTGGGGGATGTAGAACTGGCAGGATTTGAAGTACTTTGAGGTGAAGTTCTAGCAAGAGAGGGCTTTGAGATGCTGATCGAACACTTGACACTGATGAAGAAGTTAAAGTTGATGGTTTAACAGGAGAGGGGATTTGAAAGACTGTGAGATTCTGACTGAACAGGAGACACTGATAGAGTATTAAACAGGAAACACTGACGAAGGAGTATGACTGTGTACAGAATTGCTAGACATGGATATATTTTTCAATGTTGTTGTTGAGGTCAATGATGGCAACAGATGACTAGATGTATTATTTGGACTCTCAGAGGAGATAAATTTTAGCTGACATTGGCCACATCTACTAATAATGTGCACCAAAGGGGGGAAAAAAACAATTAAAAATTCAGTGCTAGAATTGTGCACAGATGTAACATCCATACACATTGAACTTACCATTTATCAGATCAGCCACTTCTTCCTCCATGATACAAGCATCATCCCTTTCCTTTAGGAAGTTCTGCTGTTCGGGGAGGCTGACCATAAACCACTTCATATAGACTTTTCTTCAAGGTGCAGCATAGGTGTGTGTTAAGGTTATCTGTATGTATAAGGAAATTGTTTATATTGCATGCATTTTGTCCTACAACAATTTATCGATTAACATACATTGAATACGTGGCACAACCAATCAGTCCATGGAGCATATCCTGTGCCACTCCATTCCTTGGATGGCTTGGATCTGCATCTCAACACAGTTCCACCAGTCCTTGTGATGGAGAATGGCAGGACGCCCATTTATGACCACAACTTGACCTGGCCATAATGTCAGTGTTCTTTGACAATTTCATTTACAAATTCCTTGCCATTATCAGACTGCAGTATCTTAGGAAGCCCCAAATAAGGAAACACTTTTGTTGCAAGCCCAACAGCAACCTCCACTGCAGATTTTCTCATCAGAGGCCACATGATGTGAGACTTATACCAGTGATCCATGTAGTGTGCAATATAGTTGTATAATCTCATCAGCAGGCATATGCCTCACATCAATGAGGTCATCAGTCATCAATGAGGTCATCAGTCATCAATGAGGTCATCAGTCATTAATGAGGTCATCAGTCATCAATGAGGTCATTAGTCATCAATCTAAAGTATTCGCATAATACGCTAAATCAAGCGGTATATTACTATGCCTTACTTGAAATGCAAGTATTGGCTTCACTGGAGCAGTACTGTTTTGAGGCTGCTTTAGCTGGCAAACTGCACACGTGATGCACAAATATTAGACAGCCTCCAAGCATACAACATGTGTACAAATGATCAGTCGTCATCTGCATGTACCCTGCCTTCAGTACAGGTGAAAGTCAGGTGGTGCTCGTAACAGGTCGAGGAGCGTGAGTCGCGTGTGCATGTGATGGTTCAGTGTCCTTTCACGGGCAACGTGTTATACATAAACCACTTTATTTATCTAAACCGTTAACACTTTTGTCAACACATTGATCAGAAGAAAAGTTTTTTCCTGGTAATATTGCGTAAGTTGACGTATATTTGTATTAGCGTAAGATTTTTAATAATGCAACGCGAAAAAGGATCTCAATAATCGGCTTTGCTCGCGAAAGAGTTAATTGAGCTGCTTATTTTCAAACGCCGAAGAGTTATATAATATCTTTATCTGCGCCGATCAGCTCCATGCGATAGATAGCCACGCCCATTTAGCTCGCATACGGATGACGTCACAAAGGCTCTATGATTATAAATCTAACAATGGTCAACAATCTTGCAGCTAATATGAAGTTCCAATCGCATCATTCCAGGCAATCGATTTCTTGCTTGTATGAAGAGAAATGGAGACTGTAAGTTGGCAAGGAACAAAGATGTCTTTCACAGCAGCTGAAGCCTGGCAGGTAGTCGTCGGGTTGCTCAGGTTTGTAATCCGCATTCTACGTAGGGAAATGATCATGAATAAACTGAAACAAAGGTCACCCCCACCAACTCACCTTGCTCGCGTACACTGTCACTGTGCATTTACCAGGTTTAAAAATCGCAACGACGTCACTAATCAGTGTCGAATAACTCTCTTTAGGCAAGTTCGTTTCAAAACTTGCGAATGAACACTCAATTTGCGGTGTGACGTGTATAGTGAAGTAGACCTCGTTCTAAGGTCACAGTAAGGTCAGTTTTTGTTTAACCAAAACCCACAGACCCACCTCAAACAATGCGTTCAGTGAGAACCCACAAGGTGTGAATATCTTAGCATCGATTGTTGCTCCCTTCATGATATCCTGAAATCCCATAGCCTTGAGAATCCCAAACCACACATCAGTTACACACTCTTTTGCATGCCAGTGTCACACCTTGACTAAATCTTGAGCTGATGGAAAGACTTTTGGGGAGAAGTGACCAGAAACTTCTGTATCCAGGTCAGTCATAATAATCTAGAATGTGAAACGTTTGAGACCCAAACCCCTTTGCTCATCAATCAGGTCAACAGTAATATGGTACACAAGCTTGCCTCTAGCGTCTGGTCTGGTCTGCAGAGTGGATAGTCAGGTTTCTGCATCCCATACATGTACCTATGCACACAACAGCACAGTGAGAACCTTAGAGCAACTAGCTAGACAGCACATACCACTTATTTACTCCTCCATGCTGACCAAAGGAGTAGGCTGATCCAGCTAGAGAGAAATGGGAGCACCTCCTCTCAATTAAATGAGGACAGACAACACTATCATACCTGTGAACATCTGATCTAGCAATGAAACCTGTAAACAAAGAAAATTCATGTCAAAGTTGTGAATTCCACGCAACTAGGCAGACCGGATGCACATGCTTCAAACATGCCATGTAACTGCTATCAATGCACATGCCATTTGTACAAGCTCATACTACCTACTCAGCTATGCAATATTATAATGCTCATTAACTACACAATAATATAACTACAGTGGCCACAGAATTATAAAAGAGCAGCAGCAAACACATTAACTCACCTCATCTTCTTATCGTCCCCAAAAACAAACACACCACCTACCCATATTTTGCTCCAGGGAGCACAGGCCACCAATCAGAGTATCGCCCGCACGCGAGGGCTCCTGCTTACACATCGAAAGCTTATCACACAGATTTTCGCTGAACTGTCAGGTCAGTCTCAGCTCTGCATGACAGCAATCAAAATCAATAGGGGCACGAGTGTTTGGACGATAGGCGTCACATGATACGCTCTAGACCGTATATGACAGTCACGGGGGAGGGGCTACACACCGCCTGTCATACCGAGAACCAGAGGCAGCACGCTGCCATCGCCCCCACTCACCTCCTCCTCAAAGCTGGTATGAGGCTGAGCCTGAAGGTGCGGTGCCTTGAAATGGAGATGGGAGTAGAACGCGTTCTGCGTAAGCCGGTAAATATGAATCACGTGATACGTCCCACGACGAAAAACGGCACTTACGATTGCCACTGCACCGGGAACCGCTTCTTCCACAAGTGCCATAACCGGTTTGATCGCTACTAGTAATGTTGTCGTACCACACGTCTTTAGTATCACGCGATTGGAGAACACGAACAGACTGCTTTCGCTAAGGAGGGGGCGTATTGTTACATTACCATATTTGGGGGGGGTTAGCTACACGTTACCTTAAAAGGTACGCGTCAGTCGTGTCGTTGGTTATGACACTGAGTACTTCGCACTTGACTAACTTAAGCAGCTTCCTCCAGGACGCTCTACGTAAGAAAGCAGTAATATACACGCACGCAAAAAAAAAAAAAAAAAAAAAAAAAACGCTACGTACTGTGGTATCGTCCTAATTCCCATTGGCGAACTGCCGTCTGGAAGATGAAACCAGAGCTCCAACAGTTTTTCCGCACCTTCATAGAAACCCACTTCCGCCACAGAAAATGTGGGGACCCCATCCACTCGGATAGAGAAGGTCATTTAGCAAACGCTATCTTAGCATAGCACGAAGTGATTGCGCACGTGCCGTCTCTCATTTATATAGACGCTAAAAATGTGCCCCACCCAAATGGCATGCGCATGCGTGCATTTGCGCAACTGTGCACATAAATTGTGTAATCGCCTCACCGGCCGGTAGTACATAGCCAAAGGTGTACAGGACTGTATCAATATTGGTAATGCTTAAACCTGTAACACGCATTGATAAAAAAACTTGTTACGATATGTTGTCGTTTTACATGTCCATGTTGGTTCAACCTGTTACATGTTTCTCTTTATCAGCCGTGATAACACATTATTGGTACAGAATGTAATACTCGCGTGATGCATAGCCACACTACTACTGGCTTCTGATTAATGCACATCGTGTGGTCGAGCCGTTCTGCTGTTTTGACATCCTGCATGGAATAGTTGTGTCTATACAGTGGAAACAGATCAACAGAATAATGATGATGAATCCAGATTTGGGACGTTTTAGCAGAGTAAGACGTATTCCAAGATCCTCATGTAGTTCATTCTTTTTTGATCAAAGCTTAAATGACGGGGCCTTAACCAGCCCATTTTACCTATAGTTGCTGAGCTGCAGTAATAACCGTGTTTTAAAAGCCGAAGCATCATGACGGAATCAACCAACTGAGTTCGGCTTGATGAAGTGCAGGAGATTGTGCCGTGCTTTTTTTTTCACACTTGTAACTCGAGTTAATATCTGTTGACTAGATACATAGATTATGATCTTCAGTAGCGGAAGGGTTCGATCAAGCTACCGTTAAAGGTAGAGAGGCTTTGTGTACTGCATGGTCATCCCTTTTTTTTTTTTTAACATCCTTTCCCCATTGTGCTACTGTAACACGTACATAAGCGGGATCTTAACTCGCAACTGTTCACTCGGCGAAGCGATCCACTATGCCGCATTTAGGCCTCTACGTTCTAGATAGCTGCATGTGTGCATTTTCACTATGTGTATGCATGTGTGTGTGTGTATGTGTGTGCCCGGTGTGTATATGTGTGTATGTGTGTGTGTAAGTGCGTGTATGTGTGTGTATGTGTGTGTGTAAGTGCGTGTATGTGTGTGTATGTGTGTGGTGTATGTGTGTGTGTGCGTGTGTGTGTGTGTGTGCATGTGCATATGTGCGTATGTGTGTGTGTATGTGTGTGTATGTGTGTGTGTATGTGTGTGTATGTGTGTATGTGTGTGTGTGTATATGTATGTGTGTGTATGTATGTGTGTGTATGTATGTGTGTGTATGTGTGTGTGTGTGTAGGTGTGTGTGTGTACGTATGTGTGTGTACGTATGTATGTGTGTACGTATGTATGTGTGTACGTATGTATGTGTGTACGTATGTATGTGTGTACGTATGTGTGTGTGTACGTGTGTGTGTGTGTGTGTGTGTGTATGTATGTGTGTGTATGTGTGTATGTGTGTATGTGTGTATGTGTGTGTGTGTGTGTGTGTGTGTGTGTGTGTGTGTGTGTGTGTGTGTGTGTGTGTGTGTGTGTGTGTGTGTGTGTGTGTGTGTGTGTGTGTGTGTGTGTGTGTGTGTGTGTGTGTGTGTGTGTGTGTGTGTGTGTGTGTATGTATGTATGTATGTATGTATGTATGTATGTATGTTCTTGCTTTGCCGTAGCTGTGGAAGAAAAGGTGTAACATGACGGTATGTTATAATGGTGGAAGAAGAAAGGCTGTTGTGGGGTGACGTGGAGTCTTCATGTCTGAACAGGAGTGTGATGACCAGCGCCAAGACACTGAAGCGTCGTTGAGGGGGCGAATCGATAGATGCCCGAGTTAGCAGAAGCACCCAGAGTGAAGGGTCCTTCCTGGCTACTGAGACTCTTCTTCTTCCGCGCAATACATGCATGGAGAGTTGGATAGTCGTTGACCGCTTCAACGTTGTCTCATACAGCATTGCTTTACATGTAGTTTATTAACTCTTTCGCGGGCAACAGCGCCAGAGCTAGCTGCATGCTATAAAGAAGTCACTTTTTATCTAACCACGGATTAACGTTTTTGGAGTCATATTTAGGAGAAACGTTACAGCACTGAGCACTTATATTGCGGTATTGTGAGGAATGAGGGTTTCGGGGAAACGTTTTTGTAAACAGTTCGAGGAATTTGACAAGCGATTATTCATTGATACAATACTAATATGGTAGTCATTGAGCCAACTTTGTCCTGTACCAAGCACGATGTCAAGATTGTTACACATCTTGGAACAATACCGTAACGCCCCTTGTTCCAAAACATCACTTGTAGGTCATCCCGCTGCCTCGTAAAGAAACCACATTATTAAGCGAATGACGAGCAAATAACAAACCGTTGAGATATGAGAGCAAGCTATCATGATGTGGTATGTCGTCCTTTCGTCGGTAGTTCAAACGTCAGCTATTGTTAGAAACGTGCTCAGGAACTAGGTGTCGCCTCAATTCACAAGCATCACTGGAGCGCCGCCAAATACACTGGTCAACTGTACTTAAGCAGGATTGGCATTTTACCAACCAAGAATAAGACATCAAAGATGATCAGAAACCAAAAAAAAAATCGTCAAGAATGCAGGATCAGTAAATGTACATGTAGAGTAGTATATGCGACAGATACATGATCTGCACGGTGTCTTCCTCCACGCTTCGTGTTGCAAATCTGCATAACCAGTTGTCAAGAAAGGTGCTCGCTTTATTTTTCAGCTAGCAGCTGATTAACCGATTAAAAGTAGAGTTGTCCAAAATCAAAGTGAACGTGGCAACAGAGGTGGCTTTCAACAATATAAACTGATGATGGACTTCAAATTGTACAAGTAAATAAAAATGAGAAAGTTGATGGCATATAGAATTGAAAGGCAATGGTGGTGTAAAAAGCACGGGATCGGGTAAAATGAACTAGGCCTATATTTAGCACACTCAGCGTGTTCTATAAATAGTGGATGCTGATGCCGGAGTGTGCTAAATATAGGCCTAGTTCATTTTACCCTGTCCCAGTCAAATCTTGTGTCCGTGCTTTTTACACCACCATTGTCTTTCAATCCTATATGCCCCCCAACTTTCTCGTATAGAGAATGTTTTTTTTTCAGAAGTTTTTTTCCCCTGTCGTAGCAGCGTCTAGTCAATAATCAAATTTGGAGGGAGAAGTGGAAATTTTGACTTTCCCAAATCTCCACGGTTTGCGAAAGTTTTCCCTGGCCACGGATATGTTGTTCTTTTTTTTTTTTTTTGGGGGGGGGGGGGGGGGGGGGGGCAAGCACCACAACCTACAACCTAATTAATCCGAATTCAATTCAATAATGATTATAGTAGCTGTAGTATTTTTTATAAATCCTCCTTTTTTTTTTTCAATTCAATTTCAATTCAATTTCCCATACACTGATATAGGCAATTCAAATGTATACACATGTATATACAGCAGGAGGCAAGTAATGGCATGTATACATACACCTACAGGCCTACGAAAAGAAATACAAAGCACAAAAGGATGAAAGGTCAACATTACTGAGTCGGGAATGAGGAGACAACGTTCTTGAGGTAGGTGGTTCCATATGGGGATCACACATTCAGTGTTAAAATGTGTGAGGGGGTAAACATTTTGATCGCAGGATACAAGAATGACCTCTGATGTAGTATGACCTGACTGGTTTGGTGAAGAAGCTGTCAAATCGAAGATCAACCAAGTTGTGATATATCTTGTAACACATGGCAAGATCGTAATAGACTCTCCTATACTCTAAGGACTGTAGACCCAGGTTAGCACGAGTGAAAAATCTCTGGACCTGTTCAATACATTTGATATCCTTGAGGAGCCAGGGGTTCCAAACTTGGGTACTACTTTCCAGAAGAGGACGTACATACACTTTGTAAAGATGCACAAGGACAGACAGAACAAAAGGTTTTCAATAGAAGGGAGCTCCTATTGAAAGCCATGGCAGCAACACTGGAACAATGTGTACTTGGTTCAAGATCCGAAGTCAAGCACACACCGAGGTCTCTTATAGACGATACGGATTGCAAGGGAATACCAGTAAGTGAGTAAGGTGTGAAAGGTAGATCGCTTTGAGACCTGAATGAAATGACAGAGCACTTGTTATAAGCAACAGATAGTTGCCAAGTCTGAGACCATGAACAAAATGTTTGCAAAGATTGTGTAAGTGGTGAAGTTTCATTATTGACATAAGCGAGGTACAATTTAGTGCCATCAGCAAAGATTTTAATGCCAGCTGGAGATACAACATTATCAGGAAGGTCATTGATATATATATCAAAAACAATAAAGGGCCAAGAACAGAACCTTGAGGTACACCACTCGTGACAGCTGATATAGGAGGGGATACATCGTTTCTTATATATACACATTGTATGCAATCTTTTTAAGTCCGATTTAAAGCCATAAGCTTCTACCTTAAGCAATAATTTCAAGTGGGACACTGAGTCAAAAGCCTTAGCAATGTATACACAGCATCCACCTTCATGTTATTGTTGACATTCAACGTCCAATAATTCAAAGTTGCCAATAGCTGTGTACAGGCCAATCATCGAGCAAGAAAACCAAACTGATCATGCGAGATAAGACAACGAGTCCTAAGAAAGGATACCATAGGAGATGCTATGATACTTTCCATAACTTTACAAGAAATGCACGTTTGTGAAACAGGTCTATAGTTACTTGGCAGTTTACGCGAACCTTTTTTAAAAACAGGACATACAAGAGCGGTCTTCCAAACTAATAGCATGTGTCCCATGCGCATAGACATATCATAAAGAAGCGATAACGGAAAAGCAATAGCAGGGGCTAGAGACTTTAGAAAAACAGATGGGAAGCCATCATGAGTAGTGGAACATTTCGAGGGCAATGATTTTAAAGCCTTAAAAACCTTGTCAAATGAGAAGAGAACAGTGTCCAAAGATTCCCCCGCAGGTGACAAGATGGAAATACAGATAGCAAATCATCATCAGTGGTAAGCAAAATAATCATTCAGTACAATACATTTATCATGATTCGAAACAGCTAATTTATTATTGGACTCAACTAGAGGAGAGATACTCTGTGAAGTAGCAACATTTGAATTCACTCTTCTTCCTCTTCCCTGGTGACCTCGATCTCCTCTTCCCCAGTCTCCTCTTCCTCTCCTCTATGGCGGCCACATACATGAATTGGTTCCATGGCAGCGGCCATGCAGAGGTGGCGTTAGCTCCACAGCTGCTACTGCTGGAGGGAGTAGCAAGTAACACATCTGTACTAATCTTACTTACTGCTGCATGGGCAGATCCATGGGCGTCGGAACCGGTCCGGCAGGTCCGGCGGCCGCCGGACCAATATTTTCCTAAAATAAATATTATTATGATGAATTAACAGATAAGAGCATGACTCCCTTTCGCATGCATCTAATTATTTCCTGTTACGTCTGTAATTGTGCAAGCACGAATGAAGTGTTAACTTGCAATGAGTATAACAATGTTGGGGGTCATCAGTGATCTGATAATCTAATACACAAATGGATGCCGCCCGTTCGATATTATTGTCCGTCCCTTGGTCTGCAGTAGAAATTTCATCCGTCTAAGTCGTTTCCCTTTCCAAAACGTTCGCTTGGATCGAAGGGTGAAACCCACTCGTCTAGAGCAGTGTGGTGTGAAAAGCACAGCTGATCATGAATGTTATTGCAGAAGAGTTTGTTCGAGGTAACGAACACCGCCTGAGCCAGTTTGGTCATTTTATGCATATATATAATATGTATGCAAGGGTTTGAAGCATTTCAAATGTACCAATCGCAATTTCGAATTCATAGCATGATTTTTGGGCGGCGAACTCAGTGAAATTCCTTATGGTTTAGGACGTTAATAATGCATAATTTGTCAAGCTTCTGGGGCTCCGCCCCAGCCCCCGATAGGGGAGCTTACAGCGCTCCCCCATACCCCCTTCCTGGGCGGGAGGGGGTGTAACCCCCTCCCGCACCCACCCCCTTCATTATGTATTCATTTGCCGGACCAATGTTTTGTACCTTCCGACGCCCATGAGATCTTATAACAACCTTTTGAGCTAGCAATGAACGAGTCTTACAAAAGGCATCATTTACTTCACTTAACAGCTCACTATTCCTAAGAATTGATGGGAGAAGGCAGTAATATTTATTTCACAATGTTGCAACCGCAATCAATTCATCTGTAAGGAGGCTATTGTACATCAGATAGACAACCTTCTAAAGACCACACCCCAATATTACTGTACACAACAGCATGTGAAGTAAATGGTTTGTGTAGACCCCTTACACGCACAAGTTAGTGTTTTACACATATTGCATGCACATTCGTGCCCTTAGCTTTTTAATGCTAGTGCAATACAACATGCTATAACATACCTTTGGGTGGTCGTGGCAGCTCTAAGACCTCTGCGATACCGCGTCGTCTCGACAGCTCGCTTTTAGTCTGGACGGGTCTGGTGTGACATATGTTTAGCCAATCGGACAGCATCGGGTCATTCCTATACTGACACCTTTCAGATGCCTTAATGGCAGCTGAATTGTCCTCGTACTTCTGCCTTTTAGCAGTACGGTTCTCCTCATCTTGATATTGCTGCCTTTAGCAGATCGCTTAGATTCAATATCTGCGTTGTAGCTGTCGATCGCGTACAGAAGCTTCTTTTCGGGATTTGCTAGATAGCGCTCGGGATTTAGCCTTGTTCTCTTGTGGTGATTTATTACTTAAAATATTGTCTCGCTTTTGGAGGTGTTGCCTCGAATCTCTTCTTTCGATGACGTGAAAGCATTTTCAAAGTATTGATTAAATTGCTAAAATACTATTAATATCAAAATGTCACCAAAAACCAATTCCTATATAGAACCTGCTACCGCATAGTGTACTTCTCGCTGTAGTTTCATTCTAGATGTGATATACGTACATTCCGAAGCGATTGGCACTATTGCTGTTCACTAAGGTTTTGGGGACTGGGGACGAGGAACTGATTAGAGCATTCTTCTGACTTTCTCTACAAGCACGCCATTTTGTGACATGGAACCAACGTTACCTTAGTGTTGTCGTTCATTACGACAATAAATAAGCGATCCGTTTCCCGTTGTCCCTCTAGACGTGAGTTACGTCTTCTTAATGATTTCATCAACCTGAATCCTTGTATGGAGACTACGCTGCCGCAGGTCCCCTTTGCTAACAATAAACATATTAGAACGCTTGTTAAATGTGCGGGATATGCCTATTGCGAGCAGATATTTCGTTCTGGGTCAAAAGAGAGGTCCCTGTGACCATATATAATTATATCTGCTCAATCTGTTTGCTCACTTTAAAGAAGTCTCCGCATTGCTTATTTTGGTGTGAAATTCTTAGTACTGTCTAAGGTTGAGTCAAGAGAGACTGAGTCATACAAAATATAGGAAATTGCACAGCATGACTTTAAATCAATAACAGAAGATAAAAGGGCAGCGTTTGTTAATTGGAGGGGGAGAAACAAAAAGCCACCGTTTTTACATGAAATCCATTACAAAACATGCGTTCTATTTTAGCGCTGCATAGGTAATATTTTCGTTCTTTGAAGTATTCTTTTTGCGTTTGCCAATGTCTCATCCGAGGCTAGTGAGCTATCAAGGAGATTCAGAGATCTCCGACAGCGAAGATGAGAGAGTAGAGAATACCTCTCCGACAGCTGAAACAGCAGTTAAAGGTTTGGGAATACCAACACATCGTACGAGGGTCGACACTCCTCCTATCTTTGGGAAGCCACTTGTAATACAGTCGGCTCCAAGCATCGGACTTGTAGCATACTATGACGAGGAAGAAGACCCAAACGAATCTCGTGAGATGGAAATGAGTACCGTTGAACCAGTCGTGGTCACCGAGCTACAGCTTGAAACGCCGTTACCAACATCTGAATCAGCCGACTCTGCGACGAATGAACCGCCACAAGACGAAGTCTCTGACACCAATCCTGTATTCTTGCCACTGCGTAACGTGGAACTGCCTCCCGAACCAGTGGGTCAATGCTCCAGCGCCTTGCAGGACAAGATAGTAGCCATGCTGGAGAAGAAGAGGCGAGGAATCAACCTGAACAGCAACGTTCAAAGAAGAAAAGATTTCAGGAATCCAAGTATCTATGAGAAACTAGTACAATTCTGCAACATTGATGAGTTTGGAAGTAATTACCCACTGGAACGGTTTAACCCACACGAGTGGGATGAGTCATCTTACCATGACAACCTACTAAGAGCACAGAAAAAGGCATATGAGAAGAAAGAGAAGGCGAAGTTGGACCGAACCAAAGTCGAGTTTGTCACAGGAACAAGGAAGAGTTCCCTCACAGGGGGAAGCCAGGAAGCAGCGAAGAAACAGCGCAAGAGCAAGTGGGATGTAGGTGGAGGGGAAGGACACAGCCCTGGGGCCGAGAGGACAGGGGTAGGGGCACAAGCCATTGCCCATGCGAGTCAGATGACCAAGGAACTTAGCAAACTAGGCAAGTGATCTTCTGCAAGCGTATATGTGTTATTGTTTGTCATGAATTTTGTTTGGTGTATATTGGAGGCGAGACATGAGCTGCAAACAGAGTGGCGTCTTGTGTGTCTGGGTGTTGGTGTGTAGCGTGATAAGTGTAATCGACGTATTGTGGCACGAGCCTCCTCTATCCGAACAGAAAGAGGTGCACTGCAAAAAGTGTGCGTGTGATAAGTCTCTCGGGTCACTGCCCGCGCAACGAGACCAGACCTTGCAGTCTGTACAAACCACCAAGCGGGAAGAGCCAGCTAGCGACGTGATGACGCGTTCCAACACGTCCAGAAGTGATGTAAAAGGCCTGGGTTACTTGGACAAACTCTCAAGAGACAGGTATGAAGCGTGCAAGCCAAAAGAACGCCACTCATCAACACGAACTGCTCGATGTCGCGATGTGACCTTTCAAGAGGGCAAGAACGCAGTCGTGGCGCTTACGAGCCCCCCGGGCTCCGGGAATACGTGGGTGCGCTACCTGTTGGAACAGGCGACGGGTGTTTACACGGGTTCCATTTATTGCGACACCGACCTGAAAGCCATCTACCCAGGAGAGAAAGTAGTTAGCGGTAACGTTATTGTGGTCAAAACCCATCGCTATGCAACGCTAGACCTCCCCACTGACGTGCAGGCAGCTCTGGGTAAGACGAAGTATGATAAAGCTATCCTGCTCCTTAGAAATCCGTACAACTGTCTTCTGAGTGAGGCCAATAGGAAGTGGAACACAGACTCATCAGTGAGCAATCACGTTGGCTTGGCTAGCGACATTTTTCTTACTGGTAAGAAAAACATTTCGCGCGCGCAATTACGTCACGTTTTGCGCCTTCTGCAGATGTCAAAAGTTGGGACCAGTTCGTGCTGTCCAAAAGCGGGGCGTGGTTGGCCGTACTACGTACGTGGCTCGAACAGGATCACATCCCTGTGATGATTGTACAATATGAAAAATTAGTGACAGATTTGAGGGGTGAGATGCTGAGAATGTTAAACTTTTTGGGACAACAGGTCTCAAACGAATCACTTGACTGTGCCATTGAGAATGCCAATGGAAGCCTCAGAAGAACTCGTCACCTCAATGTGGATCCATTTTCAAAGGACAACAAAGTGGTGATGGACAGAGTTCTTGAGGAGGCTAGACCTATTCTCCAGAGGTACAACATCAGCTATTCTATGCCGCTCAGTGTGAACGCTGAGCCTCCTCAAAGAACAAACTAGTCTCATGGATAAGTGCTTCCCTCACTTTGGCTAGCTCCTTCCAACATCTGTATGGTGTGTGTGTTAATGATAGCAGATTAAAAGAAGTGTTAATTTGTGCCTCACATAATTACATTGCACTTCACATGACACTACACTAACCACTCTATTTTTCTCTCCCCAACCAACCTCTTAATCTCTTTCTGTGAGCTTTCAAGTGTCTTGTAAAGTGCTTTTGTCATACCAGCTAAGTTGACAACCTAAGTACAGAATTCTGTACCACTCACATCACATCCTAAGATGAATCAAAAACCCTTTACCTTTGGAATCTTCCCTCCGACGGTTGCCAAGATGTCGCCAAGCAATGCCTCAGATATGTTCAACTCCTCCTGTATCTGGTCTGAGTTCAGAAAAACTTATAAAATTTGCTGTTGTATTTCTAGATGCAGCCCACCTTCAGCCACAGGCACAAACCCTTCCAAGGCAACCTCATGCCGTGTAGAGTCCAAGGCTCTGTGCATGGACCTGTAGCAGTGTTCCACCAGGGACAACTGCCCACACACTGGCTCCAGACCCTGAAGCTGCAGAAGAAAGCATATCTCTAACACAACAAGTGCCAAAACATTTGAGCACCTGAGTGTGGAGTGTCTTGTCTAACACCGTCAAGTGCTCTTCCCTGAGAATAGATTTCTTCAGCTCCAGATTGCTTCTTTTCTGTTCATCACAACACTTTCGCAGGACACAAAGCTGCATCTGAGAGTGGATACACAGGTGATAATGGAATTGATTCAGGTGAAAATCACAATCCTTCACTCCATTAAAACCTCTCTCACATCATCACACCCTCTCCCACACCATCACAACCTCTCCTACACCATCACACCCTCTCCTACACCATCACACCCTCTCCCACACTATCACACCCTCTCTCACATTCTCTCCTACACTATCACACCCTCTCCTACACCATCACACCCTCTCCTACACCATCACACCCTCTCCTACACCATCACACCCTCTCCCGCACTATCACACCCTCTCTCACATCGTCTCCACAACATCACAACCTCTCCTATCACCCTCTCTCACACTATCACACCCTCTCTCACATCATCTCCACACCATCACAACCTCTCCTACACCATCACACCCTCTCCTACACCATCACACCCTCTCACATCATCTCCACACTATCACACCCTCTCCCACATCATCTCCACACCCTCACAACCACTAACACAAGCCTGCTCTTCCTGCTGCCGCAGTGATCTCCATGACTGCAAAGGGAATGTTCAGTTGGAGTCAAGGAGCTTGGAGCAACTCACCATTACATCAGCATAGGTGGCATGGAGGAGGCGTGCCGTCCAAAGCTCCATCTCCCAATCACTAACATTCTGAGCTTTCAATTTGGATGACTATGCAAAACAAACAATCATCACTGCACAAGGCCAACCAATGACCACAGTACCTTGGCTGGCACTGCAGAGGAGATGGATACTAGCACAATATAAACATCACTGTGAAGTGAGACAAGCTGGGAAGATATGTATGTACCTGCAGGCTCAGAGAAAGTTCCATCATGTGTGCTGTTTCCAGAGATGAAGCTACCATCATGGATGACACTAAGGTGTGGGGTAGCTGCCATAAAACTGTTGCCAGAGACAGCAGCCGCTGGAGTGGATGTGGTCACTAGAGGGTGTGGTGGAAGAGGCGGAGTCAGGCAGAGTCAGCTTGCTGGACACACCCACCTTGAGGTCTGCCTCTGGAAGAAGGAATGCTGCCCAGCACCTTTGGCTTCACTGGTGGAATCTTGAAAGAATCGTCAAGTTTTGACTTGTTGACTCCAGCAGATGGCTACACAAGAGACATGGCACTGAGAGGGGGCGGGGCGTGGGAGTGGTCAGTACCTTTGCCACAGCCTTTCTGGTATAGTTGGAGGTTTTGTTGTGAGCAGGAAGAGGAGCCTTCTTGGACACACTTGACATGTACCGTGAAGGCACAGCTCGTGCTAAGCACAAGATCATAGCAAAAAGTTGTATCCAAACCCAAACACTGACACCCATCTGTAAAAACAAACCTTGCTTGGTCTTCTTCTGGCTCCCTCCTGGATGAGCAGGGCTAATGGAGGGCATGATGGGTATGTGGGTGAGCAGGACTAATAGAGGACATGATGGGTATATGGGTGAGCAGGGCTAATGGAGGGCATGATGGGTATGTGGATGAGCAGGGCTAATGGAGGACATGATGGGTATATGGGTGAGCAGGGCTAATGGAGGACATGATGGGTATATGGGTGAGCAGGACTAATGGAGGACATGATGGGTATATGGGTGAGCAGGGCTAATGGAGGGCATGATGGGTATATGGGTGAGCAGGGCTAATGGAGGGCATGATGGGTATGTGGGTGAGCAGGGCTAATGGAGGACATGATGGGTATATGGGTGAGCAGGGCTAATGGAGGACATGATGGGTATATGGGTGAGCAGGACTAATGGAAGGCATGATAGGTATATGGGTGAGCAGGACTAATGGAGGACATGATGGGTATATGAGTGAGCAGGACTAATGGAGGACATGATGGGTATATGGGTGAGCAGGGCTAATGGAGGACATGATGGGTATATGGATGAGCAGGGCTAATAGAGGACATGATGGGTATATGGGTGAGGAGGACTAATGGAGGGCATGATGGGTATGTGGATGAGCAGGGCTAATGGAGGACATGATGGGTATATGGATGAGCAGGGCTAATGGAGGACATGATGGGTATATGCATATGTACAAATGCGCACAGGCTTTTGTTGCATACACAGTGAAGGGGTGTGGTGGTCAGGACACTGGCATACACAGTGAAGGGGTGTGTGGTGGTCAGGACACACTAGTGAAGGTGTGTGGTGGTCAGGACACACACACTGGCATACACAGTGAAGGGGTGTGGTGGTCAGGACACACACACTGGCATACACAGTGAAGGGGTGTGGTGGTCAGGACGCACACACTGGCATACACAGTGAAGGGGTGTGTGGTGGTCAGGAACACACTGGCATACACAGTGAAGGTGTGTGTGGTGGTCAGGACACACTAGTGAAGGTGTGTGGTGGTCAGGACACACACACTGGCATACACAGTGAAGGTGTGTGGTGGTCAGGACACACACACTGGCATACACAGTGAAGGGGTGTGGTGGTCAGGACACACACACTGGCATACACAGTGAAGGGGTGTGGTGGTCAGGACGCACACTGGCGATCTCACCTTTTCTCTTCCCTGATGGTGGACAGCCCTCCTCCCCAGCCCTCCTCATTCTCTTTCATATTTTGGTGAACAGAATCAGCCAATGCAACGAGTTCTGTGATGTCTAGGCTGTCTTCAGAACTAATCACACTCCCATCCTCACCCTCTCCCTCATCCCCCTCTCTGCTGTGACCTTGAGGGTCTTCATTGAATGGCTGTCTGGTCGTATGCCCTCCTGAAGAAGGTTGCCGGGTCTGGGGACCCGTTGACAAAGGTTGCCTGGTCTGGGGACTCTCTGACAAAGGTTGCCGGGTCTGCTGACCCTCTGAAGAAGGTTGCCGGGTCTGCTGACCCTCTGAAGAAGGTTGCCTGGTCTGGAGACCCTCTGAAGAAGGTTGCCGGGTCTGCTGACCCTCTGAAGAAGGTTGCCGGGTCTGCTGACCCTCTGAAGAAGGTTGCCTGGTCTGGAGACCCTCTGAAGAAGGTTGCCGGGTCTGCTGACCCTCTGAAGAAGGTTGCCGGGTCTGGAGACCCTCTGAAGAAGGTTGCCTGGTCTGGGAACCTTTTGATGAAGGTTTCCAGTTCAGGGGACCCTCTAACAAAGGTCGCCTGGTCTGGGGACCCTTCGAAGAAGATTGACGAGTCTGGGGAACATTTGAAGAAGGTTTCCGGGTCTGGGGACCCTCTGAAAAAGGTTGCTGGCTCTGGGGACCCTCTGAAGAAGGTTGCCGGGTCTGGGGACCCTCTGAAAAAGGTTGCTGGCTCTGGGGACCCTCTGAAGAAGGTTGCCGGGTCTGGGGACCCTCTGAAAAAGGTTGTTGCCGGGTCTGGGGACCCTCTGAAGAAGGTTGTTGCTGGGTCTGGGGACCCTCTGAAAAAGGTTGCTGGGTCTGGGGACCCTCCGAAGAAGGTTTCCACTTCCTTTGGTCTTCAAATGATGATAGATTGGTGCAATGGTCTTGATTGCATGAGGAGTGGTTATTCTGAGACACAAAGTTTGTGCTAAACCTTCTCCAGTCACTGGGAGCATGTCTTATCACCTCCACTGGTGAGAGCATCTCGGCTGCAGTCAGCTACAACAAAGACACTCAGTATTCAATAAGAGTGGACCCACACATACAGACGTACTGGGATTTCATTGGCTGAGAAAGAGTTCTCAGTATCGGCGTTTACAGCCAGCACTGAGTTGCTTGCTCCCGAGATTCTTTTAACCTGTGAGCATTTGCAAAGAACCTTCAGAGCAGCAACGAGAAAAAAAAAAAAGCCGTACCTCAACATGACCGGGAGTCAGCGTTGAAGCCACAGTTTCTTCGTCTGAATCAGAGGAATTGGTATATATCCTCTCAGTTGGATGTAGTACGCTGTATACACAGGACAAAAGCAAACTATACGAATTCTTAGGGCTCTAGCCGACGACTCGACTTACCGTTCATGACTGGAGTTCGTGTCCGAAATTTGAAGAACGCCCTGTCTAAGGCCGCTCCTGTATTCCTCAAATCAAGCTTTGTACGCAACATTATTAATCTGTTACCTGTCCATATGGGAAGAGGCGGGCACGTACAGAGAGTGTTTCTTGCTGGCCATCTTGAATTTTCCCGGGCGTCGTACAATAATTAATCATTACGTGACCGGAAATACCCAAGAGTATCTTTGGGTTTTGGCTCGCCTCATAAACGGCTGATAACGTTTCCGTATTTTGTGTGAAAAGGTCAAAGTATAAGTTGCCGCGCTAACATCGAGTAGTTTACAGTCACCATGCCTTACCTGAACGAAGAGCAGAAAAAAGAACTGGCCACGAATGCCAAAGCGATTGTGCAGAAGGGAAAAGGAATCCTTGCTGCAGACGAGAGCACTGGCACAATTGGGAAGCGGTTTAGCAAGACGGGAGTGGAAAATACGGAAGAGAACAGGCGCCGATACCGCCAGCTTCTCTTCACCAGCGACAACGAGATAGCTAAGTACATTAGTGGAGTAATCTTGTACGACGAAACCTTCTACCAGAAAGCAGATGACGGTACGCCATTCGTGAAGCTCCTTCAGGGCAAAGGAATCATGGTAGGCATCAAGGTGGACACAGGCACTGTCGCTCTGCTAGGCACTGACGATGAGACCACGACCCAAGGGTTGGATTCGCTCCTCGATCGCTGCAAGAAATATTACCAAAATGGCGCGCGTTTTGCCAAATGGAGGTGCGTCCTGAAGATAGGCAAAGGGCTCCCCTCACCGCTGGCCATAGCCGAGAACGCAAACGTGCTGGCGCGCTACGCTAGCACGTGCCAGCTTGCCGGGCTTGTTCCCATTGTTGAGCCAGAGATCCTTACAGATGGCGCCCACGACCTGGAGACATGCAAAGCCGTGACGGAAAAGGTTCTGGCGGCCGTGTACAAGGCTCTAAACGACCACAACGTGTACCTGGAGGGTACCCTGCTGAAGCCCAACATGGTCCTTCCAGGTGTCGACTGCCCTCGCAAGTACACACCAGAGGAAGTTGCTGAAGCTACTGTAGTCACCTTTCAGAGGACCCTGCCAGTAGCTGTGCCAGGGGTGACCTTCCTATCTGGGGGGCAATCTGAGATTGAGGCCACCACTCACCTGAATGCTATCAACAAGTACCAAGGCACCAAGCCATGGAATCTCACCTTTTCTTATGGGAGGGCACTACAGAACTCGGTGCAGGATGTGTGGAGAGGTAAGGACGAGAATCTCAAGGCAGCGCAGGACGCCTTCCTCCACCGTGCTCGATGCAATGGCCTGGCCACTATAGGAATGTATGAGGGAGAAGATGCCAGCTCTGTGGCTGGAGCTAGCCTCCATGTCTCTAAGTACACATACTAGATAACAGGAACATATGTTTGGGATATTGTTGACATGGTGTTAAGAATGTGGTGAACATTATGGTGTTCTTTATTTGCAGCTGCAAAGCTTGGTTATATGCGTTTGGCTTGTCTTGCTAGGAGCATGGGAGTTGTGACACACCAATCTTGCATTTGGTAACTGCCAGGGTAAACAATTAAGCCATATTGGTACTTGTCTTGTGGGGCCAGTCCTAATTTGAATGACCTATTGGTCCTAGGTACTTTCTTAGTTGATGGCCCCTCACCTATCAACTGCTGGAGGCATCGATTAGACGTGGGTTTGATAGTGGGTAGTTTGTAGAATCATACTTTGGTATATCATCACAACCACTTAAAGATATTAAAAATTGGTCTAGATTTGTATGCACCAATTGAGAGTAAACAAGGGATCATATTAATAAATAGTTCAGAATACGTTATGTAGGTCTGTAATTCATAATAGCATAACTTCCTTACTTTTTACTCAGTTGATACATACAAATCTTATACATACACCTATTTATTTACAGCTATGTGTCGACATCTTTTTAATGTCATCAATGGTGCAGTTGACATCAATGGTCATCCCTGCTATTAGCACATCCATTTGTGATCGAACTGAGTATTTAACTGAAGACTAATTTTTGAGGTTACTAAAGCTTTCTCTCGGTGTTCTACGCATTTTGTACTTTCGACCTTGTAGCCAAATATGATACATGTGTATGGAAGAATTGGGCGTACACATAACCTCCACAGGAAAAAAAAAACGCGTAGAATCACTTTGGAATCATTACGAGATTGAACAGTAAAAATCACACGCGTTTGATTTTATTGTTCAATCACACAATGATTTTACAGACGATTCAAAATCCTCAAAACTTTGATTCGACCCATTTTTTTCCTGTGCTCGCTATCGCTATAGTAAACTTGGCTCATTAAATAAAGCTGTAAAAATTGAAATTTGTATCCAACATAACTCTAGTTTAGAAAGTCGTAATGCGAAACAAATTCGGCAATACAATTCTAACTTGTCCCTAGGCTTCAATCGTGACCTCATATCCGGAACCAGGAGGAAGAGTGTGGGAACGAGTGAGCGTTATCTCGAGCCAGCAGTCACTTCGTTTTAGGTATTCGTCGGGTCTTCCGGCTCTATCCAGAGCCGACGAATACCTAACATCTCTGCTCTATCGAAATACGCTCGCCAAAGTCCAATCGAGTCTACGGTGAAACAGCAATAATGGAATCTTGTAGGCCTATTTTGTTACATACTTTAAATCCAACATAGTGAGAGCTTGCAGAGGCGTAGGAAGGACTTATAAGGTGTAGCGGCCTAGGTTATAAAGGGAGGGGCACAGAGGGGGTGGGTGTGGGAGGGGGCTATGCCCCCTTCCGCCCAGCAAGGGGGTATGGGGGAGCGCTGTAAGCTCCCCCATCGGGGGCTGGGGCGGAGCCCCAGAAGCTTTGCAATTCGTGCAACTTATATCCATAGACATAGCAATCAAGATAAAAATAAATAAAAAAAATCCATGGAAGTGTAGCGGCCATGGCCGCTACGGCCGCTACAGTTCCTACGCCACTGGGTCACTGAAGCACTACCTCACTGGGAATAGGATTATGCGGGGGCATATAAACTTAATGTTAACATGCCAGTACGGTAAATTCGGTTATAACACTTGCTCGATGGCTTGCATCGTGCATGCCAGCTAACCCCCCCCCCCCCCCCCCCCCCCTCCCCCCGTAGATGTGGCGGCAAGCAGGTTTCTATTTACATTCTGAAAGTGTAATACCAATTCAAACACAATGGTACATCCATGATTGAAAATCTTTCTCTAATAAACAATCACTCAAGATCTGATTCCATATGTGACTGTCCTGCCACCCTACCCAGGGGTTGGCCAAACTGAAGCCGACTGCCCGCAGCCGCACTGAAAGTGAAGGCAGATGGAGCCTCGAAAACAAGCACGACAGAAGAACCAAACTCAAAATGACCAAGATGTTGACCCTTCTGAACGGTCACACCATCGATGACTCCCAACTGCTTATCCACATAGCAATGCTTGCAGTGACCCTCCTGATTGGACTGTAACTCCTGTGAAGGGAGATGACGTCAACAAAAGAGTACCCTCCATTACCTGCATCAAATGAACCTTGTCAAAGTCCATTTTGATAGATCCAACGTTCAAGGCTCCAACAGCCGTGTAGGAGAAAAAGCCATGCTCCCAATAGCCGGACAAGAGAACACGTTCGTTGAGGGTGAGCAGTCCTGGCAGTGCCTTCATTGCCCATGGAGCCACTGTCAACAGTTCACCTGCAAGCACATTAATGCATAAAACAGATGATCAGAATGGTACAACACTTGTGGCTTAGAATCAAAGGCTTAAATGCAGACAAAAAGGTGTAATGCGTGCACACAAGAACCACACCCTCCAGGAATGCACAAAATTCAAAAGGTTAACCCAAAAGAGCATCAAATAATAAAATATACCACTGAAGTGTCTTTGAAGTGTGGCGGTCCATTCAGCCGGGGAATGAAAATGGTGGTAGTCACCAGGAGACAGGTACATAACTACACAGAACAGCTCATTTCCTTTCCTTGGACAGCTCTTCATGGCAGGCAGCTCCAAATCCTCATCCATATTTGAGAAAAACTTGGCTCTTGACGGCTGAACCCTGAAGTTCTCAGCCCCATTCTTATGCTTCACACGATCAATAAACTCCAACTCCTCACTGTCGCATACTCCAGGTCCTAGGAACTCGTCCAGCGAATACGTGATTCCTTTCACTTCCTTCACTAGACCGTCTTCTATCCGCCCTACATAAATCACAGTACCGTCTGCGGGGGACACCTATACAGTAGTGATGACAGACGATAACCAACCTACTTAGAAACATACGAGGATAAACAAACCAGTGGATGATCGGCGTTGATAGGTCTAGCCTCTTCCTTTAACGTTCTTGTGAACAGACTCAACAGGCTCGTGTATTGGTTGATGTCTTCCTCCACTGCTTCCTCCATTTTGCAGCCGAACATCCTTACGTAAGAGCCGAGGACCATCCGCTTCATTAGAGGGGAGAGTGGTCTAGCCGCGAGTTTGCCCACTGTCTTCGACAGTACGCGGGAAGGTAGTTTACGATGGAGGTACATCTAAAACAAACAGTACGTTAAAAAGGATAACAACACATAAAACGACCAGTAAAGCGTACCTGCAAGGTCCTTAGCAGCGGTAACTGGTGATATATCAAGGAATTGAAACCGGTTACAACAATGACAGCGCACACGTGTAGAAAAAGGCACAGTGTGTAGCAATGCCATATTAATCGCTCTTGCAACCATTTCAAAACGTTTATCTGTGCCCTCTGTGCACTGCTTAGGCGCGCAGCCCACTTCGATTGCATCCCCTCCCTTCTATTTAGTGGTCACGTGATTAGGTGTAAATATACAATATTGAAGTAATTACATCATTACATGAGCATCGTTATGTTTCATCATACTTGTCTTGCATTGTAATAATCACGCGATACTCACATGGTGACATCACAACTACTAATAGGAACCTTCTTTCCAGCACACTAGTCTCGACAGAGAAGCAAGCACGTCACAAGCACGTAGCCCCCTACTCGTGGTTAACACGTTGCAAGGACCTCGCAAACTCTCAATTGTGGAGGGATACGGACTTTCACGTGATTACGTTGATACGGCTACAGTACCCAGTGCACCATGATGCAGATGGTATCCCTCGTTGTCAGATACAGCAGCAGCAGAGTGCCAGTCGGGTAGGTCGAGCTGTCACTTGTCGACACATTTATGCCTTTCCCCCCAATTAGACTTGTGTCGAGGCGTTACTACGCACCTAGAAGCTTATCGGCAGGGTGGAAGTGGTTTGGCATACCTACAAGCCTCGGTGTGGCGTGCATTGCACTGGTGAAGCTTCAGAGAACGTTACGTGGATCGGCGAATGGAGACAAGCTAGAAGAGTCGAGCACGTGGCAAGTAGGTCATGGCTTTACTGTGTACATGTTCAGACAGGCACCATCTACAGCGTTCTTTGTTCCGACAACTCTCAACTCGCGCGCTGTCTCGTACGTGGGGCGCTCTAGCACGTCAAGAGATACCAACATGGCTGCGAAAGCCTCTTCTTGGCTTCTACGTGTGGGCCTTCGGTTGTAAAATGGAGGAAGCGGAACAGCCTGACTTAGTCGCATATAGTAGTCTGACGGAGCTGTTCACACGAAAGTTGAAGACCAAAGCAAGACTAATTGCTAAAGAGTGCCAATTGGTGCGTGAACGCTTCCCAATGCATGTATTTATTTACGCAATTCCTAGTCAGGTTTCACCAGTAGATGGAACAGTATTGCACGTGGGCCAAGTCACCAATGGAACCTTAGAGCAAGTGAAGGGAGTGACTTTCAGCCTCACCAAGTTCTTTGGCGAAGATGGTGAAGTTGATGATCAAGACTTGCACCATATCATCCTGTACTTGTCACCCGGTGATTACCATCACTTCCACTCACCTGCTGACTGGAATGCACAAGTCCGAAGGCACATCTATGGTAATCGAATGTCCCCAATTAATGCCTACCCTGACCTGTGTGTGAACTTCAGGTGAACTGCTCCCGGTGGCACCCTGGGCAGCGCGCACCATGCCTGCGCTATTTGCTATCAACGAGAGGGTCCTTATATCAGGCACATGGGAACATGGGTTATTCTCCATGGTTGCTGTTGGAGCATTCAATGTGGGGTCGATCAGTTTAGAACATGACAAGGTAAGGCTTCCAGAGCAATGCATTGTGTTTATGCAAAGTGTTTGTTCTTCTAGGAGCTGGTAACCAACACAAAGGGTGTGTACCAGATGGGCCGCTGGTCTGAGAAGGCTTTGGGCCAAGATGGATTGACCTTCAGGAAGGGCGACCGTGTAGGCAACTTCAACCTGGGTTCAACTGTAGTACTTGTTTTCCGTGCCCCAAAGAATTTCAGCTTTTTGGTTAATCCTGGCCAGACAGTGAAATATGGCCAATCGTTGGGACAGATAAGCAGCAATACACCCAACTACAAGTGGGGATGAACTTTTAACAGAGTTGACCAACATATTATATTATATTATATCTGTACACTCTCTACATTTGTACTGTCTTTGTGCCTGTCAGCTGTATCCCTTCACATCCTTGTTCCATCTGTGATCAATGACATCATGTTTTCTACAAAAGTTTCCTTGTCAAGATCATCAATCTGTTCCATGGAACATTTGAGTTACTCCAAGATATCCACACAAATCACCAGTCCTGTGCAACACAAGATGGCTTCAGTTCCTAATACTACCATACCTTAGCAGTAGAAAGAATTTCAAATCTGCTGGAAGCTGTATTTGATAGATATGACTCCAAGGCTTGTGTCTCCCTTTCCAAACTTGCCAGAAGTCTATTGAAACATAAACCTTATTGATCACAAGCTACTGCCTGCCAATCCTACCGTCTCTGCTTCTTCAGGTTTCGCTTAACCCCTTTGGAACTCTCCATAGCTTCAGTCAGGAGAGTCCCGACCGTGACCTGAGTCCACAGAAAGATCAGGCATTAGAGAGAGGATGGAACTAAACTTACCATCTTCTCCCTGGTATCAGCATAGTCATCTATACGGTTGTCCTCGGGTGCTTTCACTAAAGACAGTCTCTGCATCACACTATAGTTTCCAGTAGTTCAATACAAGCTGACATGAGAATGGTGGGGACACACACACACACACACACACACACCTAGAGGTAAGGTGCTCTAGCTGGCATTTGGCTACTTCTGCTGTGGAGTCTTTCAAGCAATGGCTGTGATTAGAGCTGGTTATAAAGAGTTAGTGGCACCGCCTCACAACAAACCCAGTAGCAGCTATCATTGTGTCAGACATCAGACGACGCGCAGCAAGCGACGGATGCTCCCATGTGGATGTGACACTACTGGCCACGCTGAATGTCAGAGAAACCCCGCCTTTTCCATGCCCACCGCTGTCTGGTTCGCTGTATATATGTGAGTGAAAAAGAAAGTGATAACCGTACTGCATATGGCCTTACTTATAGTCTACGGGGCGTCTCTGTTCTGATGATAACGTCTCAGTCGTGGTGCTGTGTTCTTTTACGTCTGTACACTGTTTCGCTGCTTCTTCCTGTTAGATAGACAATCTTATAGAACACGCCTTTCATAATTATCTCGTGCCATGTAATCACCATTACTAGTATCTGGTTATTGTTTACGATGCATCGCGTTTTGTGTGTCCACGACTCAGCCTGTTGTTCCAGGTAAGAGCACTTTTATTACGTCATGCGGAATGTGGCGCCAAAACGGTTAATATGGTATTTTGTCTAACCATGATACTAATGATATGTAATTTGTTTACATTTAACCATGCTTTGATACCATACATATTGCTACATACTCATTGTGTGTACGTATTCTGATGGGGGTTTTAAAAGAATCACACCACTGCTGAGCTGATCAACCCTAACGATGAAGGGCCGTGTTCTTCACAGACAAGTAACACACAGCAGTTGGTGTGCAAGGTGGCTTCTGAGATCTTGATACAGTCTAATGTAATCCATATCCAAATAAGTCAATTACGAAGCATACGTGTATAAGGTTGTGTTACAGAACTTTGCTAATACAGTATCGATGTACACTGCATTACGTCACTGAATGCGACAGCGTCCCAACTTCCCGTTTCAGTACAAGCAGGCGCGCTTCAATTAAAACAACTGTGCCGAGGGGAAAATGGACACCGAGACTCAGAACACTGACGACACAGAGAAGTGTACGCAGTTGCGTTGTCTAGACTACATGGCAGAGTACAGGCACTGCATATGTAAGTGGAAGCTTTCGAAATCCGACGCGCATGTATGTGCATTTTTATTTTATTTTATTTATTTTGATAGCTGCGTTCCACCAATTTCATCAATATTATATCCACGGAAAGTTTGCCACTTGCAAGGAGCCAAAGGAGCGCATCAAAAATTGCATTAAATGGAAAACTTTTCGGTCCGAAGAAGCAAAGAAACGCTTGCTGAATAGCTTGACTCAGGAACAGAAGAACATGCACACACCAGACCCCATTTGGACGTACCGGTCCTCTCCCCCTTCTGATTGGTAGAATGTACATAATGACTGCACTCAGTCACATGATACTGATGATGGATTGTGCTGGTCACATGACAGTGGTTGGGAATATTAATGTCGTATGATAAATTGTAGCTGATCACATGGTGATCACATGACAGAACAGCATGCAGACTGAACTGCAACTGGTACAGGAACAGGACATTGTTGTGCCACATTCCCGTTCTGCAAGAGCATTCTGTAGTCACTGAAGACACCCCAAAATAGCAGTTAGCTCACCTCCAGAAGTAGTACCATGTCTCCGTCCTTCACCCTGAGGTCAGAGTTCAAGAGGTCCACATCTCCAGCACTGTGTGGTCTGGGCACCAGTGATGTGTGCATGTGTTTTGTGGCTTCATTACAACTCTTTGGCCTGGGGACTTTATGGTTGCTGCCTTGACAAATGTCCTTTTGGACAGACATGTTTTCGGCTGTCAACTGAACGTTGCCTCCAATTAGAGCCCCTTTTTGCTGAAAAACAAAGTCCATAAGTTGTTTAGCCCATACCTGGTAAGTGTGGCTACCTGGTTAGGTGTGGCTACCTGATTAGGTGTGGCTACCTGGTTAGGCGTGGCTACCTGGTTAGGTGTGGCTACCTGGTTAGGTGTGGCTACCTGATTAGGCGTGGCTACCTGGTTAGGTGTGGCTGGTTGCAGTTGTCTGTAACATGTGATGAAGAAGGATTTGTGATTATGGGGAGGAAGATCCTCATTGTGCTTACTTGATGGCACTCTTAAGGGCTTCAACCCACTTGTATGTATCCTGCTCCTTGCGACAAAAGAAGACAAGACATGTGTTAGGGTCAGAGACCTTGAAGAGCACATTCACTCCCAGAGTGCTGCCATTTTCCATCTCCACAGAGCTGTTAGCAAGGTGCAAGGCTCCTCTGTACTCATAACTTCTGCTTTCAGGGAGGGAGGTGTCATCAGGGGTGAGGGAGGTGTCATCAGGGGTAAGGGAGGTGTCATCAAGGGTGAGGAAGGTGTCATCAGGGGTGAAGGAGGTGTCATCAGGGGTAAGGGAGGTGTCATCAAGGGTGAGGAAGGTGTCATCAGGGGTAAGGGAGGTGTCATCAGGGGTAAGGGAGGTGTCATCAGGGGTAAGGGAGGTGTCATCAGGGGTGAGGGAGGTGTCATCAGGGGTGAGGGAGGTGTCATCAGGGGTGAGGGAAGGAGAGAGGTATCACACACGTGTGACACAGAACAGGGCAACTCACTCTACAGGTCCCAGCATGTTAGGTCTACCATATATCAAAATGTCTGAAAACAGGTACAGTACTCTCTCCTTGGGTCTTCTCCTACATAGCTGTGTGGCAAGGAAGTGTTACACCAGGACACAAGCCTGTGCAAAACCTGCATACACATGCACACCCATACACACCAAGTACACACAAGACATATGCACACATATAATACACACCTTCATCAGTCTGCCTTCCTTGATGAAGCGTCTGCCAGGGACCAGTATAGTTGGCACTGAATCCCCAGTCAAGCTGTTCTGGATACTCAACATCTTGTGAAAGTTCTCATGTTGACGAATGTAC
This sequence comes from Ephydatia muelleri, assembly GCA_013339895.1. Classification (NCBI taxonomy): domain Eukaryota; kingdom Metazoa; phylum Porifera; class Demospongiae; order Spongillida; family Spongillidae; genus Ephydatia; species Ephydatia muelleri. The sequence continues at coordinate 315,846 of JABACO010000015.1, forward strand.
TCATTGATGTGTGAACCAATGGCCTCTAATTGCTCAGTAGCAGCTGTGGGAGGGGCCATGGGAGGAGCAATGGGAGGAGCCATTATGTACATACACTTACCCCTCAGCCTAGCGTAGTCTGGATGAGTGTCCTTTGTATGCTTTAGTAGCTTTTCCAGTAACAGTTTGTAACTAGGAGAGATAGCACATTACTGATGATGGGTGACCAATTCTGATCTCCTGTGCTACCGTGGTATTCTCTGAATGGGGGTTAGAAGCAGCGCTGCCAGGGTCAGATGACAACACTCAGGTCTGGCCTCCTGGGCCTTCACAAACAGGTGAAACTCATTGTTCTGTTTCATCCACTTCTGTGTACGAATTAAGTTACTGTCACCTTGCTCTCTCACACAATACACATCTACACATGCGTGCACACACATGCACGTACACATACAAACACACACATGCACACACACATACAAACACACACATGCACACACAGATACAAACACACACATGCACACACACATACAAACACACACATGCACACACACATACAAACACACCCATGCACACACACATACAAACACACACATGCATACATGCACACACACTTGAAGGGTGTCGCTCGCTTCTTGGAAGCCATTAGCGTAGGATGAGTACAGTTTTAAAAATGGCGCCAAGTAGTCAAATGCTTCACCGAGACTGCGCTGCCGCATGTAGTTAAAAAGTTCTTGGTTTACAGACAAGATTCCTTCGATATTTGAAAAAATGACGTTGCAAACATCCGTAGGAATGATGCTTCCAATTCGAATAGGCTTTAAAAAGAGCTAGACGATCGAGTAGGACGAATGGAAACACTGAAGTTAGAAGCAGTTATGGCTCACTGTAACGATAGTGTTGATCTGAGATATGTAGTTGTGCTCTGTGTCGAATATCTCTCTCACAATCTTCTGCCTTCGGGTCAGATTTTCGCTTCCCGCTGCATGCGCGGGGCAAGTAGCCCCACCCACTCATAGGACGCCATAGCGTACGTGTACGGCCTACCTCTGTGCAGGACGGGATGCAGTCTATAGGAATACGGATGCAACCTGCAGGAGTACGGACTGTAGTCGCTAGCTGTCGGAGAGAAAGCGAAGCTATCCAATGGGGTGCTGGGGGCGGGGGTGGGTTCCGTCGTCATAGAAACTACAGTCTTAGGAGAACGGTCTGTGTTTTCAGACAGTAGGCGAACAACGACATCTGAACGTGTGGGACTGTTAGCACGTGAAATCTACAGACACCACGTATTGCCGCCCTGCAGTGTGAAGTGGCGAAATTGTACTTTTTAGTCACGGAAGATTACGGAGCCACATGGAATAAGTAATATTACTTCAAATAGAGCGCAGTATGGACATGTTGCGTTTCTTGTACATTAGCGCTTGCTTGATGATAGTCAGCAACGCTAACCAGGACCACACGGAGAAGCTGTTTATAAGGCAGCTTCCACAAGGGCGAACGTTGGCACATTTTGAATTCGTAACAACATGGGATTCGCACCACCTGACGTTCAGCCAAGCAGCCAACGGTACTGTTGCGTGCTATTACTCTCCGCGTCTATTCGTGTACTCGACTTGCACATGCACAGTACGTCATTACGGACTGTTCCCGAAGTCCCTGGCAGAAGTGATGAGCCACTATGGGGCGCAGGAGGTCCACCTCACGCTCACACAGGGAATGTGGAGAAGCAGGTTGTGGGGGTACCCGCCCATCTCCGCACCATTGGGGGCGGAGCTGTGGGCGTGGTTTCTTCCAGGTACCAAGTAAGCCAAGGGCGGTTAATCACAGATACCATGCGATTGATCTATTCCTCCCTCCCCCCCCCCCCCCCCCCCCCCCCCCCGCTTGTACTGATTTCTTGGGCCAACCTCTCAGTGCAGGGCACCAGTGGAAAGGGCTGGTTAATGCCATGTCTGGTCTGCTCTGTGCGTCGCTCAACTTCATTGAATCCACGGCAACCTATCAACCACTTCATTCCTTTAAACCATGGGGAGCCATTGTTGGTGGGTGTAGTTCTGTGTGCCACCTGGCATTGAATGTCTGGGTTTTGTAGGCAATGTCTCGTCTTCTCGGCTTCGCTACGCCTCACTCCCTAGAGAAGCTGTTTGTACAGAAAACTTCACCCCTTGGACCAAGTTATTGCCATGTGGTACCAAGGTAATGGAAGTTGAGGTGTTCAAATATTGCCCCCTCATGCATGTCTTGACAGGCTGGATTAGGGTCACTCCTAGTTCCCTCAGTGATATACGACACAGAATACCATTCTTTGGGTGTGCATTTCACCTCAGAATGCCTGGTACGCTATAAGGACTAAATATTGTATTTCCTCTTGAGCTTATCATCACTTACCCCTCCTCCCACATCTTCCCTCACCCCTCTCCACCCACACCATCCCTCACACTCCCTCCTCCCACACCATCCCTCACCCCTCCTCCTATACCATCCCTCACCCCTCCTATACCATCCCTCACCCCTCCTCCTATACCATCCCTCACCCCTTCTCCTACACCACCCTTCACCCCTCCTCCCACACCATCCCTCACCCCTCCTCCTACACCATCCCTCACACTTTGAAGAATAACGACTGCTCCCGGCTTGGAGTGCAATTATTGCAATCCCTTACAGTTGTGTTTAGACCTTCATTGAAAAGTGTGTTTGACATTGCAACTGGCCTCTTAATGATAGCTTCTCTTTTCATTGGGCAGAGTTGACTATGAAATCTCTATTTTCAAAGGCTCTTTCATCGTCGTGTCCTTTGGCTTCAGAGAGCAAGCTGTCAGTCTGCATCACACCTGACCTTCTGGTAAGGGCGTGATGACCACTGACATGTTTTTTTTACAAAGTGTAGCAGACGTCATCTTATGTAGGCGTCCTGTCTTTCTCTCGGGCCCACACCCACACGATACCATAGCGATGTGGTGTGTATGATTACATAACCTTTTATAATATGCTAGGATCTGACCACACCCCCTAGTGTGTGGGAGGAGGTGGAGTTTGGGGGAGTGGTCACAAGGTGGGCTGTGTACGATATTGCAAATCTCACAGTTGGTGGATCGAAGTTTGAGATAGATGCACATGTTCGTGTCTCCATTGGTAGGCACTGAAGCTAGGTGATGTACACTGGACTAACACATGCACACATGCACACAGGAATGCCTTGGGCTCCTTCTCTCTTTGTCCATCGCTTTGTAACAGGTAAGTACCTTGCCACATGGTGTTGATAGCCACTCTTGTCTTCTCCCCTCCTCTCCCCTCCCCCTCCCCTCTCCTCCCTCTTCCCTCCCCTCCCCTCCCCTCCCCTCCCCTCCCCTCCCCTCCTCTCCTCTCCCCTCCCCCTCCCCTCTCCTCCCTCTTCCCTTCCCTCCCCTTCCCACTCTCCTGGGACCACCAGGGGGAAAGCGAGAACACAGGGGTATCATGACGGAGATGACAAATGCTGACAAGACGTCAGTTGATGTCTTGTATCTGACAATGGTTCCCTGGTTCTGCCGCCTGTTCCTCCACACACTCAAAGTCACTCCAGGTGAAGCAGCAAAACTATGGGTGTCATGGCGACCATATGTTGTGATGTCATCCAATAGGATCCCTCCTGTACCAACACTACATACCTGCTAAGGACCGTGTCCGACCTCACACTCTGGAGCTCCTGGTTCGAATCCCGCCCCTCTCCACCATCACCATCACCACACAGTTCAGCCCCGCCTACCTCAAATGGACTGAGCATCCATCAGATGCACACCACGGCTTCTACATAAAGTGAGGTCTGGGGACCATCCCACTCGTTACTCAATTCTCCTTCAATAGCTCAGCTGTTGCCACAACAGTTATGACATCATGTCCAAACTGCACTATCCCAAGTGGCCTGGGAACTCGACACAGGTATTTCACTGGGGCTAAGTGTACATGGTAACAAATGGCAACATTCCTCTCTCCGCATCTCCTTGTCTCTCTCCTCCCCTCTCTCTTCCCTCCCTACAGAGAGGTTATGGTCCGCCTCCACACTGAGCCCATCCTGGTCCCCCTCCCAACCCCGGACTTCAGCATGCCATACAATGTCCTGTGCTTTGTGTGTACCGTGGTAGCTATTGGCTTTGGGTCCATATTTAACCTCACCACAAGACAGCTGGTGCCTGACATAGCAGCAAACAAGAAGGCATGGACAGTCTTTGGAAGGACTGTTGATCGCTCCATCATTGCCAGGGGAGTGCTCCTTCTTGCCATTGCTGGAGTAGCTGCATACACGTATCTTAGCCCAGAATGATTCTTATTGTTGCCTGCCACCTATATGTCTAAATGTATTCATTTTTGTGTAATTTTTAAAAAGGGGTGGGTCACATGACATCATAGCAACATTAAGACTGTGCAAAATGAACAACAGACATATGCCAGATAGTTGCCATGGAGCAATTATGCCTCTGCAGTTGAAAGAAATACAAAGAAACAATACAAAAGGGGGCGTGTCTCTTCAGGGCTTGTGAGTCACCTGATCCAGGACTCCAAAGAGATGATGCATTTTCGACAAAATAAACAAGTGAATTGGAAGACAAGATCTCCTTTGCTCCGTGATCTGATCAACAGTGAGCCATGACAGGGCATCAAAACTAACCAGCGTTGACCTGCAATGGAGGCACACGATAAACCCAGGATGGTGGGCATTATTTAGACTCACCCCAGAGTTTCTTGAGGGCTGTCCGCAAACTCTTTTTCAGATCGATGACAGTGCAGCAGAACCTGAGGGGTGTGGCCAGTAAACAGGAGCTGTGCCTGACAAGACCCGCACCTTGAACATTGAACAATCCGAATATGGCTTCTGGTATCCCCAGAACTCGAGGGGAAGTCCCCCACATGGCGAGGTGGAGATGAGGTAACCAGTGGCCTTTGGAGTACTTGCATCGGCACCAAGTGTGATCCCTGCCTGAGTGTCCAGATGGATGTGATCCATCTCTATGTCGTCCAGGATGTCCACACCAACCCCTCCTGGAAAGACATCAAGGGGAACGTGAGGCGGGATTGTGGCGGGACAACCGTCGCTTACCAAAGTCGCCACTATCAGCAGGTCCGGAGAACGCAATCGTCCAGTCGTCAGCTGATTCCCCGGGGGCCGGGATTGTAGTGGACGCACGGGGGTCCTGAGGCAATACCACCGCATGGGAGACTGCAAGCGATGACTCTGAACCAGACCAGGAGCAAGAGGAAACACTTTAGAGCAAGAGGAAACACTTTGTGTACAACACACACATCTTGCACACACACACACACACATGGCACTCACATACATCTTGCACTCACATACACATCTTGCACTCACACACACACATCTTGCACTCCACACATCTGGCACTCACACACACATCTTGCACTCCACACATCTTGCACTCACATACACATCTTGCACTCACACACACACATCTTGCACTCCACACATCTGGCACTCACACACACACATCTTGCACTCCACACATCTTGCACTCACACACACATCTTGCACTCCACACATCTGGCACTCACACATACACATCTTGCACATACACTATCACCAACCTTGCTGTGTCTGCACCAGCTGAATGGTTCTCTCTGGTTGAACCGAGAGAACCAGTACATTGGTGAGGTGTGGGCTGGCAGGATGTTGGCTTCCATCACAAGGGCCTCTGTTTGCTGTGTGCATGCAATGATCACATGTACCACATAACAGCTGGTTAGCGTTGATCAGACCATCATCAATGATTGTGGGCCAGTCTGAAAGAGGAGGAGAGGATGAGGTTTGAAGACATAGGAACTGGGGAAGGGGGTACCTCTGATTTCAGCATTGCTAGGTTTTCCTAATCTTGTGATTACAACATTCCACCTGACAAGTGTTCTGGCCACTATAGACAACAGGTAGTTCCATAGATGTTGCAAAGCTATCAGCCGACTCTGGGCAGCACTAAAAGTGTGTGTGTGTGTGTGTGTGTGTGTGTGTGTGTGTGTGTGTGTGTGTGTGTGTGTGTGTGTGTGTGTGCAGAGGAACACTAATGATACAAGGACATCATATAGCTGGGACCACCACATACTCTGGCATTTGTGTTATCCCGATGACCGCAGTGTCCAACAGCTCACCCTGACGATCACAACACGCCACCAGTAGCCAGCACTGGTCAGGTGAGACACAGTACCCACACAACAACACATCCTCATCAGGGGAGAACAACACCTGGCTCTTGGTCACCCCTCCTGGTCCTGGGAGGCCATTGTGACCCAGAGGGGGCTCAGGGGACAGGACGAAGGGAGGGGCGTAGATATGTGTGGTCAGGACATCCTGGGGAGGAAGGGCAGAACGTGGTGATCCTTATCACTCTCACATAAACACTCACATAAACACACACACACACATAAACACACACACACACACACACACACACACACACACACACACACACACACACACACACACACACACACACACACACACACACACACACACACACACACACACACACACACACACACACCTTTCCTAGCTGCATCCGCTGAGAGGCTGGGCCGAATGTAGTCAGGGTCTTTATGTCCTCCATCATGTCCAGCACAGGTCTACACCTGGCATACACAGACAGTGCCATGTTTCTCAGATGACCTCCTCTTGAAGCACCACACCCGTGTACCTCACGACTGCGTACAAGCTAGGAGGACAAAGGCTTCAGTTATCCTCTGACCACAAACACATAACCCACACATCAGTGCAGCCAGTGTTGTTTCCTCCTATCCGTTCCCACACCTCCCTCCGCACCTCCCACCCTCCACACCTCCCACCCTCCACTCCACATTTCCTTCCCCCCACACTTCCCTCCCTCCAAACCACCCTCCCTCCCTCTACTCTACACTTCCCTCCCCCCCTCCACACCACCCTCCCTCCACACCTCCCTTCCTCTACTCCACAATTCCCTCCCTCCACACCACCCCCTCCACACCTCCCTCCCTCTACTCCACCCTCCCTCTACTCCACCCTCCTTCCACACCACCCCCTCCACACCACCCCCTCCACACCACTCCCTCCACACCACCCCCTCCACACCACACTTCCCTCCCTCCCTGCTGTGTTTCCTGCTAACTCCCATTGGTAATATTAGCCAATACTCACACAGTAACATTCCACCCCCCCACCCCCCCCCCCCCCTTACCTGTATCAAGGATAGGTCTCTGGTTTTTTGTTTGATTGACTCGCTAGACACTAGCTTGGACAACACATGGAATATTTGGAATGACTCCATTTTGGCAGCTCCTCCCTCTCCATCACACACCACATAGATCACCAGGCTAGTGGGCGGGGCTGGCTGGCTCCCTGACAGGTGCCCAGGCTGATTGGTGGATGGATGGCCATCATAAGACTTGGTGTATGTTGGAACAGCGTTCTGATCAAGAGTCAAGTTTGAGAGAAATGGTTCTGTAGGTATCCAAAAATAAGCAAAGATAACCAGAGTGATTCACTGTCACCAGAGTCCCCTTACCTAGTACTTTGGAACACACTGACTCCAGCTCTGTGAGACCCGCTGGCCAGCCTGGGGAAGAGAGGTCAGACACATCACATCTGGATTATGGACATCTTGACTCCACCCACCATGTCTGCTATTGGTAAGTGGGTCATCGGTGGTACCAAGAGGTGGGCACACGACCACGCCCCCTTCCCCTATGGGGTCCTTCTCTATGGCCAGGTGTTGCCCCAAGTGACATGTTCGAAACACAATACTCAGATCTCTGAAGTACTTCCGAACAGCAGGAAGCAAGGAAGGGTTGTTGGGGACAACTACCAAGTAAAGAATGTCCTTCTTCATAGAGCACGGCTCAAATAAGAGTTTATCCTGCAGGGAATGGGGAGGAGAGATTGAGGGAATGGGGAGGAGAGATTGAAGGGGTGGTGAAGAGGCCAAGAGGGTTAAGGAGTGGGGAGGAGGGATGAAGGGGTGGGGAGGGTTAAGGAGTGGGGAGGAGGGATGAAGGGGTGAGAAGGAAGGATCTACGACAATTGCAGTTCCAACTGAGATTAAAATATATATCTTGGTGTGGATTAAAAGGGTGGGGAAGATTCAGGGATGGCATGAGGAGGATGGAGGGGTGGCACAGGGAGGAGGATGGAGGGGTGGCATGGGGAGGAGGATGGAGGGGTGGCATGGGGAGGAGGATGAGGGGTGGCATGGGGAGGAGGATGAGGGGTGGCGTGGGGAGGAGGATGAGGGGTGGCGTGGGGAGGAGGATGAGGGGTGGCATGGGGAGGAGGATGAGGGGTGGCATGGGGAGGAGGATGAGGGGTGGCATGGGGAGGAGGATGAGGGGTGGCATGGGGAGGATGAGGGGTGGCATGGGGAGGAGGATGAGGGGTGGCATGGGGAGGAGGATGAGGGGTGGCATGGGGAGGAGGATGAGGGGTGGCATGGGGAGGAGGATGAGGGGTGGCATGGGGAGGAGGATGAGGGGTGGCAAGGGGAGGATTGAGGGGATGGAATGGGGAGGAGGATAGATGGAGTGGCATGGGGAGGAGAGTGGTTCCTCCTCACACTTACCCAGATGGGGAGAGAGAGAGGTGACACAGCCACCCACTCGTGTTCATACCCCACCACCACAGACTGCATGGGCAATGGAGCACACTCATCACCAAGGGCAGCTGTGTGTGTGTGTGTGTGTGTGTGTGTGTGTGTGTGTGTGTGTGTGTGTAGTGGAGGGTGTGTGTAGTGGAGGATGTGTGTAGTGGAGGGTGTATGAGTACATGTGATGAGATCATAGCAGTCACACTCACTCTGGCTAGGGGCTAGTTGCTGGAGGTCTTTGAGGGTGAGTGGTCCTTTGGCACTGAACTTGAGACATGGAGCGTGTTGGAATGAGTACTGGAACACAGAGCGAAGCTCTTTCAGTCTCTTTGATACAAACTCTGTCGGCAATGTAAGCAACTCAAGAATCCATGAAGCTGAGGGGGAGGGAGGGAGAGGTGGAGGAAGGGAGGGAGAGGTGGAGGGAGGGAGAGGTGGAGAGAGGAACCTTGTCATTCCTTGTCATGGACACTCAATCCCAGTGCTACCTGAATTGTCCTCCTTCGTCAAGGTGACTTGCAGTGGCTTCTGGGAGTGAGCCACTGGCTTTCCCTTGGCACTCAATAGCAGCTGTTTCCCTGCAGTGATGGCTGACACCACACTATGGGAGTGGTACAGCCTCCCTCCTCCCCCTTCCACCTGGCTTTCCTTTTTGCCACGCCTCTTAGCCTCATCACAGACAGCAGATGTGGCCTCGGACGTGTTACCATGGAGACACAGGTCCACACTGTAGTCTTGCAAGAGTTCTAAGAACTTGTTCATTGGAAATGATGTCCCTAAAGAATATTCACCTGATCACTACACAGTTACCAAGGAGATGCACAGCCACACCCATGCACTAACAATGCCACTGTATGCTGACCACCCCCACCCACTCCTCTCCTCCCCGCTCCATCTCCTCCACACACACCTGGTTGTTCCACTTCTTTCGCATTCACTCCCAACATGGACATGAGGTTTGAGAGTGCTCCAAATGGAGTCCTGCTGGCATCCATGGCCTTATCAGGGCTTGGCCCCACCCCCTCCCTGAACCCAAGACTAGGGAAGTCCGCAATGCCAAAGGTCATCACTGGCTTCTCCTCCTTCAGGCAGAACAGGTCAGGGTCTGTATCCATGGCAACGGTGGCTGCACTCTCAATGCTATCCAGTTTCATTCTTCGCTGCGTGTAGAAGTGCTGGAGGCTGGTCATGAGTGTGCCCGTGTTGATCTGGAGGGGCTCTGAAAAGTTGGCTCCCAGAGCGGAGTCCAGCAGGGACAGATTGATGTAGAGTCCATGAGCCTCAGCCAGCACCGGGATGAGACGATTGGGCCCGAGGGGGGTGGGGGTCACAGAGTCAAAGGGGGACTCGAGGGGCGTGGCCACCGAGGAGAGTGCGCCACGATAGGGCCTGCCGGAAGGTCTGGGGAAGGCGGGAGAGAGGAAGGAGGAGGAGGAGGAGGCGGTGTGGGGTGTGCCCTGGGGGATGGAGAGGTAGGAAGGCTTTGGAGGGAACCCAGGGAAGGCAAGGGCCTCGATCCTCTGTGCTCTGGACATGGCAGTGGTGGGTGGAGGGAATATGAAGGTTGCAGGCTCAGTCTTGCCCTGTGAGCTCCTCTCACTACTGTTGAGGGTGGATCAGATCAGGATGAAAGGTGAGTTAAGAAATACACAGAGACATACGTTGAGAGTGAAGTGGACTTGGTGTTAGCAGAAATAGGTGATGGTGTGCTCTAAAAATGAATGGAAATGGTATGGACTTCAAGAGTGTGCCACAGAAGCGTGCTGTACCTTCTGTGGCTGCTCGTAGATGCAGTGCTTTGGAAGCCTTTCTTTGTGTATGTTGGACAAAGGAGCAAATTGTTGTGGAATATAACTCAACTCCTCATCATAATGCTGCCGAGAAAGGATATCCAAAATCATCCATCTCATCACACACACACACACACACACACACACACACACACACACACACACACACACACACACACACACACTAAGTTATACACTGTTTACCCCTGCACTCACTCACACACTACACCCTGCACACACTCACACACTACACCCGGCACACACACACCTGGATAACATCGCACATTCCATGATGATCGATCCTTTCTTCTGCAAACCCTCTACCCTCGTCATACTTGTCCTCCATTGACTCCACTGATGGGGGCGTAGGGTAGATTCTAGACAGCTCAGACAGTGAGAGGTCAGTACCTGCAATCTGTCACATGTGCCAAAGGGGAATTGATTAACCTCTGTCACCACTACAGCCACTGTACCTTGGCTGTCTTGGAGACACCAGAGAGGATCATGTTTGTATCTGCCTTTTCGGATAGAAGTAGGGCCGAGTCCTGATATGAGTGAAGATATGAGATGGGCATTAATTAAGGTTGCAATGGAAGAACACAATGCATACCGGCTGACTATCCTCTTCCCCATCACTGTCAAATATCTGATCTAGAGCAGTGGATATCTTGACAGCCTTCTCACTGAAGTGATCCACTGGAGTTAGCTTCTTCTCCACACCTGGGTCCAACCTCACAGTAGCAGAAGCCAAAGGAAATGGGGTAGTGTCGCCCATCATGGTGTCCATTGTTGTCATGGTAACTCCTGCTCCAGGGTACAGTCTAGGAGTAGAGGATAGAGAAGCCAAGGAGGTGTGGCCACTGCATAGTGGAACAAACAGAAAGATACAAACAAATATACACCTCACATATGCCCCACAAACCCCCACACACACCTCACACATGCCCCACAAACCCCCCACACACCCTCACCCTTTGGATGTTGGAGACAGAAGGGATGACAGAGTAGCCCCACTGGCCACACCCCCAGACACACCCATCCCTCCACTGCTAGGTGCCTTGGGGAAAGATGGCTGCTTGGCTGATAGCTGGCTGCCTTCAGGGAGTGCCAAACAATCCCACCACCTCCTCCCCGCACCAACGTACGTCCCTGCAGTCCCCAGACCATTGATCCTACTTGGATCATACACCTTCTGGCTACTGGAGTGGGTGGAGTTGGTGGGCGGGGCAGGAGGGGGCTGGTGGTGGGGGGGTTTGTGAGGGGGGGAAGAGATGGCTGGAGAGGGGAGGGGCGTGGTGTATTTGGGCTGCATCCCAAACTGGCTCAGTTTTCTCTTGGTGTGGAGCAGTGGGATGCTCAGGCTCAAGGAGCCGGGAGTGCTGCCTGCGTCTTTGGTGGTGGTGGTGGTGGGCGGAGCCTCATGACGCACACGCTTTGTGTGGGTGAGTTTCATGGCAGAAGAGTCCCCAGGCCTCTTAGGTCTGTGTGTGTGCAATCTGTTAAATATGACATCACACCAACACCCCTCACACATCCACCATCACATACCCCACTTTCCCAACACTGGTGTCCCTGCATTTGCACTGGCCTGACTCCGATTGTTGTCTGTGGCAGAAACAAGCAAGTGACAAACTATACATTAAGGCACCTGCCTGGCCCCACCCCTACCTACATCACTGGCCCCACCCCTGCCTACATCACTGGCCCCACCCCTTCCAACCTCATTGGCCCCACCCTTTGCTACCTCACTGGCCCCACCCCTTCTTACCTCACAGGTTCGACACATCCTGTAGACTCCCACACGCACTCCACCAGCTCTTTGGTCAGGGAGGGATCAGTGGGGGAGGGGGGAGGAGTGGGGACAACCTCCTCACAGTGGTACACAAACACAAACTGGGAGGGGTAGCGCACCCTCACCCCCCCCCAGCACAACCTCCACAGCAGAGGGCAGCCCAGGAGGGGGTTCAATGGTGAAGCGTCTCGGATAGAAGAGCTTCCATTCTTCGAGGATGTCTTGAATGCCTGGATCTGTGGCCCTGTAGCTGTGCCCTGTCATGATGGCATTGAGACCGCTGGGACTGAGGATGACTGAGGAGGGAGGAGACAGGAGACAGTGTTAATGTTGACCCACACACACATGCATCCTCTCAATACATCCACATGGTGCATATAACTGTACAGAGGTCTATGTACACCCACAGCCACACCCACACACAACACACCCACAGCAACACACACACACACACACACACACACACACACACACACACACACCCACAGCCACACACACACACACACCCACAGCCACACACACCCACAGCCACACACACACACACACACACACACACACACACACACACACACACACACACACACACACACACACACACACACACACACACACACACACACACACACACACACACTTTCTACCTTGCAGTCCATTGGACGAGGCAAGTGCTTGACTGATGTGGGTCTTCACCAAAGGCTGCAAGCTTGGTCCACACCTCAGGTCCACACTGGCACAGATGAAGAGGTGGGCGTGTATGAAGAACGAGAAGCTGCACAGGAACACTCCTCTTGAACTGGTGGGAGGAGAGAGGAGAAGATAAGGAACCTTTGAAGGATACACATACCCCTCTCTCACCTCCCATCTGTGGACACAGAGGAGTCAGGACGTGCAAACCATTTCCCAAGTGGCAAGAAGTTTTCACTCAGTAGGGAGCTATGAGAAAGGAGATGGAGTTGTAAGGCAGGGGAGGAGGAAACAAAGGCCCCCCCCCCATCACAGCTTGCCATTTACCCTGCCCATAGCTGAACTCCCCCCCCCCCCCCCCCCCCCCCCTTCCCCCCACATGGCAAGTACAATGGCTCCTTACCGCTCAATAAGGTTGTTCAAAGCTCTGTACAACATGGTGGTCGAGTCAACAGTCATGCCATCTTCCCACCCCCCACTCCCCTCCTCTGAAGAGAAAAGGAAACACCACTTGAACAGAACATGGCAGAGTGCACACCACCCTCTCCTCATGGCAGAGTGCACACCACCCTCTCCTTACAACAACTGATCACATCCTACACCATAGCTACTGTCACCATAGCTACCGTCATTACCAACTCACCCTTCAGTCCCGCCCCTAGTTTGTCCCCAAAATCTGGTCTGTCTTGGGTGAAGTAGAAGAGCCACAGATCTTTAGTCTCTTCTGTGATGCCATCCGTGCCAGGACAGTGACAGCGCCATGCACACGCGTATCTAGAGTGAGGGACAGCTCAGTTACGGAAATGAATGAATGCATAAGGGGATGGCTTGGACTGGGGATGAGGCACATACTACAGGTTAGAAGGAACAATAGAGGAGGTGTGGCAGGGGAGGAGGATAGTTCAAATCTTTGTGCAGGTCGAAAGGGTGTTGCTTTTAGAAAGGTCATTCCCCAATCATCGATGCCTTGCTACTGATACCACTTACCCTTCACTTAGGAGCTTAGCATAAGAGCTGAGAACTGGATCCAGTTTGGGCGCCTCCATAACCACACTGGGAGGTCCAACGTACCGGACCCATTTTAAACCTTCCACTTCACCCTGTGCAATGAAAGTGTATGGATGTACGTGTGTGTGTGTGTGCGTTGAGGGGTGCGTGTGGTGTGCGTTGACACGAGTCGTAGGGGTGTGTTTTTAATGCGACACGAGGCGTGTGGGGAGAAGACAATGTGGGTACACGGAATATAACGTACGACTCAATGCTCTCTATTTGGAAACGGCTTCAAACTCGCATTCAGAAACCCCAATTAAAAAGCAACGCAGGCGCCATTTCCAACCCTTAGCGCCTGCGGGCTGCCATCTCGGACATTTAAAACGGCCTGTGTACACTTACCCATTCCTCCATTAAACTATAGTGAATTCACTTACTAGCTTGAAGACGTTGGACAGGGCGTTCGTCAGTCCCTGGTTCGCCCTGGAGTCAGGACTAGAGGTCATCGATTCGCCGGGGCAGGGAAGCAGGTCACACGAGCACCATCCGCTAACGACAATTGCACTAACTGTAAGGTCTAAAGGGAGGATCCTATAGTAGCTAGCTCGATTGGACAGGTTAAATCTACGCTTCTAAGCTTTAACTGCTTCACACAAATCGGCCCTTTAAACAACTTTCATTCTAACCTCACAGTACTGTTACTCGCATGCCATACATAGTTTCGTTTTGATTACGTCATACCACCGTACTCTTTCGCGCACTCCGACGTGAAATAATAATTTCGTGCAAGAAAAAACGAGATGCCATCGTTTAGCGAAGAGGGATTCCAGATCCAATGCTTTACCTGCGGGAATTGGTACACAAGCTCCGACGTCCAGGTCTCTCTTGAGTACGTGACTGGTTGCGACATAATGACGAATTAATGCGCACTTGTTGCTTGCAGTGCGTATATACCGTACATGACAAATTACGAATACACCTGCTCGAGCTGTGGAGTGGAGTCCATCTCAAAGAAACCAGCTAGTAAGAGAGTTTTATGATTAGTGTGATTTTCCTAAAAGCATAATTCGGCATCTTCAGGTTTTATTCAAGTTGGAATCACAACCATTGCAAACCTCACTGCACAGCACGCAGGGTCCGACCCACCGCGCGTGTTCTTCTCCTTGGAAGATGTAACTACGGAACAACACTGCAGCTCTTTCATTTGTTTTGCCCTCCACAGGAGATCATTCCCTTTATATGGGACCAATGGGATATCATATGCACGAAACGAAGCAAGGCTAGCACATGGAAAAACAACATTGCTACCAAGCTGGTAATTGTCTCCCCCCTTCACTTCCCTTCCTTCCTCTCTCATTATCCCATCTTGTGTCATTCTTCTCTACGATGCCTCACTCTTTATCACTTGTTCGTATCTCCCCTCCCCTCCCCTCCCCTCCCCTCCCCTCCCCTCCCCTCCCCTCCCCTCCCCTCCCCTCCCCTCCCCTCCCCTCCCCTCCCCTCCCCTCCCCTCCCCTCCCCTCCCCTCCCCTCCCCTCCCCTCCCCTCCCCTCCCCTCCCCTCCCCTCCCCTCCCCTCCCCTCCCCCCCCCCCTCCCCTCCCCTCCCCCCTCTCTTCCCTCACAGTCAATGGAGACACGCATATTCTGCGAGAGCTCTGAAGGCTCACAGGAGTTTGGTCTAGTTGACTTGGTATTTCTCTCCCCCCATGATGATGTCATTACAAGATGCTCGTTGTAGGATTTATTAACCATTGGTCCGAGACGCTATGAGAGCAAGTCTGTGCCCAGCAAAACAACGACCAAACCTAAGAGGAAGTTTGAGGGAGGGCAGCTTACCTCTGCCCCTAAGAAGGCACGAGGGTAAGTGTGCCCGAGGCAGCCACACACCCTGATCCTCCTCCCCCCACCATTCCACTCAGAGATGGCTCCAACACTATGAAAGGCTTGCAGAAAGGGTACCCACTGGAACATCCATACAACAAGGTGACAACTGGCCATCCCCCCATCCCTCATCCCCACCCCCATCCCTCATCCCCCCCCCCCATCCCTCGGCCATTCCCCCATCCCTCATCCCCACCCCATCCTCATCCCCACCCCATCCCTCATCCCCACCCCACCCATCCCACCCCACCCTATCCACCCCATCCCCATCCCACACCATCCCTCATCCCACCAGCCCCATCCCGTCATCCCCCATCCATCATCCCCATCCCTCATCCCCACCCCCTCCTCCCCCACCCACCGCAGACCCCACCCATCCCTCACCCACCCATCCCTCACCCCCACCCATCCCCCCCCATCCCTATCCCCCCTCCCCCCCCCCCGTCATCCCTCATCCCACCCATCCCTCATCCCACCCCATCCCTCATCCACACCAATCCCTCATCCCCACCACATTCCTCATCCACACCCCATCCACTCATCCCACCTCATCCCTAATCCCCACCCATTCTCATCCCCCACCCCCATACCTCATCCCCACACCACCTACCTTTACTGGTGTGTTTGTCAGGAGTCCTACAGGTACATTTTAGCAGAGAAGGACCCACACTCTACCCTGGAATGGGACCCAGAAGAGATGGCAGGCAGACCTATACCTCCAGAGTTATATCGTCCGTTGTTAAGCAACGAAGTGCTTTTGGCTCTTCATGACAGAGGTACACATCAATAGTGGGAGTGGTGACATGTCAATGGTGGGAGTGGCCACACATCAATAGTGGGAGGGGCCACACATTCAATAGTGGGAGTGATCACACATCAATAGTGGGAGTGGCTACATACTCAAAAGTGGGAGGGGGCCACACACTCAAAAGTGGGAGGGGCCACACATTCAATAGTGGGAGTGGCTACACCCTCAAAAGTGGGAGGCGTTACTCTGCAAGGGGATAGCTCCACCTACCCCACTCATATGCCTTGGCCAGCCCCACAGCTCAAGATCCATGAGAACAGGTTGAGCGTGACTGGAGATAAGGGCTACTGCATGGTACGGGCCACTCATGGTAGGTCTGAGGACCTGGCTGTCCAGTATTTTAATGTCTTGCCATCCCCCCTTGAAGGTGTGTCTGCTGGAACATGGTACTATGAGGTAATGATGACACACACATAGCATGCACCATACACATGCACACTTGCATATATATACACATACACATACACATATACACACACATATACATATATACACATACACACATATACATATATACACATACACACACATATACATGCACGCACATATACATACACATATATATACATACACACACATATATACACACACATACACATACACACATGTGTGCAGGTGCATATCGATGACCTCATCACTGTACCAGACGCCACTGTGCGTTTGGGATGGGCTCAACCTCTAGGTATGTCTAGGTGTGTGTCCCCATAGCCTCTAGGTGTCTCCATAGCCTAGGTATGTCTAGGTGTGTGTCCCCATAGCCTCTAGGTGTCTCCATAGCCTAGGTATGTCTAGGTGTGTGTCTCCATAGCCTCTAGGTGTCTCCATAGCCTAGGTATGTCTAGGTGTGTGTCCCCATAGCCTCTAGGTGTCTCCATAGCCTAGGTGTGTGTCTCCATAGCCTCTAGGTGTCTCCATAGCCTAGGTATGTCTAGGTGTGTGTCTCCATAGCCTCTAGGTGTCTCCATAGCCTAGGTATGTCTAGGTGTGTGTCCCCATAGCCTCTAGGTGTCTCCATAGGTCACCAAGGCAATCTGCAGGCCCCTTGTGGCTATGACAAACTTAGCTACTCATGGAGATCAAAGTTTGGCACCATATTTCACCAGAGTAGGGGAAAGCACTACAGGTACCCAGTCCTCTCACAGAAGGCACATGCACTCACAATGCTGCTCCCTCGCTTCAAGTGATGGAGGAGGATATGGAACTGGGGACACTGTGGGATTTTTGATTAAGCTGCCTCAAAGCAATGGTAAGGGTTGTGTGGCTTTGTTGCCCACTGTAATTGTTAAGCTCTAGCTAATAGACATGCTGATGCAGTAACTTCAGTGTTGCTTCTTTGGAGTTTGTAATGCATGTGGCATGACCAATGTTTTCCCAACAAATGCGGAGGTGTCAACGGAGCCGCTATTCTTTTGTGTTCAGAGTGATCGCGGTGAAATATCCTCTAAATCCAAGATTAGCTCACAAATTTAGTCTCATTTTACTGATTGGGTATGGGAGTAGGTCGGAGACCATGAACACGTGGGCATCTCGCTAAAGTAGGCGAGTCACCCAAGGATGGCCTTCGCTCCCGTCAAAAATTATGAGACGATGTCTGATCGTCGAGATCCCGCGTCACCAGGATCTGTTATTTTCCTTACTCATTAGTTTAAGGCATGACAAACTAAGCGTTCTACTTTTTTATATATAATGTCGTACAGTAAATGGTTGTGGGTTTTGTTGCAATTTTTTTTTATTTTTTTTTTTTTTGAGCAGAGCGACGGTATCCCCCAACGCACAAGGACGAGGTTTGCTTGGTTTATCTCCAGCGGCTGGTCACCATAAATGGTATTGTTTCTTACAGGCTTTAATACGATTCAAAAACTTCTTCTACTTTGAGGAGAAAGACGATCCTGTAGATGAATATGAGAAGGTAACGAATGTCATTATCACCCTTGTCATGTGGTGATAGGTGATGACCCCCATCAGGCACTTAAACCTGCATCTGGTAGCAAGGTAAGGTTAATCTATTTCTGCACGAACAAAAGTTATGCTTGCCCTCCTCAATGGACAGATCATTTTCTACAAAAATGGAGTGTCTCAGGTGTGTGAGGGCCCAGTACACTTCTCCCTTCATTAACATTTTCCTTATAGGGAGTGGCGTTCAATGACTTGGGAAGTGGTACATATTACCCAGCCCTCTCTTTCTACAAGGCTGGAACTGTATGTGTGTGCATATAGCCAGCAGGGTGGACCACACACACGCTCTCGTTCTGTTGCAGGTAACTGTGAATTTTGGGCCAGAGTTCAAACATCCTCCAACTGACATAGAATTTCGACCAGTAAGCGGGAGCGCCATCCAAACTATTTGTTAAACATTTGTGTGTGCAGATGTCTGAGGCTGCAGAGGTGACCATTATTCACCAGGCTATATCTGAGATGCTCTTCCATGTGGAGTCCATTTTGGCCAGTCGCAAGAGTGTCCAATATCCTGCCCACTATCCACAGGACCTGATGGACTAGTCCCCAGCCCACACAAGTTGAACAGATTGGCTAAAACATAACCACTTACCACAGCACTCATAACTTAATCATGTATGCAAAATATAGTCCTAAAGAATAAATATTCTTCACTTCTTCTTCTTCTCTGCATTCTTCTCGCTAAATATCCTGTTAAGGTCATTGTAGCTGGATATCATGATGCCAGCAGGAATGATGACCCAGAGAGAGTTGAGGAAGATGAACACAAACCAGAAATACTTTAGCTTAAGGTAACCCTCGAATGTTGGAGGCCAATCCTGGTAAGGTGGGAGGAGAGCAAGATAAGAGGAGATTGTGTAGAAAGGGAGAGGGGAGTGTGGTGAGGTGGAGTGAATATGCAACAGTCGGCAAGGCGTCATCTCACTTACAACAGCTGGGATGTGGACGAATCCGTCCTTGAATTCACACACTCCGTAGATGATGGCGCCCATGGCTTGGGAGCAACATGCGATCAGCGCGTAGAAGTGCTGGATCGGCTGATTTTTCAAAAGAGCTCGATACCTGCAGTGCAGAAGTCAAGAAGAAGAAGAACTAATCAAAGGCCCCTTGG
Organism: Ephydatia muelleri; assembly: GCA_013339895.1. NCBI lineage: Eukaryota > Metazoa > Porifera > Demospongiae > Spongillida > Spongillidae > Ephydatia > Ephydatia muelleri. The sequence goes on from JABACO010000015.1 coordinate 335,432, forward strand.
TCGAAGACATCGGGACTAACCAAAGATAGCACATCGGCAGCATAACGAAGAACTCGATGTACGAGATGGAGGACACAGCAGGGTAATCGAGAACCCAGTAGCGGGTGTCCAAAATGGCGTACTCATCCACCAAGTACTTAGGGCCTCGTCCAACCGTTCCAATCAAGCTAGAAAATAAAACGCAATAGTAACGGCACATATTGTATGTCTCTGTTAGCGATGGATTCTGCTCACAAGTCCATCGGATGGATGATCACCGTGTTGAAGAAAACCCACAAGCCCACAAACGTCTTCGGTACACCAGTCCACAGGCACAGGATCAACATGAACACAAATACTAAATTACACGGATCATCCCAGTCTTCCAAAGTAAAGCCAGTGTAGTTGAGGTCTCTGTTGAAATTCTTTATCTTTGCCAAGTTGGGATACGCTAGGTGCGACATCTTCACTCCAATGCAGCAGGAAATAAGAATAGGACTATAAATAATTATATTATCATACGATCTAGGCAATCACCAGATAAGTGAAATATCGTTCCAATTGGGTTATTAGAGTTATTGTGTGGGCGTGTGCAGCGTGGAACCTTGTGGTGACATGACATCATTTATGGAAGCCTCATAAGGGAGCGCATGCCAACTTCTGGTTAATTAACTAACTGAACGAGGACTTTTAATTTGTCTGTTTTGCTGGGGCTTTCGTCCTTTGAACTACTCGTTTCGGAGGCAAATTCAAATAACCCGCTGCGTTAATAAAAGCACACAGAGCAGAGAGAGAGTAGAAATGTTTGACTTCCACGCACATGATCTTTGATCCATAGGAGTCCAGTTAACATGGGACTCAAGTTGCCATGCTAACTTGTTCATCATGCAGCTAATTAAAGTACCAACATGAGAGGAAGGTACATACATGTGTTCTTAATGTTCACTGCTGTTTGCGGCCGGACACAATTCAGATAATGGACCCTTTGCATGAAAGATCGGAAGTACGATAAACGTCACGTCCGGAGTAAAAGCCACAGCGGTTGCCTAGAGACATTGTGTCACGTTCGCGGACCTTTGCGTAATAAAATGGCAACGCTCGTAGTCATTCGGACAGTGATCCTTCGGCTGATCCAGTTCCTGGTCAAACTATGCTGCCAACAGTAAGCTTGACCGAGTCTGACATACCCGGAGCCTTTTTAAATGGATGGCTTTAAAAAGGCTCTGGGTATGTCAGACTCGGTCAAACTTACGGTTGGCAGCATAGTTTGATGAGGAACTGGAGCGGCCGAAGGATCAATGTCTGAGCAGACTCCGAGCGTTGCCATTTTATTACGCAAAGGTCCGCGGACGTGACACAATGTCTCTAGGCAACCGCTGTGGTTTTTACTCCGGACGTGACGTTTATCGTACTTCCGATCTTTCCATTGGTATCTTTGAATGATTAAAAGAGCTAATTATAAATCGTAGTTTTTGCAATCCACATTTCATGGTTTTTCAAGTCATCTCTTTGAGATCATTTGTTCTTTCATACATCCTACCACCGCATTTAATAAAATTACCTACGCGCACGACCTACACTATTACTCTCATAGCCGCGCATCCTTTTTATACGTCCATGTGATAGAGGTGATATTTTAAAAGGGGGTACTTTGATCGTGCTTAGCAAAGACGGCGACAATATTTCCAAGGTATAGACAGATACAAAGGCATTACCATATTTACAACAATTAGAACAAGCCACAGTTTTGTTTTAGCACCTTACGCGGCGTGTGTACAGTATTTGGCATTGATACTCACAATGATGCTGTCGACATTCATCCACTCAAATTCTGTTATCGATGCAAACAGTTACGGATCGAAGCATTCTAGCACAATGCCAGCACTCTCACTACACAGTTAGTATAACTCCTTATGAGTGGAAGAAACATATTGCTGAGGAATGCAATTAAGGTTGGACAGATTACCAACATGTCTGAACAAGTTGATACATGTGTATCTATATTTATCTTGATTCAGATCTGCAATCCCACATCACCACATGCCATACACGTGAATCTCACTCCCACAACAGGCCATCCAGCAAAAAACAGCCCTCATAAAATTGTTTCTGAAAATAGGAAGATAGCCCACCAATGCTATCATCAGACACTTTCAAACACGAACAACCCCTATCATAGAACAATTGCAATGTCCTATCTGCTTAAATAGACTGTGTCAACCTCTGGAGCTATCATGTAGAGCACTGGTTTGTACTGATTGCTTAGTCCATTGCTTCCTGCTCTTTAACTGCAGTGAGGTCTAGTGCCCTTGCTGCTTCATGGAGTCACCAATACAACCACCACAGCTAAAGCCGAAGTGACAGTACTTAAATTAGCAACCATTAGGCTCCTGAATGTTTCCAATTGATCATATGGAAGTAGTGTAAGTTGTGTATGTCACGAAGGAGTGTTCTTGGGGGGGTAGGGGGCTTATCTATTTCCGAATGCTGTCTTTTCAAGTGAAGGCCTAATCATGAGTGCATTTTTTTGGTTCTGATCTGCTGTAGAGATCATTTCAATTCCTCTGGATTTATGCAAGCTATTCATGCATGCAATAGGCCTATAGTTCAGTTCAGCCTATGTATGCATGGATGTTGTTTTTGTCTTTCGCAGACAAAGCCAATTATTGCTGTACACAAGTAGTGCGTTGCAGTGTTGCAGGAAAACTTAGTTTGCAAACAACTTACACTAATATGACCAGGAAACAACTGATCAATATGGTGTTGACTACAAAGTGTTAACTATTTAGATAAACAAAGTGACTTTAGTATAGCACCTGTGGTGTAATATTACTCTGTTGCCCGTGAAAGAGTTAATTGCAACTAAATCATGATATGTGTTCAGTAATGGAATGACAGTAGACTGAGAGCATGGACTCAGCTTTGAAGGAAGTTAGGGAGGGTTGTCTGACTTGCAATGCAGCATCAAAGACGTTTAGTGTACCCTGTACAACACTGCGGGACAAACTTGCTGGTAAAAGTCCAGAGGAGAGACGAATGGGTCCAAACCTTGTGCTCACTAAGGCCGAGGAGAATTCATTGGTAACCTTTGCATCAAGCAGCTCAAGTGAGGCTTTCCTATGATTTAATGGACAGTGTGCAAAATGTTATCAAAGAAGATGGTAGAAAAGCCCATTTACTAATGACAGGCCTGGCAAGTATTTGCTCATGCAGCGCAACCCTCAACTCACAGAATGATTATGTACCTGAAAGGTGAACAGGTGGAAAGGCCACTGTAACAGAGCTTCATATTCGCAAGTGGTTCGCTGATATTGAGGCTTACATCGTTCAGGAGGAAGGAGCTGGAGATATTCTAAATCCTCAAAGAGTATTTAACTTTGATGGGTCACAGTTCCTACTTGCCAAGAAGCAACTTTGGAGTATGCGTATAGTCAACAGGGGATAGGAAAGCCAATTAATATTTCAATGACCATGTATTTGTTTTTAATCACTGTATGGTTCACTGAATGCCAAATAGAGCAATCAATATACTATATCCCACGTACTAATAATCCATTCACACCTAACCCTGAGACTGCATGCTTCAAATAGGTTTTTTGTTGTTGACCCTCTAGTCTATCCAGAGATAATATCCAGAGATAATATCCAGAGACAATATCCAGAGATAATATCCAGAGACAATATCCAGAGATAATATCCAGAGATAATATCCAGAGATAATATATTATCTCTGGTCTACCCAAACTATGCTTCAACCCTTTAATTTGATGTATCAGTTCCTATCTAAAAGCCAGCATCACAAAAAGAGGCTTTTAATAGATTAAAGGATGCAGTGTACAAGTTCCAATCATAATAGGCTTTCGCCACGTCAATTTGGAGTGTTCGCTACCCCTCTGTATATCGTATACAAGGGGGGGGGGAGGGGGGGGGCAAATTGACGTGGCGATAGACCTGCTGCGGTGGCGACTATACCAGAAAAACGCTTAATTGGAGCAATAATAGTATATAGAACTGAGGATCGCTTGGAACCAAAAACTAACTGTCCCATATGTAAGAAAACCGACATCGGTACTCGCGGATGGCGAACACTACCTACGCTACCCTAGTACCTTTAGTTCCCTTTACGAAAAAAACCTTTGTGTTTGCTTTCTGACTGTCACAGGCGTGAAGAATCGCTTCTGTATCCAAGAGGTAGGCCTACGCCTCGTGGTTTGCAACACAATTAGAAAAAAGGTGTTCATTTCCTGGTAGGGTGTTAAAATGGCGATTACTGTTTTTGAGTGAGCTCACGTTCCAAAGGTCTTCGGTTGTCTAGGTCGTTGTTAAGGGCATGACATCATTGACAGGAAAGCGAACTAAATTTAGTTTCCACAAAACTTGGCAAACAGCAGTGTTTCATCTTCCAATGACGGATCGAACTTGTTTATAACTGTACATTAACTGTACATTATTATTATTAGTCGTCCCTTTGCATTACATCATATTGTAAGTCACCTTTGAAAATAAATAGCCAAAAGATAAAAGAAGCAGAGAGCCAACACAATAGACTAATGGTCTTCAAACATCAAGCGAACAAGGTCCTCTTTAGCGCATTCCTCGGGACCAAGACGTTGTTGCTGAATGACACGAATCAATGTTGACAATAGACCTATTAGCGTGTGTACTCACCTCCCCCCACTTAAGAAGTGTTGGCACTCCCGTCAGCCTCAACTTAGGATCAGTTCTGAATACATTCTGCGGATCTTTCCATCTGTCATTTCATGATGGCGGCTATCGTTACATAATCGTGCAAATGACGTAGATGATACTTACGTTGGTCTGTCCCCAACGTGGCAGTAAACAAAGACACCGTCGTCTACCTCTTTCAATACTTTCTCGATGACCGGCTCAGCTAACACAAAACAAAAAGCGCTCTTCAAAATTAAAGTCACCACAAACTAACTGGTGCGCACACACATACCTGCCACGCAGTCAGGACACCAGCTTTTGCCAGTGTCAGCTGTTTTGTTGCCAGTGAAAAGCACGTAGATCTCTCGCTTAGCGCCAAGCGACCCTATAGCCTTGTAGAGGCTTTGAAGTCCTTCCACAATTACTCTTTCCAATCCCATTCTATGCCTCCGGAATAGAATACAGTAGTATCCGTATGTAATAATTAAGTTACGTGGCGTCCTACTAACAACTAAATATAGCTAAAACATCAATACAAGTCGAGTGCTCGGTGGCGCAATGTCGCAGTTACAACACGTTAAGTGCGTTGCAGTTGGCGATGGGACCGTTGGAAAGACCAGTATGATGATTACACATGTCAACAACTCGTTTCCCGGGGAATACGTCCCAACAGTGTAAGGCAGCGCGCGTGAGCTAGCCTGTGTGTGTATGTGTGGCAACGTACACAAATGTCTCCCTCTTCAGGTTCGACAATTACTCAGAGAATATGCATGTTGCGGGAAAATTCATATGTCTGAATCTCTGGGATACAGCAGGCCAAGAGGACTATGACCGCCTCAGACCACTGTCTTACCCACAAACGGACGTTTTCCTTGCGTGTTTCTCCGTCGTTAGTCCTAAATCGTACGACCATATACTCTGCAAATGGTATCCTGAAATTTCCCACCACTGCCCTAACGTGCCAGTTATTCTGGTTGGGAACAAAGTTGACCTGCGTGATGACCCCAGAGTATTGACCGAGCTTCGGGAGTTGCGTCAGGTTCCCATCACAAAAGCTCAAGGAGATGATATGGCGAAAAGAATCAACGCTATCAAATACTTGGAGTGTTCGGCGAAGAACCAGAAAGGCCTAAAGCAAGTGTTCGAAACAGCGGCAGAAGTGGTAGTGTGTCCTGAATTGCACGCCACGCGTCTGGTGGAAAAGAAGAAGAAAACATGCGCCCTTCTCTAAGAGTAGTATTGTTCGTTGCCGTGTTGTGATTTTGTGTTAGTGCTGCATGTGTTTCCCAACATCTGGCCCACATTCCTACGCTGTTTGTACACCTCTTTTACCCATACTCGTGTACGTTATTCCCCCCAAACATGTCCTGATGTATGTGCCCAATCAGCCACGCTAATATTTGCTATTATCTCTCAACGCTACGGGAGGGGGGCGCCATGATATGCGGAGATAAGAGAATTGGGGTGGTCCGCGCCCGATAGGGGGGGTAAGAGATACAATGAGATAGCAGGCCTTGACGGGCTTACCACAACATCCTGTGTCCAACACACAACACCACCTGTCAACACGCGGCAGTGAGTGAAGCCCTTGTAGCTTCTTTGGCAGCTTCACTTCCCCTGGCATGTCTTCGGCACCAAATGCAAGCAAAATGTTCTTTTAAATAATGTCCCAAGTCTCTCTCTCTCTCACACAATCCAACAAACTTCCATGCTGGCAAGTTACAAGTCTGCTTCTTCTGTAGAGCTCTCTGGTGTGGCAGCTGTTGGTTCAAACATTTCATAGTCAGAAACCCCAAGGGCTGTGCCCACCTGGCATGGCTGACTTGGTGACACATTTCTCAGCCTGCTCTCGTAAGGCTTTACCGACCACTGCACATGCACCTGCTCCAACTGATGCCCGCTGTGTCTCTGAATGTGTCTGCACCAAACTAAATGTACACACACAGTCAATATGAAGGCAGATGTGCTGTGTGTGTGTGTGTGTGTGTGTATGTGTGTGCACATGGCGTGATGAGCTGTTCATGTACCGTTCAGCCACATGCCACATGTGCAAACGTTTCAATACATACAACTCCTGAACAGGTGGAAGCAACAATAAGCACACCAAGTACATCTTACTGGCATACTGCCATGTGTACGAATTTACAAGCATATCAAAAGTCCAGAATAGAATAACGACACAGTTTAAACCAACTGTTGAATGCATGCATATTTTACCACAGTTTGAATAAACAATGTGTTTTTGTGTATAGTTTAATATTTGTGATGACACTCAATCAGGCTACTCTTTCCAGTGATATCCCTCCCTCGTACCCTTCTGTCCGCCATTTCTCCCAATAGTGGTCGGTCACTGCCTCAAGATATGAGGACAGCATTGGAAGGCTTGCTCCAGTAGCCGCTCTCATGGCTTCCTCACCATGGTGACCATTCACACAACGCACCACTGATAGGCGCACAGGAGGGACACGAGGCACCAAGTCTGGAGACTATAAACAAGGTTGGTTAGCAATTAGATTAGATTGAGTACATTACCAACCATGTCTTTGAGTCCTCCGTAATCTTCTGGTAAATATTCCGCGTCGCTTTCCGAAGCATCATCCGGTTCTGTCGGATCATCCGCATACATGAGGTCCGTCACGTCAAAGCCCTCCAATATCGCGCTTCGATCCTTTCTTTCCCAATCTACTGAATTCGCTGCGCTTACGTAATCCCACAAATCGGTGTCTTCGGTACAAGTGCGGCTTCAGGAGTAAATGGACATACGCTAGGCTACCAGACCTCACCCCATTGACGATAGATCTCCTTCAGGTGATCTTTGTGACGTTTGGCGGCTGGAACCTCTTCGTCTATAATAAAAAGGAATAGTCAACATCCCGATCGACGCGCATCTTCAATTCTTTACCCATGGTACAAAGTCTGGAATTCAAAGGGTTAACAGACGTTTTTCTTGTTTACAGTGCAATTACATGTAATTGTATGTCATTTTACTGCAATGCCGGATCCACTTCACAAATGCATGTGCGCCTTGTGGATTTGATGACGAAAGCGGTGCACGGGAGCCTGAAGGAGGCGGAACCCAATCATGACCAGAATGCCTGTGGTGTTGTTACCGCGCCTACGTTTTCCCACAGTCCGGGCGCCCAAATTATGTAAACGATCAAATGATCAAATCAACCATCTGACCAAGGCGTCGAACTGTTTAACGTTAACGGCACATCAAGATTTCAAATTGTTTGATAACCGAGAAGTCTGAAGTGTCTTCTACACATTGCTTCTTGCGCACTGAGAATCGGAGTATCTGTCATGTCATAAAGTTGTAAGGCTCTGAATTTTTAAAAAAAAATTTCGACGCAAGCGTTTACATTTCTATTGCGCGTACTGCCTTTTCGCGGGAACGATCCGTATAATGCAGTGCGGGTACGCACGCGTCGGGAACTACATAACTCCGACCGGCCGACCGTGTAAGGCGTTGCATCCAACTAATGGCTGTCGCGCCGTTAACGTTAAACAGTTCGACGCCTTGGTGTAGATGTTCAGATGGGTCTTTGATGGAGCCCTTTGACCTTTATCATTTGATGTTCCCCCCCACACACGAGACATCAAAGGAAATAACGTACGCTACAAGATATTTTTCCGCTCAATTCTTCACATCGGATGAACAGCATCTTCGCCCTCAGCATCACGTGCTGCCTCACGACCGCAGGGATCGTAGCCCTTGAAGCTCATATGGGAGAGGGGGTGAATCCTCGTTTTGCCGCCATCAGCCCACCGCACAAGAAGTGGTACGTGGCCGCAAACATCGCGAAGGCATTCTATCTGGCCGTCATATCTGTTAGCAGCAAATACGCCAGGGGTGTTTACAACTGCATCTCTCTCGACGAGTACCCCCGTCTGGAGCTCAAACGCTCCGATCACGTGTACGTCGCTACGGACCTTGTTGCACTATTTCTCGTGCCCAAGCTGCCGATCAGTACCATAATGTACCACGTGGCTACAACCGGGCTGGTATTGATGGTCAGCTGCGTTAACCTCGAGATCAAAGGGTGGGCGGGTCTGCTCGGAGTTAGTGTGCCTCTTCTACGGCAGCTACTCTTACCTGGTCAACGCCTTCCTAGCCCTTCGAGTGATCTATCCCATATCGTGGAGGTCTATAGAGGTACTCTGTAAACTTTCTTTGTGGATCTATTTAGCATGTTGCACCATAAATTGGTCAGTGCACCTATTCTGGTTGGGCCTCCAATGGGAGTTGTCTCTCCTCGTCCCCCTGTACGCGGTCCTCATAGTGTGCATGGACATCAAACTAATTAAATGGTTAATTAACCTGGATTCCGCAAGATACTCTTCTTACGACCTTGTATAACTGGATGCTGATATGGTAAGTATCATTAAAAATGTTACATGCTGCTTGATGGAATGCATTGGTTTATGGTAAACAATGAATTGTTGCAATCTTCTTGGCCAGCTCTGGTTCCTGACACCGTTCCAGTGCAGTAACCACCTGTGTCCAAGCACCATGTGGAGTGGAATGGAGCCACGTCTTGCACACATCCTTTAGACGTGCCATGTCAGTCTTGTTCTGTGCCTTTATCCTCCCCAGAGTGTCTGGGTCTACATCTAACTCCTCTCCAATCCTCTGCCACTTATAGGCTATCACAGTCAAGTGACCATTGAGAATCGTTGCATCAGGTTTCACGTGGTAAGACATTGCTGAGGAAGACAAATAGTTAAAGCAGAAGCTGTGGTGTCCGTGCTTCAGTTCAAACTTACAAGGGTGCAGAGGGGTGCCACCATATGTAAGGGAGTGGTCTTGTGATCTGTCCTTGCTTCCTGTAAGCAAGAGTGAACGAGAGGGTGTGTGTCATGCTCCACCTACCAGACACCCTCCCAGTCTGATTAGATGGCTAATAAATAGGGCTAGTCGTTTTGAATTCATGATTTTATGGTTTTGTCACCTACCAGTTGTACTGCGTGTGGCATGAAAAGGATTACACTACGAATAACCAATCACGCACGAATACCTTGCAGGCCTGCATCAGCAGCATGGCTCTTTCCATTTGTACAGGTACTCTCAGACTATATATAATGTCGCCAGTGAGAGCTGTGGCCACATGCGGCGGGAAGCGTGGACTTACTTCTCGAGTAGCCAGCTCTATAAAGATTGATTAACGAATATCAATTACACTACCAACAAAGCCTACCATATCGACGCACAGTCACAGTACACATATGCATGTAACTAATAACTCGGAAAAGTCGGACTCACCGTCGTCATGTTCCAACGCGGGGCCATCAAGTTCGACGTCGAAGTTCGAAAAAATAACATCCTCGCAATGGAAAATCAGTGTTGCAACGGCGCACTCGAAAGCATATATGTGTGCTTACAGGAACGAATTGCCTTGATAAAGAACGTTGAGTGTACAGGGCTACAGGCTGGCCTAAGCGTGCACGCGGCCTTGGCTTTGAGCGACACTGGCATGCCACAGTAACGGCCAACAGAGTCAACGTCACGACGAAGTAGAAACTTCCGATGCCCACCACCGCAGGGAAGGCTATCTCTCTTGGAATCGACCACGCTGTGAAATCGATCACTGCAGACGTCACCTGCATGCACACACTGTGATGCGTGCAGTTGCATTACCAACTTCATTACAGCTCGCCACTGGTAAGGAGCAGAGCCCTAGGGCTACAAGCAAGCCCGGTAAGCTCTGTAAGCACGACATTATCAAAGACCGCTTCACACGGTACAGTTGGGAGGGGCACGCTTAAGGCATCTGATGAATTGCGTACGACCACTCTGGTTAAATGAATTACTACAGAAATGAATTACTGCGAAACTAGTACTGTCTCCCTTGGGAGTTGATCGTACACAAAAACGCTGTTCGGTCCCATATCAAACTTCACGGCCGGAGTCCAGCCTGGGAACTGATAGCGACAAGCAATGACGCGCGAGCCCAGAGGCGCCTCTTTTACAATCTTTGCCGCCAGCGGTTCCATCTATAACATACGATAGGCGCGGTAAAGGTACGCTCAATAGCCATCCTATTATGCAGTACCATTTGTTCAACTCCGAAAAATATAATGTTATTGTAACCATAGAGCTGCACCTGTTTAATTAACGGTGTTTAAATTTCCCGTATCAGTTATTAATTAAACCGCGCCTACCTTCCAGAGGTTCTTACAGTAGAATTTAGTCGATCGGTAGACGCCACTTCTGTAAGCCTTCCATCGTGAGTAGAGTACCAGCCACGGATTAAGCTCGTAGCCTACAGCCTGGTGACCCTGCACAGCTGCTGCTATCACCTATCCAAATGGCGTCACGTTCGTATAACACCGTTCTCGCAACTCACCACGCGTCCATCTCCGCTTCCGAGGTCTACCACTTTACCCGTTCTGCCGCCAAGCTGTGAAAGCACGTGTCTGATTTGCATGTCCGTGGCGGGCACGTAGGGGAGGCAGAATCGCCTCAAGGCCGGAACAAGGAAGGGAAATGTAACCAACACGATCCCCACCCCAGCTCCGCTGATCGTCCATGCTAGCACGAGTCCTAGCTTTCTTCCACCGGGACTCGGTGTGATCTGTGCATGTCCAGGTTCCATTCTGGACATGTATACTTCTAAATAATACGAACGTTGAACAAGAATTTACGGTATCTCTACACGTGCTGGCTATACATGTACGTAATTTTAGTTAGCCATACTAGTACCTTTAAATGCAAGTGTTGCTCTTCCTTTGCTTCTCCTGTAAAAGTGCCACAAGGCTCGACACTGTCCCATAGAGAAGTTTGTAATCACAATTTGGACAAATGTTTAGCGAGCTTTTCTTTTTCTCTTCGAAGGAGTGCTGTTTTCCGTTTATTTAGTTGGAATGTATACGGGATAATTGTATCCTCTTTTAACCTTTAGGAAGCTCAGCACTGTACTGGGCTGAGATATAGTATATGACATACTGATTTGGGGCAAGACAAATGTTGAATTGCATGCCAATTACCTGTTATATTTGTCGAAGTGAGCAAAGGTCAATAGCCCAAGCCAAATAACTGCACTAATGTGTCAAGCAGGGAAAGGCAGTAACGCTCTATGTTAATTAATATCCAACCCAAAACAAACAGCAAAAAAACCTCTCTCATTGGGATTTGAACCTCTGCTCAAAGATAGAACAGTTTCTCTCTTCTCACTCTCTCTCTCTCTCTCTCTCTCTCTCTCTCTCTCTCTCTCTCTCTCTCTCTCTCTCTCTCTCTCTCACACACACACACACAACACACACGCACACACACACACAACACACACGCACACACACACAACACACACGCACACACACACACAACACACACGCACACACACACACACACACACACACACACACACACACAAAGTCAACAACAAACCTAGGGTGAAAGAATAACAAATCACATGCACTTTGATTTACTACATTACTGCAGTACCCCTTACTCCTCTGGTTTTGCCACTAACACATTCCAAATACAGCCCACCATTGAGCTAGCTATAACAACATTCGGATTATATGTGTTAATTTCCCAGTGCTCAGACTCTGAAAACCTCACACACAATGGAAAGAGGGGTGGAACGAGGGAAGATAACTCCATTCCACGCTGATGACAAGGTTCCACTCCAGTAATACACAGCCAAAAGTTTTATGTCTGATATAGGATGTCACTGCTGATCATGTTTATAGGAGTTCGGTATCAGATCTCGCATATACATTAGCAGCAGCCTGTATCAGGCTTTAAACCTTCAGCTGTGTGTGACCATCTTATTTCCACGTCAAATGCACTGATCTAATAACGCGTTTTTAAAATTTTAATTTGTTTATTAAAAAGTACCCGCGAATCAAATGTGCGCGGAATAATTCAAATTTATGGCCGCAACAACACGACAGCGCCGCTCAAACCAAGGCCACGGTTCTCTTCGGCAGTCGTTGGGACCTCCTAGCCGGAACCCAGTCGACGAGCCTATCAAGTCAGCCGTGGCGAGTTTCGGACGAGCTGGCAGTCTATCGTCCATTCCAGCTGCTCTTCAGACCCAAGCGTCCAGGAAAAGCACTTATCAACCCTATGGAAATCGAGCTAGTTCTGCGGGGATGGGAGCCGGCAGGAAAAGGTATTGGCTGTTCAGAAGTGTGCATTGTCGGTTACACAACCCGATACGACAGGTCCAGCATTTATGGTCAAGGCGGCTCGCAAGTAAAGAAAGATCCCAGGCCGCTTGCGGACAAGAGTAAGACACGTGTTTGGATTTCAAGATGTTAAGTATCTGCTTTTGTCGTAGGCTACCAAACAGCATCTATTAAAAAACTGATCCTTGTAAGACATTTGAGCGTGTACGTATTACGAGTGACACTTTCATGCACGCACACACAAGTTCCTCGCTGAGCACGGCTACTCGCAGGCCGTTACATATAAGTCTCTCCAGCTACCTTCAGCAAAAGAATTCACCAACATTTTTAATGTGAGTTTCTGCACTGACTCTGGACTATTGTTGGATTGTACTTGGCAGCAACTAGTGTGAGTTGTTCCTTCACGACACACAGTTCCTGCTTAGCCTCATCGACAAGGGGCTGTGTATTCCTGAAGGTGCAAAGATAGCTGAAGAGGTTCCCAAGATCCTCAAACTATTGGGGTGAGGCCGTGTTCTGGTACATAGAACATATGGGGTACATACATGTACCTTCTCCCTCAGCTATCTGTCCACCTCATCAATCTTGTCCCTCAGCTATCCATTTACCATCAGTCATAACCACCTCATCCTTTAGTTATCTGTTCACCATCAGTCATGACCACCTCATCCTTTAGTTATCTGTTCACCATCAGCCATAACCACATCATCCTTTAGCTATCTGTTCACCATCAGTCATGACCACCTCATCCTTTAGCTATCTGTTCACCATCAGTCATAACCACCTCATCCTTTAGCTATCTGTTCACCATCAGTCATAACCAACTCATCCTTTAGCTATTTGTTCACCATCAATCATAACCACCTCATCCTTTAGCTATCTGTTCACCATCAGTCATGACCACCTCATCCTTTAGCTATCTGTTCACCATCAGTCATAACCACCTCATCCTTTAGCTATCTGTTCACCATCAGTCATAACCACCTCATCCTTTAGCTATCTGTTCACCATCAGCCATAACCACCTCATCCTTTAGCTATCCATTCACCATCAGTCATAACCACCTCATCCTTTAGCTATCTGTTCACCATCAGTCATGACCACCTCATCCTTTAGCTATCTGTTCACCATCAGTCATAACCAACTCATCCTTTAGCTATCTGTTCACCATCAGTCATAACCACCTCATCCTTTAGCTATCCATTCACCATCAGTCATGACCACCTCATCCTTTAGCTATCTGTTCACCATCAGTCATAACCACCTCATCCTTAAGCTATCTGTTCACCATCAGTCATAACCAACTCATCCTTTAGCTATCTGTTCACCATCAGTCATAACCACCTCATCCTTTAGCTATCTGTTCACCATCAGTCATGACCACCTCATCCTTTAGCTATCTGTTCACCATCAGTCATGACCACCTCATCCTTTAGCTATCTGTTCACCATCAGTCATGACCACCTCATCCTTTAGCTATCTGTTCACCATCAGTCATGACCACCTCATCCTTTAGCTATCTGTTCACCATCAGTCATAACCAACTCATCCTTTAGCTATCTGTTCACCATCAGTCATAACCACCTCATCCTTTAGCTATCCATTCACCATCAGTCATGACCACCTCATCCTTTAGCTATCCGTTCACCATCAGTCATGACCACCTCATCCTTTAGCTATCTGTTCACCATCAGTCATAACCAACTCATCCTTTAGCTATCTGTTCACCATCAGTCATAACCACCTCATCCTTTAGCTATCTGTTCACCATCAGTCATAACCACCTCATCCTTTAGCTATCTGTTCACCATCAGTCATAACCACCTCATCCTTTAGCTATCTGTTCACCATCAGTCATAACCAACTCATCCTTTAGCTATCTGTTCACCATCAGTCATAACCACCTCATCCTTTAGCTATCTGTTCACCATCAGTCATGACCACCTCATCCTTTAGCTATCTGTTCACCATCAGTCATGACCACCTCATCCTTTAGCTATCTGTTCACCATCAGTCATGACCACCTCATCCTTTAGCTATCTGTTCACCATCAGTCAAGACCACCTCATCCTTTAGCTATCTGTTCACCATCAGTCATGACCACCTCATCCTTTAGCTATCTGTTCACCATCAGCCATGACCACCTCATCCTTTAGCTATCTGTTCACCATCAGTCATGACCACCTCATCCTTTAGCTATCCATTCACCATCAGTCATAACCACCTCATCCTTTAGCTATCTGTTCACCATCAGTCATGACCACCTCATCCTTTAGCTATCTGTTCACCATCAGTCATAACCACCTCATCCTTTAGCTATCTGTTCACCATCAGTCATAACCAACTCATCCTTTAGCTATCTGTTCACCATCAGTCATAACCAACTCATCCTTTAGCTATCCATTCACCATCAGTCATAACCAACTCATCCTTTAGCTATCCATTCACCATCAGTCATAACCAACTCATCCTTTAGCTATCTGTTCACCATCAGTCATAACCACCTCATCCTTTAGCTATCTGTTCACCATCAGTCATAACCACCTCATCCTTTAGCTATCTGTTCACCATCAGTCATAACCACATCATCCTTTAGCTATCTGTTCACCATCAGTCATGACCACATCATCCTTTAGCTATCTGTTCACCATCAGTCATAACCACCTCATCAATCTTGTCCTCAGCTATCCTTTCACCATCAGTCATAACCACCTCATCAATCTTGGCAGTCCCCATGCCTGGCCTATTGTGCTAGGCTCAGTGACCTGGCTTACAGAGGTGAGTGAGCTTGGTGATGGGAGGAGGTGTTGGAGCCAGGGTTATAGAGAGAGAGATGGTGGTGTCAGAATCGAGTGTGTAGATGGTTAGGAGGGTAACAGGATGGTTAGGAGGGTGACAGGATGGTTAGGGAGGGTGACAGGATGGTTAGGAGGGTGACAGGATGGTTAGGAGGGTGACAGGATGGTTAGGAGGGTGACAGGATGGTTAGGAGGGTGACAGGATGGTTAGGAGGGTGACAGGATGGTTAGGGAGGGTGACAGGATGGTTAGGAGGGTGACAGGATGGTTAGGAGGGTGACAGGATGGTTAGGAGGGTGACAGGAGTGTCTTTTTTTTTGCAGCTGTGTTCACTGACACATGATCCAAGCAGGATACTTTTCATCAGAGAAGATGGTTTTGATGAATCAGCAGATAAGGTTGAGACCTTTATTACTCTGTTATGATCGTTCTGACCACTGCATTCTGACCTCGTATAACTGCAGCAAGAGTTTGAGTTGGAGAGCTACGCCTACCAGCAGTTCATGCTATATGGGCCAGACTCTGAGGAGTATACCGAAGTCACCAGGAAGAGAGAAGAGAGATTCAGTGAGTTGGGGAGATGGTATGATGATAATGGTGATGGTGATGATGGTGATAATGATGATGATGATGATGGTGATGGTGGTGGTGGTGATGATGGTGATGGTGGTGGTGGTGATGATGGTGGTGATGATGGTGACGATGACACTGTTTCAATCATTGGGCATACATGGAGGAGAGGGAGGGAGGGGGAGGGAGGGGGAGGGAGGGGGAGGAGGGGTGAGGGAGGGGGAGGAGGGGTGAGGGAGGGGGAGGAGGGGTGAGGGAGGGGGAGGAGGGGTGAGGGAGGGGGGGGAGGGAGGGGAGGAGGGGTGAGGGAGGGGGAGAAGTGGGAGGGAGGGTATATGATGAGTATTAAGTTACACATTGTCCATAGCCTCATTGGTGGAGTTAGGTTGGTTGTGGCAAGGGGTTGGGAGGGGGGTGTGGTTGGGAGGGGTGGTTGGGAGGGGTGGGTGGGAGGGGTGGGGTTGGGAGAGGGTGGGGTTGGGAGAGGGTGGGGTTGGGAGGGGGAAGACACAGGCTAACTTGTGGCCTTCTTTTCAACAGGACGCACATGTGAAACCTTACGAGAAGGTATAGTTGCTTTGTGTGTGTCATAAGAGTGCAGTTACTCTTTTGTGCAGAGCTGAAAGTGGTAGAGAACAAAAACAATGAGCTAGAAGTGGCCATTCAGAAAACTATCCGAGTCCTCTGTACGTCAGCAGTAGATGGTCTATTATTGGATTCATGCAGTCTTGTTGTGTTTCGACAGATCCCTGTACTACAGATGAGAGTTGAAGAGAATGAGAGGCACCAGTACGGTTAATTAATAATGAGTACAGTACAGTTAATTAATAATGAGTAGTTATATAAGTGGTTAGATCATAGTAATATGAATTAGTCATTTAACTTATTAAGTAATGTGGTGTAATATATCCAATGGATTGTTTCCTTTGTGTAGTGAAAGTCTTGCGTCATTCATTGAAACAGACCTTGTGCCAAGCATCAGGCAGTTGGAGCTGGAAGCAGCTGAGGTGGAGGAGACTGGCAGCCATCTTGGTGAGTACATTGCAGGCCCAGTGTGCACCTTGGATCATGTGGATTCTTCATCTCCAGAGGTCCAGATTGACGCAACTATTGAGAAAGTGAAACAGCTGGAGGTTTGTGATATTTGGTGCCTCTCCTGAAACTGAATGTTTCTTGCAACCCCAGGAGCTTGTGCGTTCACAGCCGATAAGTGCCAAAGAGGCGCAGGTCATCCTCCAGAAGAGAGAAGAGACACAACTAGAACTGAGCAAGCAAAAGCAGCTTTATGAGACCAATCTGCAGAAGTTATCAGAACTACAGATGGAACATAACAAGTCAGTTAGGATTTTGCACTCTTCTGTATTCTTTAGTAATCTTGGAAATTACAGGATAGTTGCTGTTATTGACAAGGACTGTCAGCTGATACATGACAAAATGAGGCGTCTGTCCACCATGTTGCCTGATGCAGCTAGACTAGTGCCTCCTAACTACGAGATCAGCAATCGTTCTGATCCAGAGGCTATGCTACAGTTGATGAAGCATAGCAGAGAATTAAAGGTATTGGTGTGTATGTGAGGTGTGTCTATGAGTGTGTGTGTGTGTGTGTAGTGTGTGTGTGTGATAATTATTGATGCTCTGGCATTGTTTCTGGTGCAGCAAGCTGTGAGAGCATTGCAAAACACTGTTGCATCGGAGATGGCTCAAATTGAAACCATGCTGATCAATGGAGAAGCCTCAGAGTCATCAGTGAGTCATTTCCTGAAGGTTGTGTGTGTGGGGAGGAGGCTGTGATGGCAGGGAGGGTTGTGGGGGAGGAGGAGGCTGTGATGGCAGGGGGGAGGAGGCTGTGATGGCAGGGAGGGTTGTGGGGGAGGAGGAGGCTGTGATGGCAGGGGGGAGGAGGCTGTGATGGCAGGGAGGGTTGTGGGGGAGGAGGAGGCTGTGATGGCAGGGGGGAGGAGGAGGAGGCTGTGATGGCAGGGAGGGTTTTGGGGAGGAGGAGGCTGTGATGGCAGGGAGGGTTGTGGGGAGGAGGAGGAGGAGGCTGTGATGGCAGGGAGGGTTGTGGGGGAAGAGGAGGCTGTGATGGCAGGGAGGGTTGTGGGGAGGAGGAGGAGGCTGTGATGGCAGGGAGGGTTGTGGGGGAGGAGGAGGCTGTGATGGCAGGGAGGGTTGTGGGGGAGGAGGAGGCTGTGATGGCAGGGAGGGTTGTGGGGGAAGAGGAGGAAGCTGTGATGGCAGGGAGGGTTGTGGGGAGGAGGAGGCTGTGATGGCAGGAGGTTTTGAGGAGGAGGCTGTGATGGCAGGGAGGTTTTGGGGAGGAGGCTGTGATGGCAGGGAGGTTTTGGGGAGGAGGCTGTGATGGCAGGGAGGTTGTGGGGAGGGGGCTGTGATGGCAGGGAGGAGGAGGCTGTGATGGCAGGGAGGGTTAGATAATACTTCCACGTTTTGTATGTTACTTGCACAAAGTGTCAAGTTGCACATAGGTTGTATGGTACATAAATGCATATGTCCCACCAAGTACTGCAAGGAGACATACCCATAGGAGATGTGCCAATTCTTTCCTATTATGTAGCTCCATTCAGAAAAAGTGAGGAAACAGCTAGAGATGGATAATATACAGCATCGACTTGATATTGAGAAGGAGACATTGGAAAAGAAGAAGAGGGTAAGTATTCAAGTGTAGGCTTCCACATTGCCCTGATTTGTCTCCTTCTCTCCTCTCCCTGCCTTTCTCTGATCAGGAGAGAGAAGAGGTGATGAAGAACGAGCAGTTACAGAAGCACAATGTGGAGAGGCAGGTCTTGCTACTTCAGCAGGGGTTGGCTGAGATTGGCACAGCAGAGAAGCAGCTGGCTAAAGTGAACGCAGAGTGAGTGATGTCATTTCTTGTACTTGTAGTCAGAATGTGGTATACTTAGGGTTGAGACAGCAACGGGAGTTCTGGCTGCGCAGATGCGACAGAGCTGTGAGGGAATACAACAACACATGGCTGCTTTGCTCAAGTACATCCAAGTAGCGAAGGCAAGCATTAAGGGGAGGGTCTGGGGAGGAGCTCCGAACGATCGCTCTTCCCTACGCAGGATAAGCGGCTCAAGTACAAGTCTGAACTAGAGCAAGCGGTTGCGTCACTATCAGCACTAAAGTTGTAGTCATGCGCGTTCGTTGTATGTATGTTTTTGTGTCTTTATATGTTCCGTAGCGTGTTGCACATTAAAAATGTACTTCGCTTAGTGATGGGAGGCGGGGCATAAATTGTTGTGCAACATGGAAGCAAGGGCACAGAAATCTCTCTTCGTGGAGTACGAGAAGATGCCAGAGGATACCAACTGCTGGCTGTCCAAAAAGTTGAACGCTGTGAAGAAGTGGGTGGCCTTAGAAAAGGTCCATGGCGCGAATTTTTCATTCACTGTTCAGCGTGACTGTAGCGTTCTGGTGGCCAAACGGGGCTCCGTGTTAACAGAAAAAGAGGACTTCTTTGGTGTGTGGCGGCAGAAAGGTTTAGTAGACGAAGAGCGCGAAAAGGCGAAGCGAGTGTTCCTAGCAGCTGTCCGGGAACTGAAAGACGCACTGACAGCTGTTACTATTTACGGAGAACTATTTGGAGGTAGTTTGATTGTGTCAAGTTGTGTGTATGCTATCACTCTGGTTACTTGCAGGACACTACCCTCATCCTTCTGTCGCCAGCTGTGTGGGCGTGGTACCCGTACAGAGGGCGGTGGCCTACTGCCCTGGTCTCAACTTCTACGCATATGACATTGCAGTAATTTACGAAGTAGGAAGAAGAGGTGCGATGGTCAGACATGTCCAGAAGCCCCTAATTCGAACCCACCCCTCTCCTTAGAATACCTCGATTACGACATGTGTGCACAATTGTTTCAAGAAGCGGGTTTCCTGTATGCCACTCCTCTTTGTACCGGGACGTTGCAGCAGATGCTAAACTATCCTCTAGGCTTCGCTACCACCTTACCGCAAAGGTTGGGCCTGCCCTCTCTACCATGCAATGTCGCGGAGGGGATAGTGGTAAGGCCTATAAGAGAGACAGTGTTGATGACAGCCACCAAAGGACCTAGCCGTGTGATCTTCAAACGTAAGGTAGAGCAGTTTGCGGAAAAGCACTCGCGGGTCCCGCC
Organism: Ephydatia muelleri; assembly: GCA_013339895.1. Lineage (NCBI taxonomy): Eukaryota > Metazoa > Porifera > Demospongiae > Spongillida > Spongillidae > Ephydatia > Ephydatia muelleri. Next base: position 355,713 of record JABACO010000015.1, read on the forward strand.
CCCGGAGCTCGACAAGGGTAAAACCTATCTGGCAGATGACGCGGCATTAATGAGGGTCGAGATGCTTGCCCTCGTCACTTCCCAGAGGGTGATCAACACAGTGTCGAAGTATGGATTGCCGGACACATCAGAGGGTTGGACTGAAATAACCGAACGCATGATACAGGATGTGCTAGCTGTGCTGAGAGACGAACAGGCTCCACTGTGGTTCGAACACGAGAGCAAGTGTATGGATGAGCTTAGACAAGAGTGCGACATAACAGTTCAAGGATACAAACAAAATTGCATCATGCAAGCTTGAGTATAAACAATCACCGCAAGTAGTTTTTCACACAGAACGAAATTATATTAATGTAGAGGCAGTTAAAGCAAGACATGCTTTTTTCCACACCCTTTGTTGTTTCAGTAGATGGTGTCATAAGGGAGGAGGCGATTCAGGTAAAGAAGCAACTGGTCACGTTAAATCCCTAAGTGAAGTTCAGGGGCGTAATTTTGAAATTGGGGTTTCATATAGGAAAGGATCAAATAGGGGGAGGGGGCGATAGGGGGAGAGTGCAGGAGGGGATGGGCCCCTCCCGCGCGAAGCGCGGAAGCCCAGCGGTTGCAGTACCATTTGAAGACATTATTTCATTGAGAAATCAACAAGACAGTACATTTAGCTGAATAATAAGCTTGCATCTGTCATTCTTGCTAGAGCACTTAACTTAGGAGGAGACTGCAATTGGGAAGGCAGATTATCGATTTCAGCTGGTTATTTCTGCTCGGACTCGGAAGGTACCTCAATGCCATGACCATCTATACAGAATAATTCATTGGCATACGTAAAATATCACCCCCTTCCCTCCCCAAAAAATCACGTTTGAAACCATGTTTTACGTCCCTCTCTATGCCTGTACGTAGTTACTTACCAGGTTCTACATGCGCTCTTTTGGAAAAGAAGTCTTTTCATCGTACGGAGAGCGGACTTAAAGTGTCACGTGCGCACGCGGCTATGTATAATGGCCGTGGGCGTGGTTTGCCTCACCCATATTCTGGAACCCCCTCGAAACCCCCTCCCCCCCCCCCCCCCCCCCCCCCCCCCCCCCCCCCCCCCCCCCCCCCCCCCCCCCCCCCCCACAGTGGTTTAGGACCAGGACATCATGCTAGGAAAGAATTTTTGATTTTAAGTGGACAAACTATTGTGTTACACCCCAAAGTATCACAATATTAACCCTACATGTATCAAACTGTAAATATTCACAAGTGTAAAGAGCCACGAGAAGGGAAAGCATTAATTATGCCATTTGCCACCCTAACTTAAAAACACGAGCTAGTGTTGTATCAGACAGTACTGAGTCAAGTATAAAGGAATGTGTTGATAGAGCTTTTTAATAGCATTTCAATGATGCTTGATTTATGACATCATCATGAATTCTGCTAAAGATATTTGTTTATTTGTGGTCCAAAACGGCGCCATTTTTTTTACACAAATCTACTATACATTCATTGCTCAATGAAGCTAGAGCGCTGCATACATTATTGTGCGTTTAAATACTTTCACCTATCAATGGCCCTTAGTATAATACTCGCCGAATCTTGCCGATTCTAAAACAAAACACTTCTGAACTTAATGATACTCTCAAGCTATTTTGCGCTAAAATTTTAATAATGCCGATTAATAACCGAAATTAAGAGGCTGGGGACTATTACAGCTACTACGGAACGAATGTGTTAATAATGAGCCTTTGTGCTCTCTGATGGACCGTATTTTGTTCTTTGTGATGCGCCGGGCGTCTTTGGTAGAAATGAGGGCGCTGCGTGCACGGGCGCTATTGTATTTCGTCACGGTATAATGATTTGAACGTCCCCTTTTGTATGTTATTCAGCGATTCAAGCGAGCTATTTCTGTTTATCCTTTGCGAGTTTTTTTTTGTTCTGATCCGTGCCGAACGCCATGTCATGGCGGAAAAAAGAAGTGTAACGAATTTAGATGTTTAAGAAAGGTACGTAAAGGTTTTCAAAGCTGATGCTGATGCAGCCAGACATTTTATGGCCGACGAAGCCCAGCTGGTGGTAACGAGTGATGCACAGGTACATGTAAAACGATGGTGTAATAGGATACGAACACTGAGGAAGAAGTGGGCACAATTGAGTAAAGCTAGGAAGGAAGAGAAGACAAAGCAAGCCTTTTTAGCATATCAGCAACAACCATTTTATGAACAAGAAAGCAGTGATCCCAGTGTATTGAATCCATCACCACTACAACCATCGGATATGGAGAAGAATAGTGCCATGGACTCTATGCATGTAAAGTCTATCACTCCACTAGATCAGCTGAGTCCTCGCCATTCTCGAAGGAGGACAGAGTCAATACTAGCCTTAGTCAGAGAAGAAGATTAATATCAACCATCATTAACCCACAAGTTGAGCAGATAGCTGAATCTGAGGTTGAGCAAATTGAAGATGAAGAGGCTTCTACATCAATTGCAAGATTAACTGAATCTTGATTTGTTTGGCTTGATTTTAATTAACTATTTTGTAACAATAGTTGCAATATCAATTAGTATATGCTTAGATTATACAAATGTACCATTAAAACCTATCAGTTAACTACGATTAAAAATTGATTGTTTTGACTTGATTTTAGTTAATTAACATTAATCAGTATCATGATTTATTTAACACCACCTTCTTTTAAACAAGAATAAAAACAATTTGGTTATATTTTTGTACAGTAATTTGAAAATGTCCTGGTCACCTATGGTTTTAAACCACTGTGCCCCCTGCGTACGCCCCTGTAGTTGCTCAGACAGTGGTGGATTTGGGGAAATATTGCTCGCAGCCAGTGCGTAAGACGTACGTGGTCCATGACTATTACTAGCTACATGTATTTTAATAGACTATATATAAGTTAGATACTGGAACCGAGGGATCTACGTGATTTAGAATACCCGAGGGCCCTGGGCTGTAGCGTCCCGAGCGTAGCGAGGGCGCTACTAAGGGCCCGAGGGTATTCTAAATCACGAAGGTGACAGTATCTAACTAATTTAGACTATAGCAACGCGCATGTTTACGTTTATAATTATATAGCAACCAATTGCTTTACGCGTTACAATTATCTATTCAGTGCGCAAGCGCAATTTCTAGCAACGTTAAAACGTATACGGCGTCTTCTAAGTGCCAGAGGGCGGCGGGTATTCTAAGTGCCAGAAGGCGGGTATTCTACGGTAGAATACCCGCCTTCTGGCACTTAGAATACCCACCGCCCTCTGGCAAGGTTTCTACCGCATTTAGATACCCGCAATTGACCAATCATATTACGCGAATCACTTCCGCTATAGTCTAAATCTCGCAATCTGATTGGTCGATAACAGGTACCTTATTTCGCGTAGAGACCTCGTTAGCCTAATCGCGTCCTCTAAATGCTAGCGGGCGAGTATTCTACGGTAGAACTTGCACTTAGAATACCCGCCAATAAGATCCCACAAAAACTGCGCTTGCGCAATAGATAATTGTACCGGCATTGGTTACTATAAACGTAAACATGCGCGTTGCTATAGTCTAAATCAGTTAGATACTGTCACCTTCGTGATCTACGTGATTTAGAATACCCTCGGGCCCTTAGTAGCGTCGGACGCTACAGCCCAGGGCCCTCGGGTATTCTAAATCACGTAGATCCCTCGGTTCCAGTATCAAACTATTATATAGAACCTTCGCTGCCGCTGGCAGGTTCCGACGGTCAGACAAAATTACAAGTTTGCGTTTATGTGTGTGTGTGTGTGTGTGTGTGTGTGTGTGTGTGAAGGGAATGTGTCCATTCAAAAGGGTTTTTATTTATTTCTTTACCTATACATGCATTGTAATGTTGTTCGGTGCGTTTTGTTTTGTAAAAACAATTACAATCTCAAATACCTTACTGCTTTGTAACATGTTAATGGTCATTAAACAGAAATTAAATACTTTAAAAAACTATTCACAATCAGGTGCCCAAAAAATCACGCTCACATAAAATAACTCAACAAGTTGATCAGTGATATATTTATTACTAATAATGTTCTGCTTGAGGGTTAGGGTAGATTGGTGCATGGTCATTTGTAATAATATGTAAACGTTCATTATTATTATTCATAAACTAAGGCTCGGCTCCTGTCTGTGTCCTCTCCCCATGTCTCTGCTTGGCTCTCTGTAGTACCATCTCCAGGCCTGGGTCTAAGCCTAGACCCCAACGAGCACCAGATGGCCATCAAGTGGTGGCTCGGGCTAAACACCTCACCTGGCTCACCTCCCTGTGCATTGTGTCCAGAACATCCCTTGGATCCCCTAGGCCACCATGCAGTAACATGTAAGAGAGGTGGTGATGCTATATCCAGACACAACAAGCTCAGGGATGTAGTGCTTCAAACCTGCCATCGTGCCTGCATCAGCGCCAAGGCGGAGGCCGGTAGTGGACTAGGACATGAGCTTCGGAACACACGCCCTGCTGACATCCTAGCTTCCAATTGGCTCTGTGGCAAGCCTGCTGCCTTTGACCTTACTGTGGTGTCTCCGCTTAACCCTACCTTTATCTCTGAAGCGGGTCGCACAGCAGGGTCAGCAGCGGTTGCCGCTGAGCTAAGGAAGCACTCTGCCAATGAAGCCAAGTGTTCCGAGTTGGGGTGGACGTGTATTCCCCTTGTGGCCGAGTCATATGGAGCTTGGGGCAGCGAAGCGGTTGCAAGCTTTTTCACGGCTCGCATCATACCTTGCCACAAGGACCAACTCCCCCAAGTCCAAGGTTGTCTGCAGCCTGTACGGCCGCCTTAATTTGACTCTTGTGCGAGCCAATGCCCGAGCCCTCCTCTTACGATGTGGATATTCCCTTCAGGAGGGGGATAGTTCCTCATTGTAACTTTCATAGCTAGTGTGTCTCAGTGTGTCAGGGTATGTAATTATTGCTGTACATGTATATTATGTTATGAGCTTATTAACCATAAACTAAAAAAAAAAAAAAGTTTAATGGCTGGAATATGTGTGTGGTCATTAGAATTTACATGGAATAATAATAGATACTACTAATAAATAAGGTGTTCAGAGGGTAAAGGCACCTGGAGAGGGTGAAGGTGATCAGTGCACATGGAGAGGGTGAAGGTGATCAGTGCACATGGAGAGGGTGAAGAACTTATTAAGTGCTCATTAATAATTATGTGTAATGAAAGTATTATAATATAATATAATTATATTATAATTATTATATTTTTGATGTTAACTTTATTGATAATGATAATGATCAGGACAATACAATAAGATAAGATACACATATAATGACAATACAGATAAAAGGACAAAAGATAAAAACTTATGATGGGGTGGCTTTGCAGCCAGTCGAGCACATGAGGTCAATTAGGCTCTGTAGAAGATTGGTTGTTGGTGGTCGATGGTATGAGGACCACGAGCCTCAAAGATGGTATGAGGACCGCGAGCCTCGAAGATGGTATGAGGACCGGGAGCCTCAAAGATAGTATGAGGACCGCGAGCCTCGAAGAAGGTATGAGGACCGGGAGCCTCGAAGATGGTATGAGGACCGCGAGCCTCAAAGATGGTATGAGGACCGCGAGCCTCGAAGAAGGTATGAGGACCGCGAGCCTTGAAGATGGTATGAGGACCGCGAGCCTCAAAGATGGTATGAGGACCATGAGCCTCAAAGACAAACTATTGCTGAACGTAATAATGAAAAGCTTAATGTGCAACAGAGCCAGAACAAGGTACGACTGTAAGGTTGGTCATTTTTTCAGCTATTAAAGACACTATTCTTTATACACAATTGTTGCAGTGGGACTAAGTCCACCCAAGGTTGAAAATACCAGAGGTGAAAAGCAACCATGCTCAACTTCTCGGACTCTGTGTTCGTATGACCTTCGCTTGTCCTGCTCTAGACGGCGAGCAAATGGTGTATTCACATAAGATCTTGAAAAGGGATTGAAAACCTTGACATCAAAGAAAGCCTTCTGCCTGTTCTTGGGCCAAAAATTTTCTGCCACCACATCTAAACTAGCTTCATCTGCATCATTGGCTGTTTTGTACTTAAGCTGCTCTCCAGGTGCACTGACACCTCCACCCTTCCAGGTGCACTGACACCTCCACCCTCTCCAGGTGCACTGACACCTCCA
>JABACO010000015.1:366837-380930 GCA_013339895.1 Ephydatia muelleri
ACACACATACAAACACACATACAACACACACATACAACACACACAGACAACACACACATACAAACAGACATACAAACACACATACAAACACACATACAAACACACATACAACACACACATACAACACACACATACAACACACACATACAACACACACATACAAACACACACATACAAACATACATACAAACATACATACACACACACATACACACACACATACAACACACATACAACACACATACAAACACACACATACAAACACACATACAAATACTTACATTACTAGCAAAGTTACGTTCAAAGCAATCCTTGACTATGCTGGCATAGTTTCTGGAACGTCCAGTCTCAGTGGCATACAGAATGGTGGCCTTGATACGCTTCTGGTAGACATGGTGGAACATTCGTGCAGTCTGCCTGACCATCCTGGGGAAGTAGCAGTGAGGTAGCTAAAAGTCTCCATGGCTCACTTCAACTCCCCATACACACTCCACCCTCCCCACATACACACTCCACCCTCCCCATATGCACACTGACTCCCCATACACACTCCACCCTCCCCATACACACTCCACCCTCCCCACATGCACACTGACTCTGCCACTGTCTTGAACTTGTAACGTTCTCGAACTCTACCAGTGGTGGGGAATATATGATGCTTCCAAGGCTCATCTTGATATTCGTAGCTGGGACTGAGGTGGTATAGCAGCATCTCCTGCAAAGAGAAAGATGTGTGGTGCAAGTGCATGTTATGATGGTGGTAATAGTGCAGTGGTGATGGTGTACCTGATGGAACACAGGGCAGATGCTGCCAGATAATGGAGGCACAAGCCATACCCAATCTCCAGGGCAACCCCCTCTGGTTAGTGTCTGTAAGGGAGGAGGGAGGAGAGGGAGGGAGGAGGAGGAGGAGGAGGAGGAGGAGGAAGAGGAAGAGGAAGAGGAAGAGGAGGAGGAAGAGGGGGAGGAGGAGGAGGAGGAGGAGGAGGAAGAAGAGGAGGCGGAAGTCAAACAAAAAAATATTTTTAGCTTGAAGGAGTGTGCCTACTTCATTCTTCATATGAGTCATGAAACTCTCTGTTGCGGAATGGTGGTCAACAATGGATACATTGCATTTCTGTGGGCAAGAGATTAGTGGAGACTAATGGAAGAACAAGAGGAGGAGGAGGGGGAGTGTGTCTGGAGTGTGGGGAGGGCACAATGATCCACATTCCACCAGACCTGGTAGCTATGAATCACCGCCACGTTCAGTTCTGTCAAGGCTTTGTCCTTCCATAGCTTTGTGTTCAGATTGAGACCGAGCTTCAATGCAATAGGCTGCAAGAAAAACCAACATAGTGAAATAATTTAGGTCATGTGACTCGGATACAATGAACAAAGTTTCAGTCACATGACTTAGGTACAATGAAGAGTTTCAGTCACATGACTTAGGTACAATGAAGAGTTTCAGTCACATGACTTAGGTACAATGAAGAGTTTCAGTCACATGACTTAGGTACAATGAAGAGTTTCAGTCACATGACTTAGGTACAATGAAGAGTTTAGGTCACATGACTTCATGACTTAGGCATGCCTTATTTTGATCATGTGGTCAGGGTGGACCACCACCCAAAGATATCAGACGACCTTCCCTCACCCTCACACAACCCCCCACCCCCCCATTTCCCCAATGTGTTCACCTTTAGGAGGTTATATCTGTTGCAATCAGCCAGATCTCTCCCAATCTCTGTCCCCATGTACCAACCATTGAAGGGGATAGCTGGGAACTCAATCCCCCCAATGTCCAGGCACAAGCATGACACAGCTGGGAGGGCATACCATTTCAGATTCAAGTCATCCATGTCTGGATAGCTGTGGGTGTGTGTACATATGTGGGCGTGCCATGTGTATGTACATGTGTGGGCGCGGACATGTGTGTACACGTGTGTGTGTGTGTTGTGCATGTGTGTTGTATGAGTCATGTGTATGTGTCATGTGATGTGTCATGTGATGTGTATGTGTCATGTGATGTGTCATGTGATGTGTATGTGTCATGTGATGTGTCACTAACATACAATGGCCACTTACTCTGGGTGTGTGATGGGTACCTCCAGTACCAGCTCCCTTGGGATCTCGTACCACTGAGGTTCTCCTCCAGCTGCTTGTAGCACCACTGGAAGGATGTCAAACTGAGTCTTCTGAGGGGGCGGGGTCCACCCAAGCTTCACGCACACCTGGCATCAGGGAAAATTAATAACTCGACACATCCACTACATCAACGATGTACGCACCTCCACCTTCCCTCCTTATACACACCTTCCCTCCTCACACACACCTTCTCTCCTCACACACTTCCCTCCTCTCACACTTCCCTCCTCACACACCTTCCCTCCTCACACACTTCCCTCCTCATACACCTTCCCTCCTCACACACCTTCCCTCCTCACACATACACTAAAACAGGATGGTTACATTAAGCTATGAGGCTAGGATGAGTGGTCCCAAGCACTGACCAGGTGTTAGGGTGAAGTTATATATATGCAATAAGCTGCACAAGAAAGTGTGCTACCATTCTCTCTAACCTCTGTGAACTCTGCATTTGCAGGGTCCCCCAGAATGGAACCGTCTTCCATCCTGTACCCTGCGTAACGGATAAGCTGGGTGTTCCACACTCTGTAGTCCGCATTGGGCCTCGTGCGATGCTGGAACACAGTGATAGTTGACCTGGAAACCGCATGGTTGCCATAAACCACGTGATAAACCATGCGATAGGCCACCTGGTCTATGAATACCTCATCTGGTGCCTCAATTTCATTAAACCCTTCCCACGCAATGTTATACGCCCGCTGTTTACTAACCTCATGTTGCCTCCGTTAGTACCATACTTGATGTGATGACAGATAGCATCAAACATCTCCTGAGTAGTGACCACATTCCTCGCGTCCAGGACCTAGCAATGCAATTGGTAGTCAGAATAGTCCACACCCCCACCTTCCCATCTCCACCCAATACCTCCAGCTGTCGCCATATAATTCTGTTGATACAACGTGGTGCGTTCCTCCAAGCTGTTCTGGCACCAAACACCAGCTCCTCGTAGGTCAAGTCATAGTGTCCCTTCACTTCAATCTCTTTCTTAATAGTGCCCAGTCTTAGCCTCATCACTTCCTCCCATCCCTCGCCCAAGGCACTGAAGACAAAGAAAGAGAACAATTCTATCGTCGATTGAGAGGAGGGAGGAGGAGGGAGAGGAGAAAAGGAGGGAGAGGAGGGAGAGGAGGGAGGAGGGAGAGGAGGGAGGAGGAGGGAGAGGAGAAAAGGAGGGAGAGGAGGGAGAGGAGGGAGGAGGGAGAGGAGGGAGGAGGAGGGAGAGGAGAAAAGGAGGGAGAGGAGGGAGAGGAGGGAGGAGGGAGAGGAGGGAGGAGGAGGGAGAGGAGAAAAGGAGGGAGAGGAGGGAGGAGGAGGGAGAGGAGGGAGGAGGGAGAGGAGGGAGGAGGGAGAAGAGAGAGGAGGGAGAGAAGGAGGAGGAGGGAGAGGAGAGAGGAGGGAGAGGAGAGAGGAGGAGGGAGAGGAGAGAGGAGGAGGGAGAGGAGAAAAGGAGGGAGAAGAGAAAAGGAGGGAGAGGAGAAAAGGAGGGAAAGGAGAAACGGATACAGCTCTTACGTCATCTTTGACTCATAGTATTGCCTAATGAAGTCTTCAGCTAATGGCCACACCTCCTCTCTGGTACGTGGCTGAGCGTAAGGTCTGGTGCGTGTCTCCTTGGGCCAGAGATGAGAACCAACGCAGTAGGCAGGATGGCAGCCCGTGTCCTTGACCTAAGGATATGGTTGTTGGCAGTCCTTCAAACCTTTAACTCTATTTTTAATATATACAACCCCATGTGACACTCCACTCCACTACCTTCCTGTACTCCTCAAGTTCATACGCACCTTGGTACTTTGATTGTGCAGCCGGTCACTGAGTTCCGTTCCATTGATCAGGTTCTGGAGCGGTATGTGCTGTGTTAAGCGTCTGTATTGCGGAAGCTCTCCAAACTCCACGCTGTGTGAAGACACCATCGGTATGGGCTTGTCAACAGAGTTGGACACTGTGTAAGATCTTCTGTGTCTGAAGTCCGCAGGTGGGTTTGGACTGGGGAGGAGGTGCTTTGGAGACGACTCATCCTCAGGAGGCACCTGTAATGGAGCCACCCCAGCCCCAGACCGTCGTACCCTCGCTCTGTCTCCCGCGGGTCGACGTAGCTTGAGCTCGATAACACTGTCTTTTGCGCAAGATCCCAGTGTCTGCCTCACTTCGTCCGGGTTCTGCTCCGTAACGTCCATACCATTGATATGCAGCAAGAGGTCTCCTTCTTTGATTTCTCCCTGCTCGCCCGCGGCACTGTCTTTCACTACGCAGCCAACTTGGCAGTAAGGCGGAACTTGCAGTCCTTTGAAGCCTATCCCCAGCGCCTGCTCTGGGGTTTTCCGCAGCGAAACGGTTGTACTCCATCTGTTGACGTTTACACTCACAAGTGTAAAGTTATACTTAGTTCACTCGGGCAGACGCGCTCATTCAAACTGTAGACTGCAAAACATTATAGAAAACCACGTATCGTGTGGTTTTGTATTTAACACGTATCTGCGACTCGGAAATACAGGTCGAATAACGATCCAGCCGCTTTTTTCAATAGCTAATTACTTCCTGTGTAAAGACCGCCTACATTATTCATTTGAGGTCGCCGCTTTTACAAGAGAGGGTTTGCACGTATACGGAACACCTGAGAACGAGGAGCGATGCGGTCATACCTTGTCATTGCCAAGAAATTCTCTCACAACTCCTGCACGTCATTCATATTGTATCAGGAGTTATTGTGGCCACGGAACATGTCATTGATGTGCATGTTTCAATTTGCATAACAAGCACACAACAACAGAAAAAAAAAGAAAGAAAAAAAAACTATTTTGATTGCTGGAGCAGTTTTTGTACATTGTGGAGTGCTTTCAGCAAAGGGTCCTCAATGTTTTTCTGACTGGATATTGGAGAACCCTCATATGAATGAGATAGCAATGATTAGCAGCAGCATGCAAGGAATGAGCGTCCATGACTCACCACTCTAGCTGCTGCTACAGCTGTGATATCAACTCCAGCAGATTTTAGTTCCTCAAAGGTCTCTTCTTCCGCCTTCTGCTTTGAAGCCCCACCTTGCAATTTGTCTAGCCACTTCTGTACAAACCTTGCAATGCAGATTCCACTCGTCTTTTGCAATTTATTACAAACGTAACTCACATCTCACGTGACATCTGGTTGGATGGAATACCGTCGAGTTGCCATAGTTTCTTGTCCTTAACCTCATAACGCACATCGAACTCCCTAGGATACATGTGCATTTAAGGAAGGTTCCCTACAACATGTCCCCTACTTCTTCAAAGCGTCCTCGGTATACCGCAGCGTCGGGGGCCGTCCTTTCTCCGCCGTTCGGTTGTGTTGAGTGGGAACAAATGGCGGGAACGTTTCCACGACATCCAACCACAGTGGTCGTTCTTTGAGCACACCAGATCGCAAAAGACTTGTAGTTCTGCACAAGGACCTTCTCTTGTCGATATTCTGATAAGGCCTTTGATCGCTCACCTCGATATGATGGTACCAGACTGCAGTATCCTCGACCCCATGTGATATTATTAGTGCGTTTCAAATAGAGCAAACATACGGTGGACGCAAATAGCGGGTGGGGTCGAAAAGGCTTCCATTTTTTCTGCATACCACACTAATTAGCTATGCAAACAAGCAGTCATCGTTTGCGTCACTGATTAAATCATTGCTAAGAAATCCTCATCGAATATACGAAAAGGAAATCCGACAGGAAAAACGCAAAGGAAGTACTGAATTTACACACATCAACTGTTATCTATTAAACATGCAACACACGGAGCAGCATTTTCCCACAGCATATCTTGCCTCCCTGTGTGCCTCCAAGATCAGTGCAGAGTTGCAGAGGACATGCAATGCAGAGTTGACAAAGCTAGAGAGAAATTCAATTGGTTGGTTCTAGGGTCGGTCTAGGGGAAGCAAGATGATCTTGGATCCTTTCACAAAACACCACCAAAGCAGGTATCACTTTCAGCCATACTTCAGGATCAAGAAGAGCAGGCTGCTCTATGAGAGAAGTCTCCACCTGCTGTCAGATCAAAGCTTTTAGCAGTGTCAGCCCCAGGTAAGGTCGCCCCATCCCCAGGCATGGCCCTATCTCCAGATGAAGCCCAAGTGCTTATACAGTGGTGGCTCCCTCTTTTTGAAGATGGGGGACCACCTGTCCTTTGTGTGACCCTCAGGAGTCCCTACACAAGTTGGGTCATCATACCACCACTTGTAAACGGGGACCACATGTAACTCATATCCATAACATTTTAGGAGACACCATTTTCAATTCCCCAAAACTTGAAAAGGGAAGCAGTTTGGACCACTTACATTCCCCAAACCTGCCCTGTGGTAATCCTGATCCAAAAGGGGACATATATGTTCGATTTGGTTTCTGTTGACTTGGTAGTGTCACTTAATAGGAATTCTCCCATGAAGAAACAGAGAGAATAGTTGTCTTACCTACGCCTGCATCATTGTCATTTTCGCATATCTTTTTTTGCATACCTTTCTTTCCCTTCTTGTTTTCTCTCTTTTTGCTCTTGCTGCATTTACCTTTTTACTTATGAGGTATGACCGTATCTAGTGATGAATTATGTGTATGTATAATCTCACATGATATGATCTTAAAAAATCGTGCGTTACGTCCCCTTTCGCAGAAATGATATGATTACATAAATACATTCGATAGTGGATTAATACAAACCTCACTACTATAACTTCACTCCCGTAACTATGGTAACTACTACGTATGTTCTTAACATGCTCCTAATGGTTACAATACCACAGAATGACTGTTACCATACCACAGCATGACGTTCACTTGCTATGCAAACCACATAGTGTCTGAGCTTTGGGTCATTGGGACCAAGAGCAAGAAGGTCAGCTTGTGCGATCTCCATAGCCTTGGCACACACAACACCAAGTACAGTTCTTTTCGTTTGAGATGATTAGTGGAGTGTGCTTCTTTATCATTGGTTGACTGCAACTTTGAAAGGTCAAGTGACCATGAAGGGAATTTATTTGCCTTAATTAACATAACGAGGACACTGGACAAGAATGTAATAATAGTGGATGAATTGTGAGATTAAACACTTTTGATTTGAGATCATTTTGTGAGGGTAAGGGTTATGGCTAGTGAATGTGATGAGGTCATTGTTCTACATCACTGAACAGGAAATCCAAACAAATAAAAATACGCAAAAGTACTGAATTCACACAAACAATTGCTATCTATTAACATGCAATATACACCAGCCCAGGGGCATTAATTAGCAGTTTCTGAGGAACTGTTTGTTTCCTGCAGTTGAAAACACTTGCCAACAGGAAAGATATCCCAGTCTCTCTTCAGATACATCTCCCACACAAATGATTCCTGGAACGTTCCAATGTAAGGGTAAGGGTGGGGAGGAGTGGAGTGAGTGGGTGGGGAGGAGTGAGTGGGTGGGGAGAAGTGAGTGGGTGGGGAAGAGTGAGTGAGAGTGGAGTAGGAACAGTGGGTGGGGAGGAGTGGAGTAGGAACAGTGGATGGGGAGGAGTGGAAACTAACTTGTCCAGAAAACTCAGACTCTCGTTTCTTTATCAAATAGAGCAGAAGAAACCTGTTTTGGCAACCAGTGTTGAGGCATGGCCTATGACAAGTGGATGATGACATAACCTTACATGTAATGCGCAATGCAATGATCCTTGCTGATGTGGTTGTCAAAGCCATGGGGAATGTGATCAAACTCATTATTTCCCAGTCCACAAATAAAACATTTGGTCTGTGCCATAGGAGTGAAGGGTGAACGGGTGGCACCTTTGTGGTGGAGAAAAGATGGCAGATACCTGCATCTCCTGGACAACAGAGTCTTCTTCATCACGCAGCTGCCCAAAAGCATCAACTATCAACCCTAGCAAAGAAAAGACCGTAAGGGTCCCGAGAAGGGGTGTGGCTTGGGAGGAGACCTTGTATGATGGCTAACAGTATGACCACCACTACAAAGAAGAAAGTGATGTCAAAACACAGCCGCAGAAATTCATACGAGTCGCCGACTGCAGGCTCAAGGACGTCAGCTACCATGACGATAAAAGTTAAAAACAATGTGTACCCGTTTCATCCCATGAGCTTACCAATGCCACCCCCCGACCTCAGACCTTGGTTGATATGGAAGAGGAAACACTGCACGATGAGGATACATATTAATCACACGATGAGGATACATATTAATCACATGACACTGCTCTTATCAAGAGACATGCACTCTTAAGGCTAACACCATACAAGGAGACATGGCTAACATCATACAAGGAGACATGGCTAACACCATACAAGGAGACATGGCTAGCATCATACAAGGAGACATGGCTAACACCACACAAGGTTATTTCCTTACCCGAACCATACTATTGCAGGAATGAAGCTCCTCTCCCTCCACATCAACCGACTCTTTCGGATAGTATTCTCGGAAGAAGTTGAATGCCACAACAGTGTATATGTAAATGACAACACAAGTCATTACTAATGTCATCAGAAGCTGAGAGGTGGGGGGGAGGAGGAGAGGTGGATATGTGGGAAGGAGAGGTGGGGAGGTAGTGAAGATTGTGACTCAAACAAGAAGTCTGTTATCTGATAAACCCAGTAGATTAAACCACACCCAATTTCCACACCTGCTTTCCATTGTGAAGCACTGAGCGAAGTACGGTTCTGACAAGCTTGAAGTTGTGCACAAAGTCCAACAGATGGAAGGCAAAGAAGAAGATACTGAACTGCAGGCCCAGAAAGCTGACAGCACAGTAACATATTCTGTAGATCACATGCTAAGGGGAAAAATGACCACTGTGAGTTTAAGCTCACAACTACCAATCAGACAACTGCATTGTTCACTGCACTGGTGTAACTTACTCCATTGCAAAGAATGGTACCAACAGCCCAGATGATGTAATCAATATCCACAATGGAGTGTCTATTGGGAAAGCAAGACAAATGGAAGCTGCAGCTGCCACACCCACCAATTGCTACTAACATCAGGTCCATGACATCATCTGTGTGTGCACCAGAATGGTTTCTCTTGCTAGCTTGTTTGTTAGCCTGCTTGTCCCAATATAGCCGAGGAAATGACTTAGACGTAGCTGCGAGCCTATCCCATCTCACTGATAGCGACTGAGGGGGCTTTTCTAACCATTCTGTGCTCATATTACGTGCTATTGCTTTCTCCCTCTTAAATATAATGACGGGAACCTGTGGGGAGATGGTGTGTGAAGGGATGGTGTGTGATAGGATGGTGTGTGGAGGGATGGGTGTGGAGGGATGGTGTGTGGAAGGATGGGGTGTGGAGGGATGGTGTGTGGAAGGATGGGGTGTGGAGGGATGGGTGTGGAGGGATGGGTGTGAAGGGATGGTGTGTGAAGGGATGGTGTGTGAAGGGATGGTGTGTGAAGGGATGGTGTGTGAAGGGATGGTGTGTGGAGGGATGGTGTGTGGAGGGATGGTGTGTGGAGGGATGGTGTGTGGTGTGTGAAGAGATGGTGTGTGGAGGGATGGTGTGTGGAGAGATGGTGTGTGGAGGGATGGTGTGTGGAGGGATGGTGTGTGAAGGGATGGTGTGTGGAGGGATGGTGTGTGGAGAGATGGTGTGTGGAGGGATGGTGTGTGGAGGGATGGTGTGTGAAGGGATGGTGTGTGGAGGGATGGTGTGTGGAGGGATGGTGTGTGGAGTGTGAAAAGGGATGATGTGTAGAATGGGGTGGTATGTAGGATGGTGGGTGTGGCTCACCATCAGGCAGCAATAGGACACAAATATGGCACATGAGGTCGTAAAATGCAACAATGCGAGCAGAGCTAGGACTAGAGGCAAGATGGTGGTATCTTCCAACTCCAAATCTTCTTGGAACAACTGAGTGGGAGGGTGGACCTGTGGAGAGGGAGGGAGGAGGTGGAGGATGGAGGTGAGAGTGGAGGGGGTGGAGAGAGAGGAGGTGGAGGGGTGGAGAGAGAGGAGGTGGAGGGGTGGAGAGAGAGGAGGTGGAGGGGTGGAGAGAGAGGAGGTGGAGGGGTGGAGAGAGAGGAGGTGGAGGGGTGGAGAGAGAGGAGGTGGAGGGGTGGAGAGAGAGGGGGGGTGGAGAGGTGGAGAGAGAGGGGGTGGAGAGAGAGAGGAGGTGGAGGGGTGGAGAGAGGGGGTGGAGAGAGAGGGGGTGGAGAGAGAGGTGGAGGGGTGGAGAAAGAGGGGGTGGAGGGGTGGAGAGAGAGGGGGCGGTAAGAAAGCTGATGTTCATACCTTGAATGCCAAAAGGGATAAATTGATGAGGAATGTGGTAACCAAGGCAACATTGGTGAGACCATGGTAGTGATAGGCAAAGAAACCCTGCCAGTTCTGTTTGAAAATAGAGAGCTTGGGAAGATAAGAGGCCACCTGCTGATGGCCATGTTGCTCATCTGCTGCTGTTTGGTTGGAGTTGGCTTCCTGTCCTTCAGAAGTCCCTTCACTGTCTCTCTGCACCAGGTGTGAGATTACTGATCTATTGTATAGATAATGACACAATGACACAAATAACCACTCCCATCACACAAATAACCACTCCCACCACACAAATAACCACTCCCACCACTCCATATAACCACTCCCACCACTCCATATAACCACTCCCACCACTCTATATAAGACTAAGACTAAGAGCAGGTAGGTCCTTACCGAACAAAGTTAACCCCTTGTCTCTTCATTTTAGACACTCCAAGAAGGACTAACATCCACACTATCAACAAGAGGGATGGTACAAAATGACCATTAGCTCTTAGCCTCTGGACAACTGGTTGTGATATGAACTGTTGGCTAATTTAGAACGAAGGAGAGGTTAATACCACACCCACTTTCTCCTTATAAATTGAAGAGGTACAAATTGTAATAGAATGGGGGGAGGAGAGAGCTGATCTTACTGTGTGTATGGGAGGTGAGGGGCGGGGCTGATGTTATAGTGTGGAAGAGGTGAGGGGCGGGGCTGATATTATAGTGTGTGGGAGGTGAGGGGTGGGGCTGATGTTACAGTGTGGGGGAGATGAGGGGTGGGGCTGATATTACAGTGTGTGGGAGGTGAGGGGTGGGGCTGATCTTACTGTGTGGGAAGTGGCACTGTTTCTGTATGAGCTTCCAGGACCTCTTTTGCTTTTAACATCTGCTCCTCACTTCCCCTGATTCCACATGCATTGTCAATCTGTGTGGATTGTCAGCGTGTGTTGGGTGTCTCCTCAGATCAGTTGGTGTTTCAGCTGACCTCATATATTGTATCCTCACAGAATTCCACAAAGTCAGACAACTTAGCTCTCTGGCTGCTCATGTCTGCCGAATGCAGGAACTCTTTGTACGCTTCCTAGAGGGGGCGGGGCACATTGCCGTATGGGCGTGGCACATCACCATGTGACAACCCTACAAGGCTCCACCCTACCTGTATTTGGGGGTTTTCCCACTGTTTCATGTGGTTCTCTTGCAGTTCAAAGTACAGGCGTTCAACGCGCTGGCTCTTCCCCACAATCTCAACACACCCCATGTAGTTCTTGAAATGCTCCACCAACTCGATGGCTGCTGTAGATCCTCTGAAGTGTTGAGGCGCTTATCTTGAGGTAGACACTCAGACAGTTGAACAATCAATACACAAAGGTGGAACCCTGGAGGAGAGGGAGGGAGGGAGGAAAGAGTGAGGAGGTGAGGGGAGGAATGGAGGAGAGGAGGAAAGAGTGAGGGAGGTGAGGGGAGGAATGGAGGGAGGAGGAAAGAGTGAGGAGGTGAGGGGGGAGGAATGGAGGAGAGGAGGGAAAGAGGAGGAGGGGAGGGGAGGAATGAGGAGAGGAGAGGAGAGGAGAAAGAGGGAGGAGGTGGGGGAGGAAGGAGGGGGAGAGGAGGAAAGAGTGAGGAGGTGAGGGGAGGAAGGGAGGAATGGAGGAGAGGAGGAAAGAGTGAGGAGGTGAGGGGAGGAATGGAGGAGAGGAGGAAAGAGTGAGGAGGTGGGGGAGGGAGGAATGGAGGAGAGGAGGAAAGAGTGAGAAGGTGAGGGGAAGGAATGGGACGGAGAGAGGAAGAGTGAGGAGGTGAGGGGAGGAATGGGAGGATAGAGGGAAGGAAAGAGTGAGGAGGTGAGGGAGGAATGGAGGAGAGAGGAAGGGGGGGAAAGAGTGAGAGAAGTGAGGGAGAAGGGAGGAGAGGAGGAAAGAGTGAGGAAGGATTGAGGGGAGGAAGGGAGGAAGGAGAGGAGGAAGGAAGGCAAGATTGATGAGGAGGTTGAGGGAGGATATGGAGGAGAGGAGGAAAGAGTGAGGAGGTGAGGGGAGGAAATGGAGGAGAGGAGGAAAGCAGGACGGTGAGGGGCGGCATGGCGGCTAGGCGGAGGAAAGAGTGAGGGATGTTGAGAGGAGAATGGAGGAGGGAGGCGAAAGAGTGATGGTGAGGAGGGGGAGAATGGAGGAGAAGAGAGGGAGGACAGACCTCTGTCCTGAGCTGGCTGGTGGAAACGTGATGTAAATTCTGCATAGTCCAGAATGCCGTCATGGTTACTGTCTGCACAATCCATCAAGTACTCAATCTCAGCCCTGTGCAGTAGGCGGAGCCAGCATAGTGCAACACACCAGCAAGTAACGGCTTACGAGGAGTATTTCTGCTGAGCAGTTAAGGCCTGCATGATACGAGACAACGAATGAAGTGCTGCCTCAGAGGCTGGGTCAAGTTGTGGACACTTACTTTCTGAAACTCCTTGCGTGAGATGAATCCATCTTTATTTAAGTCATAAGACTACCCAAGAGAATATAAACGATCCACACATGAAGTTTGTTTGTCACTCACACACAGTCCCTCTCTCTCTCTCTCTCTCTCACACACACACACACACACACACACCACACACACACACACACCACACACACACACACACACACACACACAACATGTTACCAGTCTTAGAAGAATAGTTCATATGATCTCCCCTAGCAACCTATGATCTCCCATAGCACCCAACTGGTCATGTGGTGATTGTTGCCATAGTAACCTGAGGCTGCATCACCATTTCATCAGGCACACTATCAACTCTGACCCACACCCACTGCTGCCCCACACCCTCCCTAACCTCCTCCTCCCCTGCCCTAACTTCCTCCTCCCCCCTCACCAACTAACCTTAAAGGCGTCACAAATGGCCACATCCTGCAGCTTGACAAAGATGGAAAAGAAAGACACGATATCCTGCAAAGGGAAGTGTGATGGGGACCAGCAATGAAGGGGACCAGCAATGAAGGGGACCAGCAATGAAGGGGACCAGCAATGAAGGGGACCAGCAATGAAGGGGACCAGCAATGAAGGGGACCAGTACCTCCAGTATGGAGCTTGTATCCATTAAGGTGTCCACCATCAGTCTTGCAGTGTTGCTGGACAGTGCTGAGCCTTCCAACATGCTCCTAAGCAGAACAAACTGTTCCTCTTGCAGAGACAACAGTTCCCTGAGCAGCTCAATGTGACTGGTGTGTAGGTAGTACAGGTGACGTTGCATGACAGAGAACACGCTCATGAACCCAGACACAGCATCCCACAGCCGGCTGCTGGCCAGAGCTTGCTGGTTCCCCACACATGGTCCCTTGCAAGGCACAGAGGGGCACACATGCATGAGCTACAGAACATTGGCACTGGACCATGAGTCTTACTTGCACATACTCTGTGAGTGTTCTGGTGACCTGCTTGGCCACCTTGAACGCAGTGGAAAAGACCTGCCTTCCTGCAAGTTCAATGTGGGCATCCCGGCTGTAATGGTGGTAGAAATCAGTGATCGACTCCTGGAGTCTTAGGAGATAGTCAACAGTGCAGCTGACAATGTTCAGAGTGGTACTCTTGCCACTCTGAGTCCTTAGATAGTTCTGGAAGCCTTGGAAGAGAAGGATGACCGACAATAACTATATGTGATTCCAGTCATACCAGCCTTCATACCTAAGTTATGGCCTTCACACAGCAACTGAAGGAATCTGAACAATGATATAGTGAAGTCATGAT
>JABACO010000015.1:381930-491930 GCA_013339895.1 Ephydatia muelleri
GGGAGGAGGGTAGGAGGTAGGGTAGGAGGTAGGAAAGGAGGGTAGGGAGAGGAGGTAGGGTAGGAGGGTAGGGGTAGGAGGAGGTAGGAGGTAGGGGAGGAGGGGAAGAGAGGAACAGCAGATGGAAAATATGTGTTGTGTGGAAGAGCTGTTCACAGGAGAATATCATCTTAGTAGACTAACAAGTAGTTCTGTGGAAAGCTCCAGCTTGCTCAGATCAAGCACCTCAGGTTGGTATGGAGCATGGTCAGAACTCTTCTTCTGCAGTACACAAACATTCTTCACTCTTCGCGGAATACTTCGTGTGTCAATAGGTGGAACTGTATTTAGAGCCCATCCTCTGAATAGCAACAGCTTTAGACTTTGCTCAGCAGAAGATAGAAGTGAATCTTTGTCCTGAAGGGGAACAAGTGTTAATGAACCAATATGGCGACCACATGCACATGACACAGGAATGTGCTCCAGGCACTCAACACACATGACACAGGAATGTGCTCCCACCCTTCTGGTTTATATTTATTAACAATTATAATTATAAACACCATTTTATTAATAATTATAAAACCAGGTTATTATTTATATTTAATGCTATGAATGCTATGTTGAGGGAAGAAATAATTACTTCCTACCAATACATGGTTATTACCAGAAATGATTGTAACAGCAATTAATATGTCAATAAACAAGTCCATCAATCAACACACACACAGTGTGCATGGCATCAAATGGAACATACATGCTGACGAGGGCATCAAATGGAACACACATGCTGACGAGGGCATCAAACGGAACATACATGCTGACTGAGGGCATCAAATGGAACAAGACGAGGATCATGAAGGAGCTCTGCATTGAACTCTGTACCATAGGTCCAGCCTTCAGATTGCTGAGGAAGAAGGAAGGATCGGACATGGCTATTTTTAGGCACGTTACATTACCTTCTCAAAAATGTAACAGTCGTGTTGAAACTGTGCATATCCAGTTACTACCGGGATTATTTCAGGGAACAGTTTCACTTCAGATATGTCTGGGGGGTGTGGCTCATAGCCATGTGCTGACTCTGGCACAAGAGCAGCTGTGCTGAATGGAGGCACATGACAGTCAGGTGGCAATGCCACCACCATCGCTTTCAGACAGGAGACTGCTTCCTGCACCAGCTGCTTATCCAGAGGGACTTCCCCTTGAAGCCCATTGATGAAGTGGTATACCACCTGTGCTGTGATCATCTTCTCCTCCTCTCCAGCAAAGGCAGAACCACTGGAGGCAATACGATGGCCCCCACCAAAGAATTGGGCAAAGCGGTTGTAGTGAGCTGTGAAAACCTAAGGGGAAGGTCCATCAGTCATGGGTGTATGTACAGGGGAAGGTCCATCAGTCATGGGTGTATGTACAGGGGAAGGTCCATCAGTCATGGGTGTGTGTACAGGGGAAGGTCCATCAGTCATGGGTGTGTGTACAGGGGAAGGTCCATCAGTCATGGGTGTGTGTACAGGGGAAGGTCCATCAGTCATGGGTGTGTGTACAGGGGAAGGTCCATCAGTCATGGGTGTGTGTGCAGGGGAAGGTCCATCAGTCATGGGTGTGTGTACAGGGGAAGGTCCATCAGTCATGGGTGTGTGTGCAAACACACTGATGATGTGTGCCAATAGGGTCACAAGGCCCCACTGATGACGAAGAGGCCTGAGGGGAGGGGCTAACATCACCCATACCTTGAGTACTGGGTACACCTGAGGTTGAACAAATGGCCTTTTGCTTAAGACCTTTCGGGCAAACGGAAGAATAAACCGAGGATGAAGATTCCTAGAGGCAAGGTACATACAGTCAAGTACTAAGTAATGCATGGTAGTGAGATCCATAACCATGTGACACATACATGATACCCATGTGATACCCATGTGATACCCATGTGACACACATGTGATACCCATGTGACACACATGTGATACCCATGTGACACACATGTGATAACCATGTGACACACATGTGATACCCATGTGACACATACATGCAAGCATGACACACATATATGACATAAGTAGACACAGTGACATGCATGTGACATGCATGTGACACACACAGCATGCATGTGACTCATACCGTATCACAGCTATGATAAAGTCGGAGATCTGGTCTAACTGGTTTAGGGAAAGACAGGCTGCATAGAGCATACGGTACACAGATGACAGCAGGTGCAGGAAGATGTGGAGGTGCTTTTGCAGCTGTTGGATGACGTTTGAGTGTCTTGTTAGGGCAGGAAGGACAGAGTCACACAGGTAGCAGAGCAGAGGATGTGTGATGGCTGGAGCCTCCCTTTTCTGCAGTGGAAAGACCAAATGCAGCCAGCTATATCACATACACCACAACACCCACATGCACACACAAAGACAACACCCACATGCACACACACACACACACACACACACACACACACACACACACACACACACACACACACACACACACACACACACACACACACACACACACAGACAACACACACATGCACACACACAGACAACACACACATGCACACACACAGACAAATGCTTACATCCAAAAATTGCAGAGCTAGTTTGATGTCAGGTAAGAATGACTCTGTCAGAAGCTTCAAAGTGTGATCAGGATCATGTAACCCGTATACTCTCTCCACAAAATGCAAGGAGGCCTTCTTGTATAGTGGGAGCATCAGAGGTCTTCCATTGGGGTCAAAAGGCACCAAGAGAAGTGAGGTTACATCATTAAGGCTAACCAGATTTTTCAAGATATGCCTGGTTCTGTCTAGTAAGCTACTCTGCTCCAAGCTCATCTCCTTCACACTAGTTGACTGCTGGCCATGGCAACAGTAGCCTAGCAACTGGAGCAGGCCGGCATAGTACGAGAGTACAGACTGCATCTGGCTTGGAGGGTTGTTCTGTCCCTCCTCCCCATTCCCACTGTATAGCTTGTTGCCAAGGAGACGCAAGTTGCTCTCGAATGCCTGGCACAGCCCACCGTTGCAATCAAGTGCTGGCCCAAGACATTTAGAATGGCGAATGAGAAGGCGTACAAGAGTATAGGCATTGCCCTGGATCTGATCGTCTGGGGAGGAGAGCGCACGTCATGTTACAATAGTATGGTTAATTAACCAGTCTCAATAGGCTCACACACAGAAACACTAAACCTCAAACCCTAACCTACAAGTCATGTCACTAGCTCAAAAGAAGACCTCTTAAAGTCATGTCACTAGCTCAAAAGAACCTCTTAAAGTCATGTCACTAGCTCAAAAGACCTCTTAAAGACATGTCACTAGCTCAAAAAAAGACCTCATCACTTGTTGGACACGTGCCAACAAAGTGTTTAACTCTTTCCTGAGCAACAACGCAATATTGCACCACAGCTGTTATACAAAGAAGCTAAACCGTTAATATTTTTGTAGCCAATGATACATGTTCGAAGGAAAAGCCTTTATGCTTGTCAATTCTCCGGAGTTGTGTAAAAATAAATAATGTTTTCTTGCAACGCAGAAGCACATGACATGACCACAGTAACCAATAACTGGTGGCTTCACCCACAATAACTAATACTGGTGGCTTCACCCACAAAACCATTTACTTGTGGATCTTCACTCACTGGAACCCAGACTCTAGCTAATATTGACCTCCTGTGCCTTACGCAGAACTACTGTACAACTTGTGTAAACATCCCCTGCCCTTTGTGTGGTAGATTGGCCATCAACATTTAAGCAGGCAGTACATCCTAGCAAACAGGAAGGACTTCTAGCTTACTATTGGACCACACTGCGCATTGCAGAAACTCCAGACACCTCTTTCCACCAACTGGAGACCAAGCTTCACCAAAAGTAGTGGTGGCCAACAGCAAGGTCACTACACTTTCAAGGTGTGCTTCATTTAGAGTCATGGCCAACTGTGTGTTATTTCTGATGGCTACTGTGGCAACATCCAATGGAGTACAACTCATGGCTGCCATTAGAGCTGCAAGGAGAAGGAAAGATGAAGAGGGACAGGTGTGGGAGATGTGTTGGTAGTGGTGTGTGGTGTGAATACATGTGGTGTGTGTGTGTGTGAGTATGTGTGTGTGAGTATGTGTGGTGTGTGTGTGTGTGAGTATGTGTGTGTGAGTATGTGTGTGTGAGTATGTGTGTATGTGTGTGTGAGTATGTGTGTGTGTGTTGTGTAGAAATGTTGCATTGCAATTGGTGCATAGACCACACACCTGGAGACAGTTTCATGAACTCAAGCAGTTCCCCCAGATGTCCAAATATAGCTTGCTGGGTATCCTGACCAATACGTGCAAAAGAGCAAAGGAACTTGCAACACACCTCCACCTGTTCACAGGAACCATTGGACTGGGTTCCCTGCTGTGTGTGTGTGTGTGTGTGTGTAACAAACTGCAAGCGTCACTATGGTGCCATACCATCTTCACGTAGTGTCTGAGGATATCGATCACAGCAGTGTGAACACCAGAGGAACACATGAGGGAGGGATGACAATAGAACAGACCACTCTCTTTTATATCACTGTGAAATGGAAGCAGCAATCGCACAATATTCATGACACATCACACATCTACACAAGCATTCAGGAAACATACTTGAGGGATTTTTTCAATATTTTCTCTTCTCCTTTTCCCATTGTTACCTTGACGAGACTCCTTAGTGTGCCGAGGGCATGTTGGAACAAGGGGATGTCATACAGACGATTGGCATCATCAACAATGTAGGCATTCTTAACAGCACGAAGAACCTCTTGCACTAGGTCAAACTGCTGGAACAGAAGCAGGAATATCTTCTCGACCAGTGAGGGATTCCTGATGCATTCCTTGGCCCACACAAGCATGGACTCCCTGATCAGACACTGCAGACTGGTGATCTCATTGAGGGGGGCGGCACCTTGGGCCTTACGGTGCCAAACCACTTCCCAGAGGCGCTCCAGCTTCTGGTGAAGACCCATCTCCTCTCTCCGTAGCTCCTGAAGGACTGCCTCCTCCCCACCCAGGCAGCTGCACTGACTGCTGAGATTGGAGCAGAAGTCTCTGAGTGCTGCCTGAAGAGACGGGCTGGAGGGACAACCCTTGGCCTCAAAGTCCAGCATGTAGCCAAGCTGCTCGGAAGAAAGCCCACTCAAGACATATCAGGAGACAGCAGCAACCCACCTGGCTATCCGTTGGGCTTCTAAATTCCCAGGACGTGGCGACATAGCGCCTCTCTTGCTCGCACCTGAGCTGCTCCACGTAGCCCTGTGCAAAGCTGATGACATCCATGACATGACACAACACCTGACGATCACACAAGTGTTGCAACACGTTACACAGGGCCAGCTTGATAGCCTCGTCCCTGGCTATCTCCAAAGACAGGAGACCACACCCCTGTTTGCCTGCAAAGTAAACAGTTAGATGGCCAATCGAAACATAATCAACATCGCTCTCACCAAATGCTGAAGGGTCAAGGAGCTCCAACAGAGAATCAAAGTCTGCCTTGTGCCTCACGTTCCCTATTACAAGCAAGCTGTCCAGAATATGTAGCAGAGGTACCAGAGGGTTAGGTTGCTCCTTGCGTCTCTGAGGACACAAGGAGACTGAGTAATCCTTTGACAATATCGATTTTAATGACTCCAGCACCAGCTCCTTTAACTCATCCAAGGGGAACACACAGTTGTCCGATGATGACGATGATGATGATGATGGTGATGATGGCGGACTCCAGGTTGCTAAGGCATCTGACATGCTTGACTTGCGTCTCTTAGTGGAAGCTGCTGCTGACCGTGTTAGTCGAGAGAGGGGGACGATCAGCTCACCCTTGGTCAACAGGCTGGCCTGTACCATAGGCTGAAGATGGAGGGAACTCAACAGCTGGAAGTAAGCTGCCTTCAGACTGTGGTCGATGCCCTCCAGTCTCACAGTGTGTAGCAGCTGCCTGGTGTCCACCACTCCAGCAATGGCAGCGCCTGTCTCCAGGTTGCCATGAGATGACACACAGCTGAATGCCTCCAGTGTGGCCAGCTGGAAGTCAAGGAGGTCTGGGTACTCGATCAGCTCAAAGATGCTGAATGCAATGCCTTCATCGCGCATGGTGACAGCGATGGAATGGTGTGCGTCCCTCCCCCCTCCTCCTTCCAGGGCAACAGAGATGCCTTCACTGGGCACCAGGTGTGTGGACACAGTTGTCTCCATGGAGACATAAGGAAGCCAGCGTGATACATCCAGTGCACAGATCTTCAATCTTGAGGGGCAGAGGGGAAGTCCCTTTGTGCAGTTGGGCGTGAGGAACACAGAGGAGAGGGGACTACACCCAGCAAAGGGTGTGTGGTCTATGATGACCAGATGCTCCATAGGTGAGATCATAATGATTGTGGGGAACAGTTTGCAAGGTGCTGTGGTCGTCATGGTGAGAACAGGTGATGAGTATTTTGAGTCAACCAGATAGAAGGACATATCTCCTTTATTCGGGTCTAATACACATACCACACTGCATGGGGGGGAAGAGGATATGTAAGGCCTGGGGAAGAGGATATGTAAGGCCTGGGGAAGAGGATATGTAAGGCCTGGGGAAGAGGTAATGTACAATGGCTACTATGCAATCAAATGGGACTCCATATGCTCCAACTGTACCTTACAGGTGACATCAAGGATAGTTGTGGTTTGCTTAGTGCATCAGTCAAACACATCAGATATGCAGTTGAACTGCACATCAGCTCATCTGGTGGTGGCGAGGTGAGCTCACTGGTCCACTCTTCCCCAGACCACTCTGCCCTCACCCCAGGCCTTCTGATCGACTGCTGATCTTCCTCCTCCCCGTACCTAAAACCAGACGTTGTCCAACCTACAAACACCGTCTTTGGATCATGCCCAGCTGGGATGACTGCAGTGTACGAGACTTTAGTGGCCTGGGGAAGAGGAGACTTGACTGTGCCAGTCCCCACACCCACATTCAGACGGAGGCACTCTGGACGCCCTCTGAACATAGAGTAATCCCAGCGTCTGTGACTAACGGTCACTCTACTGAGCCTGTCATCCCAAGTGGCCTTTAGTCTTGGGTGGGCATCAGATAGAGGGTAGAAGATGCTGTCTGGACAGGAGTACCATATTGGAATTGTACCACTGTCTGACAGCTTTGCTAGTGGTAGGTAGCCCAGATTTGCATGGGACTGATGTAGAAAACTCCTGTGGGGTGTGGTCTGCTATGAACAAAGGAGGGCACACCCCGCCCACCCACCTTAGCCTGCCCACCCACCTTAGCCTGCCCAAAGCTAAGCTCAGCTTCCTGTCCCATGGAGAGCATGACAGCTGGAACAAGACCATCGGCTGCTGTTATGTGTTCAAACGCATAGACCAAGCCCAACTCATCCTCCAAGATCTTGCCATTTAAGGCAAAGGCTATTTATAGAACAAGATACTGTGTTAGATAGCGCATGATATCGGGCAAGGAATATGAAAGTAGAGGATCATGTGTATGTGTTGTGTGTGTTGTGTGTGTGTATGTGTGTGTATGTGTTGTGTATGTGTTGTGTGTTGTGTGCATGTTTTGTGTGTGTTTATGTATTGTGTGTGTACGTGTTTTGTGTGTTGTGTGTGTACATGTTTTGTGTGTTGTGTGTGTATGTGTTTTGTGTGTGTTGTGCGTGTATGTGTTGTATGTATGTTGTGTGTATGTGTTATGTGTGTGTTTTGTGTGTTGTGTGTATGGGTTTTGTGTGTGTGTTGTGTGTATTGTGCGTGTGTGTGTGTTGTGTGTGTGTATGTGTGTGTTGTGTGTTTGTGTGCATGTGTTGTGTGTGTGTGTATTGTGTGTGTTGTGTGTGTACGTGTGTGTGTGTTGTGTTGTGTGTGTAATCGTGCATTGCCACACATGATGGACCATATTAGAAGGTGCTGCTATACATATTAGAAGGTACAGCTGCTATACATATTAGAAGGTACAGCTATACATATTGGAAGGTGCTGCCATACATATTAGAAGGTGCAGCTATACATATTAGAAGGTGCAGCTATACATATTAGAAGGTACAGCTATACATATTAGAAGGTGCAGCTATACATATTAGAAGGTGCAGCTATACATATTGGAAGG
The DNA here is from genome assembly GCA_013339895.1 of Ephydatia muelleri. Classification (NCBI taxonomy): domain Eukaryota; kingdom Metazoa; phylum Porifera; class Demospongiae; order Spongillida; family Spongillidae; genus Ephydatia; species Ephydatia muelleri. The sequence goes on from JABACO010000015.1 coordinate 389,996, forward strand.
TGCTGCTATACATATTGGAAGGTACAGCTATACATATTAGAAGGTACAGCTATACATATTAGAAGGTGCAGCTATACATATTAGAAGGTGCTGCTATACATATTAGAAGGTACAGCTATACATATTAGAAGGTGCAGCTATACATATTGGAAGGTGCAGCTATACATATTAGAAGGTACAGCTATACATATTAGAAGGTGCTGCTATACATATTAGAAGGTACAGCTATACATATTAGAAGGTGCAGCTATACATATTAGAAGGTGCAGCTATACATATTAGAAGGTGCTGCTATACATATTAGAAGGTACAGCTATACATATTAGAAGGTGCAGCTATACATATTGGAAGGTGCAGCTATACATATTAGAAGTACAGCTATACATATTAGAAGGTGCAGCTATACATATTGGAAGGTGCAGCTATACATATTAGAAGGTACAGCGATACATATTAGAAGGTGCCAGCTATACATATTAGAAGGTGCAGCTATACATATTAGAAGGTGCTGCTATACATATTAGAAGGTGCAGCTGTACATATTAGAAGGTACAGCTATACATATTAGAAGGTGCAGCTATACATATTAGAAGGTGCAGCTATACATATTGGAAGGTGCAGCTATACATATTAGAAGGTGCAGCTATACATATTAGAAGGTGCAGCTATACATATTAGAAGGTGCAGCTATACATATTAGAAGGTGCAGCTATACATATTAGAAGGTGCAGCTATACATATTGGAAGGTACAGCTATACATATTAGAAGGTACAGCTATACATATTGAAGGTACAGCTATACATATTAGAAGGTGCAGCTATACATATTAGAAGGTGCAGCTATACATATTAGAAGGTGCAGCTATACATATTAGAAGGTGCAGCTATACATATTAGAAGGTACAGCTATACATATTAGAAGGTACAGCTATACATATTGGAAGGTACAGCTATACATATTAGAAGGTGCAGCTATACATATTAGAAGGTGCAGCTATACATATTGGAAGGTACAGCTATACATATTAGAAGGTGCAGCTATACATATTAGAAGGTGCAGCTATACATATTAGAAGGTGCAGCTATACATATTGGAAGGTACAGCTATACATATTAGAAGGTGCAGCTGTACATATTAGAAGGTACAGCTATACATATTGGAAGGTGCAGCTATACATATTAGAAGGTGCAGCTGTACATATTAGAAGGTACAGCTGCTATACATATTAGAAGGTACAGCTATACATATTAGAAGGTACAGCTATACATATTAGAAGGTGCAGCTGTACATATTAGAAGGTGCTGCTATACATATTAGAAGGTGCTGCTATACATATTAGAAGGTGCAGCTGCTATACATATTAGAAGGTGCAGCTATACATATTAGAAGGTGCAGCTATACATATTAGAAGGTGCAGCTATACATATTAGAAGGTGCAGCTATACATATTGGAAGGTACAGCTATACATATTAGAAGGTGCAGCTATACATATTGGAAGGTGCAGCTATACATATTAGAAGGTGCAGCTGTACATATTAGAAGGTACAGCTATACATATTAGAAGGTGCAGCTATACATATTAGAAGGTGCCAGCTATACAAATTAGAAGGTGCAGCTATACATATTAGAAGGTGCAGCTATACATATTAGAAGGTGCAGCTATACATATTAGAAGGTGCTGCTATACATATTAGAAGGTGCAGCTATACATATTAGAAGGTGCAGCTATACATATTAGAAGGTGCAGCTATACATATTGGAAGGTACAGCTATACATATTAGAAGGTGCAGCTATACATACTGGAAGGTGCAGCTATACATATTAGAAGGTGCAGCTATACATATTGGAAGGTGCAGCTATACATATTAGAAGGTGCAGCTATACATATTAGACGGTGCAGCTGCTATATATGTGCAGCATTACCAATGGTTTTCAGGTCCAGGTCAACCATGCAGCACACGATATCACCAGCTTTCCAGCGCTGCCCAAAGTTATTTGAGTGCTGATGCCACTTGGAGCCCTAAGGACAGCAACACACCATAGAAGGTGAGCTTCAAATGGAACCTCCCTCAATCCACCTACCAAGTACCCATCAAAGCAGTAAGCACCCTCATCCGTCCCAAGAGTCTGGTAGGCAGGAAGGGTGGGTGTGGCCCATCCCACCCGAATAGTACCATCATCAGTAAGGATCTTCACCTCATAGCACCTGATGTCATGTGATCAATACCCCACACATAAAAACACACACACACACACACACACACACACACACACATAACACACACACACAAGCACACACACACATATAAACACACACACAAGCACACATATAAACACACACACACAAACACACACACAAATAAACACACATAAACGCATAGAGAAATATTAATAAAAAATAAATAAGCTGCCAACAATCTATACCATCTGCCATGAGTCAGAGTGTAGCAGCGTTGTGCACGGAAGGTTCGTGTCTTCATGGTGGCGTGGTCAGCTTGAGTCCTTCTGAGCTCATGGATGGAGGAACCCCCACAGCTAGTGGGAGGTGGCTCAATGGTGCAGCCCAAACCACACAGCGATCGAACTGTCTCCAATGCACTGTCACTAGAAGGTGAGGGTACAACCTCAGGGAGGGTACAATCTCAGGGAGGTACAACCTCAGGGTACAACCCCAGGGTACAACCCCAGGGTAAAACCTCAGGGTAATAAGCTGCAAACATCAACGCTTCTTACTAGTTGGATTTTTTCAAGTTGTCACTCAGGCAGGCATAGGGCACAAGGGCTGGGTTTCTTTTCTCAGCATCAGCCTTTCAAGAGGATGCACGTACACACAGAGATGAGAACACCATTAACATTATGTTGGCTAGTCATAAATGCCTTCCCACTAAGGAGCATTTCTTGCTCTCCAAATCATGGTGCAGTGACATCATCAGTTTCACAAGCACACTCCAATACTTCCGACTTCTCATCCCCCTCCCAGCACTTTAACCCTCCCCCACTTCCTAGGTTACCCCTCCCCCACCTTCTAGGTTACCCCTCCCCCACCTCCTAGGTTACCCCTCCCCCACCTCCTAGGTTACCCCTCCCCCACCTCCTAGGTTAGAAAATAAAAAACATAACTGTACCGACAGTCAAATAGTAGTGGTGTAATTATTATCTGAAATTAAATTGAAATTCTGACCAAATATTCACAATGAAAGAATCGACGTAAACAATTATTAGTTGTTAGACCTTCAATAACTAGTCATAAAGTTCAATTAATTCACCTCAATGTCAAGTTATTACAATTCAAATTTTTGAACGTTGAGGGCTTTTTGAAGTTTGATTAGTTCATAAAACAAGTATAATTATGATTTCGTTATAAAAATACGACTGATACACCAAAAATCATTAATGAACTGATTTTAATTTGGAGTTTCCAAATTCTGATTTAGAGTTCAGTATTAAGGGGCTAGGGGTGCTCAGGGGTTAGGGGTGCTCAGGGGTTAGGGGTGCTCAGGGGTTAGGGGTGCTCAGGGGTTAGGGGTGCTCAGGGGTTAGGGGTGCTCAGGGGTTAGGGGTGCTCAGGGGTTAGGGGTGCTCAGGGGTTAGGGGTGCTCAGGGGTTAGGGGTGCTCAGGGGTTAGGGGTGCTCAGGGGTTAGGGGTGCTCAGGGGTTAGGGGTGCTCAGGGGTTAGGGGTGCTCAGGGTTAGGGGTGCTCAGGGGTTAGGGGTGCTCAGGGGTTAGGGGTGCTCAGGGGTTAGGGGTGCTCAGGGGTTAGGGGTGCTCAGGGGTTAGGGGTGCTCAGGGGTTAGGGATGCTCACACCCATCTTCCCAAAATTGAATTATAAACAAAAGATAACTCATTGATCACCTTACATGGACTTCATCCATTTATATAATCACACAGGGCCATAGGTCCCAGTTTCTAATCTTTGAAGACCCCCCCCCCCCCCCCATACACACATCCAAATACAAACACACACACACACTCAAACACACACACACACACACACACACTCAAATACACTCACACACAGCCACACACACACACACACACACACACACACACACACACACACACACACTCAAACACACAGCCACACATACTCACAGAGGCAAGGCCATAGGTCCAGCCCTCTCTAATCTTTGATGATGCCCACAAGTTGTGTAAATTTTCAGCTAGTTTGTCTACCAATGACAAGAGTGCTGGTTCCACTTTCACTCTGCCAAGGTCAAGCGGTTTGGGCAAGTACCCATTGGACTGTTGGTACTTAGAGGGATCCAGTGCAAAATAGGGAGGGTCTGGGGCCGAGTCAAGGTCCAGACTAATGCTATAGCCCAAAGCCAGGAGAGTTTTGAGAGTAGAGAGGGCCAAGCTTCTGTCATAAGCTTTCTCTGACTCTGGAAGATCTTCATAAGGAATGAGACATGAGTGTTGCTTGAGTTTGTCATTGCGTACCTGCAAAGCCACACCCACATGACAACGGGAAAGGGAAGTGACACAAGTCTTACTGAACCATACGTATAGCCACTCTCTATCTTGTTCCGAGACCAGACCTCATGAAGGTTTTTGGCCAACTGCTCCTGAACACACTTTACAGGATCAGGGATATCCTGTCACACACACACACACACACACACACACACACACACACACACACACACACACACACACACACACACACACACACACAGCCAATAGCATATCACTGCCATCAATGGTTTAATCATGTCTTACTGCTTTAGTCTCAATTACAGTGGGCACAAACCCATGGCTGTCAGATATCATGAGAGGTCCATGAAGCCTGCGACCATCACCAGGGTTGTTAAACACCACAACCTTTACTTCCTACATACCACACACACACCACACACACACACACACACATACACACACACACCACACACACACATACACACACCACACACACACATACACACACACACCACACACACACACACAGAGCACAACCAGTAAGCCTTGTGTTAAATAATCGATCTGGTACCCATACCCATACCTTTCCTGGAAGCACAGCATCACATAGACCTGAGTAGCCAGTGGGGGGACAATACTTGAACTTTTCTGCCCCTCCCCCAAGCACCATCACCACACTACAGCCATGACACAGAAAATGACGATGACATCACATAACCCCACCCCCTCACCTTGCACCAGATGAAACACTTACAGAAGGTGTGACCAGCTCAGTGAGGTGGTCACACCTAATGTACCCGGGCACTTGGGAACCATTCAGGGTGAAGAAGACCACACCCTTTTCTAAGTCAATGCAGCAGCCGACCACATCACCTGTCCCCAGTCCCGCACGAGACTTGCCAGTCCCCAGCCCCGCACGGAGCAGGTTCAGTGGGTCTCCCCCTACCCAGCAGGCGTGCCCATCATAGCCAACAGAGTACATGTCATCGCCGAGGCCTCCCCCTATCACCACATCCTCCACACTGATAGGATGTGCACAGAAGGAGGTGGTGTGCGCCCATCCGACACGCAGATGGGGAGGATCGCAGTGGGCCGAGTGGTTAAGCTCAGTCACCTTCGCTTCGTAGTACCAACGCCTGGGCAGACCACTAGAAGACGCACCTACATAAACATTGAGGTGCGCGCTGTGTTGTTTAGCATGTGGAGGAGAGAGGTCACTTCGTAGTACGACCGAGATCAGACCTGTTACCATTCAATTTTCTGGCACATGGTGGTATGAAGCAATATGTCTTTATAGTTCATGAGGTGGTCACAGATCAGCTGCTGATTGTCTCTTATGGCCACATCATGGCACACACACAAGGAGGAGAGCAGCTTCATGACCTGAGTGAAGCAACCCCTTTGACCAATCAGCTGAGGAACAAGGGAGACACACCTTCTTGTTTCTTCCTTCTTTATTGAACAAACTGACAATGGCGTTGATGTGAGTGTCAGTGAAGATATTGAGGAACTCAGGACTGTCCCTGAGCAGACACAGGAGGACATCAAGTACATCTGGGTACAGGGGGGGAAGAGGAGTGGAGAGGTGGTGGTGGAAGAGATGGGAGGGGAGGAAGTGAGGATTGTGAGTGTTGGTGAGGGTTGTGAGTGAGGATTGGTGAGGGTGAGGGTTCCATCAACCATCCACACACTGTACCATCAACCATCCACACTGTATCTTCAACCATCCACACACTCCACCACCATCACTCACCATCCACAAGCCAAGATAGTTCAAGTTGAGCTATGAAAGTTTCGAGCCATTGTTGTGTTGCAAACACCTTGCAATTTCCATGGTTACCATCAATCATTGCACCTTGTAAAAGAAATCAGTTTATTAGACAAACAACAAAATGCAACACAACACAATGCAACACAACATAACACAATGCAACACAACATGACACAACACAACACGACACAACACAACACAATGCAACACAACACAACTCAACACAATGCAACACAACACCTACTCAACAACGCGTAAAACTTGCGAAGGATTTTCGGCGCAGTTGAAACTTTTTGTGTGCAGTTTTTGCTGGTCTCCAGGATGACAAAAGGTGTAAGCAGGGAAATCCCCTACAGGACCAAGAGAAACGTAAACACCACGCAATATCCATTAACCAGGGCTGGGTTGGTAGATGAAGAGGCATGAAAGAAGGATTGACAGGTGAAGGGACAATATCAATGTAGAGCTATACATGCAACTTGGGTTACTCTACTGCTGTACAGGCTTCTAAATGGAAGGGGTTGTCTACCAATATGTGGAGAAAGGGGTGGAGCAAAGATCACACGAGGTTCATACAGGAGACCACCTGCCATCTACTCCACCCACCAGCACACCCACACTACACTCACCAGCACACCCACACTACACTCACCAGCACACCACACCACACTCACCAGCACACCCACACTACACTCACCAGCACACCACACTACACTCACCAGCACACCACACCACACTCACCAGCACACCCACACTACACTCACCAGCACACCACTCACCAGCACACCCACACTACACTCACCAGCACACCACACCACACTCACCAGCACAACCACACTACACTCACCAGCACACCCACACTACACTCACCAGCACACCACACCACACTCACCAGTACACCACACTACACTCACCAGCACACCACACCACACTCACCAGCACACCACACTACACTCACCAGCACACCCCCACTACACACACCAGCACACCCACACTGCAGACACCATACCTGATGTTGGAAAAGGTTTTGTCTCTCCCGCAGTGTACAGACCATACTTTGGTACTGATCATAGCCTATGGATGAATGCATACCTTATATGGATAGCATGTCTTTTGTAGGCACAACTCACTCAGAGTGGCATCAGGTGTCTTGAAATAGTCACACAGATGGGACAGTACAGCCATTGTTGCGCCTTCAATACTGCATGTGGCTTTGTCCCCAGAAGACAGTAACACACTATAGGGAGCACATCAAGTCACCCAACTACACACACACACACACACAACACACACACACACACAACACACACACACACAACACACACACACACACCACACACACACACACACACACACACACACACACACACACACACACACACCCTTTATTACCAGTTCTTGTATTGTAGCATTGTATCCTGAAAGGATTGAATAAGGGTAGATGCGTGGGCGTGTTCGTATGATGCTCTGGTTATGGTGAGGGCAAAGTTGTGATTCTGCAGTGGGTGGAGTAGCTCTCTCCTCTCCAGTCCCCTGCTTTGATCTGAAGGTAGACTCCCTACCCATCGCTGGGAGCTTATGTGATAAAGGTACACTACTGAGTCCCCATATGTAACATCTGGCCTGCCCATGGAGGTAAGCACATCCTTCTCCTCCCCCTCCTCCCCGCTCACCACGGGACGGCTATTCTGTAGTGGTATGGATCAGTGACAGGAGGTGGTATGGATCAGTGACAGAAGGTGGTATGGATCAGTGACAGCAGATGGTAATGAATCAGTGATAGCAGTGGTATGGATCAGTGACAACAGATGGTATGGATCAGTGACAGGAGGTGACATGGGGCTAGAACATACCGTTGCTGAGATAAGGCAGAAAGCTGTTTGGTCTACACATGCCTCAGCTGGGTCTAACAGGACAAGCTGCAGATCCTTCTGGCCAAGGAACTTGCCTGTTATTTTATGTCTCAGGCGAAAAGGTTGTCTCCAACCAACAAACCCCCAACCAAACCTAATAGCAGAGCTTCAATGTAATTCCGATACGGGATTAAAAATAACTTCTTCACCTCATTGTAAACAGCTCCACGGACCACAAAGGTGACAAGTTACATTTGAGGTCTGCACACATGAAGCACACCTCCCTTCAAGGCAAACCACCAATGCTACGTCACTGGCACACCACTCAACTCCCAACTCACTGCTCACTACTCTCTGCTCTGCAGTCCCATGACAAACACCCCTCGCCATGGCGATGCAACAGTCGAATGACATCACCACCATTTAAACTACCTACTCGGGGGACCAGGGGTCAGGAGAGCCCACACATTGCAAAATATTGACTAACCAATGGCCTCTTGTTTGACACTTGCAGACCACACAACATGAAGCGACCACACATACTGATGGATGGAGGCCTGCACATCCACTTCCTGAGTACATAAGGTGATGTGCAAGCAGCAAGGCAGTGAGACACGTACCTGGGAAGCTGTTTGGTCCTCTGCACGCACTGACTACATGATAATAAACAAACATGCTTCATTTTCGAGATCTGCTGGGACGGTATCTGCACTCGCTCACCAGGTAGCGTTCGTTTGCAACATTGACCAGTTGCACTTCATCTCCATCCCTTACCTACAGCAACAAGCTTTCTTAGCTAGACCCCCCATGGAGAAACCTCTACCTCCCCCAGGGTCCCATCATCAGACCTACCTTCTCCCCAGGTGACCGGTGTGCAGTTGCAGGTTGGACAGAGAACCAACAGTTCTCATTCAATGTACCTGTGTTGGAGGGGCAAGGAAAGTCTGGGGAAGAGGGAGGAGAATGCTCACCATTATCTGCGTAGTCTCCAAAGCCAATCTGATACGCCATCTTATCATTTTCCAGTGATGAGGGCAGGCAACAGAGGAACTAGGGAGGAACAAAGTGTTGACATGGGAGATATATTGATGTCTAACAATGGAATCCCTAAAAGACTTGGTACTTGTAATTAAGTGGTAATGAATTCAACAAAACAAGGCTTCTGCTTCATTTTTCAAGTTTCAATTACTGAGCTTTCTGAGGTCCACAATGTCCTCTACAAAATGATTCTTACGCGCTGAGCATTGGACTGTGCACTGAATTTTTAACTCTTTCACGGGCAACAGAGCAATATTGCGCTGCAGGTGCTATAAAGCCCCTCTGTTTATCTAAACAGTTAACACTTTGCAGTCAACAACATATTGATCAGTTGTTTCTTGGTCATATAATAGTGTAAGTTGTTTGCTAACTACGTTTTCCTGCAACGCACAACACTTTTTTTTTGCACAACATGTGTACCGTAATAATTGGCTTTGCCTGTGAAAGAGTTAATTAGCCATAATTTCAGTGCAAGCGTTGTCACTTGGATCTACAATTGCACAAGTTGGTTGTGTTATCAGGTCCAAGCATTAGCTCCACATTTTAAGCACACATTCTGATACATGCAATTTTGAATTATTCTCTTTCTGAAGTGAGATAAGTAACCACAGGCATTATGGCAGAGTACTAAGGCCACCAGGGAATGAGGTAAGTACTAAGGCCACCAGGGAATGAGGTAAGTACTAAGGCCACCAGGGAATGAGGTAAGTACTAAGGCCACCAGCCACCAGGGAATGAGGTAAGTACTAAGGCAGAGGGGAGTACTAAAAAGTTTGGAATACTGAATTGGTGCAGCCACACAATGCACAGTGCTCTCTACGGATGTACAGTCAGTACATCTATATACACTACGTTCTCACCTTCCTGGTGTCCGTATGTTGCAGGAGAACGGCTTGACCATACATCAGAATTCTACTGGAACACGCACCCCCCTGGAAAAATAGAACGCATAAATGCTGGAAGCTTTCAACGAGCAAGCCTCGCCTTCTCTCTACTTTTACGGCCTCCATGCGTGAACATTGCGTGCGTAGACAACGCATCTTCCAATCTCAAAGTGCATTTCGAGAGCTCACACGGTAAATCCTTTAGAAGAAGCATCATTTCAGAAAATGCAGCCAGTGAGCCACCTGCTGACCTTATTCCTATATTCCTTCACCAGTCGGCAGCGTTGCGAGCCAAATCCTTCTGCCGCTATGTAGCCTCTCTCGTTAGCGAACAAACAAAGCACATCTCCCTGTCATGGCATCAGTAAACGGAGGCAACTGCGGAGGTGATCTAATACCGTTCTAATAAAGATGTCTTCGTCGTCTTCTGCTTCAGTTCTCAAAGCACACATCACTCACACAGCTGTGATATTAATATTTTCATTACACGTTACAGCTAATTATAAATGCAAAGACGATAGATCGCATGACCAATCGGGTTGCAGGGATATTGAACCAATCATAATCTGAGCCAAATCCGGCCAATCATATAACCCTATTTTGGCGCGCGATGGGCTTTTGGGTTGGTATAAAACTGATGAACTTCACAGAGTCGACACTTCAAAAGTAAACGTTCGCAATGGCACGTACGAAGCAAACCGCTCGCAAGTCTACTGGAGGAAAGGCTCCGCGAAAACAACTCGCAACCAAGGCTGCTCGTAAGAGCGCACCAGCCACGGGAGGAGTGAAGAAGCCCCACCGATACAAGCCCGGCACTGTTGCACTTCGTGAGATCCGTCGTTATCAGAAGTCGACTGAACTCCTGATTAGAAAGCTGCCCTTTCAACGTCTAGTCCGTGAAATTGCTCAGGACTTTAAGACTGACTTGCGTTTCCAAAGCTCAGCAGTGGCAGCTCTACAGGAGGCTAGCGAGGCGTATCTGGTTGGACTGTTTGAGGACACAAATCTGTGTGCGATTCACGCAAAGCGGGTAACCATTATGCCAAAAGACATTCAGCTCGCTCGTCGCATCCGAGGGGAGAGAGCTTAAAACTACCCCACCCCTACAGCTTTCACGTCATACGGCTTTTTTAAAAGCCACCATAATTACATATGGCTTTACACCTTGGCATTTGTGATATGCTACCTATGCTTGCAGTACGAGCCGATGAACACGACGCCTTCTAAACTTTCTTATAAAGGTAAATGAGTTATCTTTTTAAAAGCATAGATAAATTCCGCTTGAAGCATTACTGGATGCAGTGGGTCATTGGTTGGCTTGTGCTATTTGTTAATCTACAGTTTCGTATATATACGGTAAACACTTCCATACAGATTCCGTACATGTAGTAGTCTCGTCGCGTAGCGGTGATGTAATCCATCCGCAGCTGCGGGAATAAGGATCTGGGTACGAGACTATACATGTACATGTAGCAAGTTTTTATGGGATAAGGGGGCAGTGTGATATACATGTATTTGCTACGCCCCCCTCGAGTTTTATTGCTAATTATTCGCTTTTGCGTACATACATTAAAAACATTGCAGTAGGCGTGTCCAGCTAAAGGATGGACGCGGCCGAGTTGTTGCGCTTATACGAAGCCGCTTTCAAAGATAACAAACACGCCATCATTAAAGCGCTACACGGAAGGTTATTCGTATACCTTGAAGGGTTCAATGCCCTTACCAGCGATGAACGCAAGCGAATAGAGGAACGCGATTTAAGCGTTGAGAAACGTGCTGCTGAGATCTTTAAGGTCGTCAGAGAGAAGCACGACCTGTCTGCCTACATCGGCTTAAGCAGAACTATCGCGTACGGCACTTCGGAGAAATCGGCCCGCGAGCTTTTCCCATTGGTTGCCAACGAGTGGTGGCTTCAGATTCTGCACAGCAACACAAAGCGAGACGATAGCGTACCGTCTGAGCCTGAGGAGTCTACTCTGAGCCTACTCTGGCTAACGACCGCAAGATGTGAGCGCGATGTCGTCGTCACAACGCTGACCGACTGGGAGATGTGCCTGATTGAAGAGAAGATCATTGAGGGATGCCATTGTGTGACCTATGCACCAAGCAAACCCCACGTAAGTCACCTGGTGAAGAGATCATTTCCATTTAATGCTCCATTTTGACGCAGTTCCCTTTAGAGAAAACAAGATTGACTTTAGTGCTCATTGAGGACAAGCTGTCGTTCTTTAAGAAGGATGCAGCAGTCAATTCGCTGTTGGCCCATTTTAGACCCAGCATTGTGGCCCTGACAGGAACATGCACACCTGGTGACAATGCACATGTTAAACCTGGAGATACAGTGGTAGTGACAAACGAGAGCACACCATGGCATGGTGAACTAGAACACATGTCAGAGATATGGAGGTTACAGGATGAGATGCAACAGAGTGTTAGGTTCCAAACAGCACACTACTATAGCAAAGCCAAGGTGCCCGTCGCAAGTCCCGAGGCAGTGTTGTTCCATGCGAAGATGAAAAAATGCAAAGCAAAGGGAATTGTTCACTTTGCAGCGATGGGGGTGAGTGCATCAGGGGAGAGGATGAAGCCATGCGTATTCGTAGGATGGGCAAATGATTCCATGCTAAATTCATTTGCAGGTCCCAGAACATCAGGATAGGAAGGAGGCAGCCCTTACTACAACTGCCACCTATGTGGCCAAAGCATTGAAGCATTTTGGACGTTACTATGAAGTCAGCAAATACAAATCATAAAAAATGTCATATCTTCTTCTGTTTCTTTGATTTGTCGTATATAATTGATGATAGTGTTGTGAAATTCCCCAGAGCCAACACTGCAAACAGCAAACTGACTATAGGCATCTAGGAACATCACACAGTTTAGCAAGCAAGCAAAATTGCAAAAACACAAAAAGCAATACCTCCCAGTGGTTGCATTGAAGGTCTGAGAAAAGATAGAGATTCATCACTGTCACTGAATTATACAACTGAAATGCCTGAAAGTCATGTGATTAACTTGGGAAACTTGTGCAAGGAAATGCCTCACATAGATAAGAATCAAACACAGAACCAGGATACTCATTTTGCTTGGCTTGATCTTCTCTCCTTCTACATGTGGGATATGTTGTGTGTATGTGTGTGTGTGTGCATGTGTGTGTGTGTGTGTTGTGTGTGTGTAAATGAGGGAAGCCTTATGCACAATGATGGCCAAATCTAATTCTATTTATGGCAGACCTTTACTCAAGGACAGTGGATGCTTCTGCCCCATGGCTATCTGCCTATAAAGTTTGCCTCGCTGGTAACGAAACTGCAATCCCATCACAAATGCTGCAAACAAAAAGGAAGCACAGTAGTCACATGACACCTGTACTTGGTCACATGACCAGCCACTCCTTACTTAAGAAGCACGAGAATAACATAAACTGTGTTTTGAAAGCATCGTAGCAAGGACCAGGAGGCCTGGTGGGGGTGGTAGTGTGTGTACCAGCAGCACTCTAAACATTCAACACACCATATAAGGAGTAGTGTGGCAATCACGATGCTGAGGTAGTGATGGACCAGCCACCAGGGCTGTATCCTAAGGAGCGAGTTGATTTATACGAGAGCTCTTTCTATTTAAAACGCACCTGGACCCATTGCTGATAAGGATCATTTCTCGAAGTGTGATGGCAAAATAGTACCAGACTGAGGCACAATGCACCAGGGCAGCAGGCACCCTAATGGCCATTGTCTGATCATGACCTGCAGCACACCCTTGACCTTTAAATTACTCACGTGTAGGCATCCATAATGAGGCTAAGAACAGACAGCATCCATATAATCACCACGTTCACCAGCTTAAAGGACTCATAATTCTGCTTATAGGTCAATCTGTTATTGAATGATACCACTGCTAACACATCTATTTCACACCGCTTTACTCACAAATCATCTCTGTTTGGAATCGTAACTGAGATTTTTCCAACTAGCAGCTCCAGAAGCAAAAATGCAGGTTTACGGAAAGTGCACTGAATGTCACGTAACTGTTCTTTCATCTCGTCAATCTCACTGCCACACACTGCCCCCTCTCCTTCCCTGCGTGCATTTGATGATCGTGGATGTAAAGTGTGAGGTCCTCAACCTACTTTGGCAGAGCTTGTGCAGATTCCAGCTTCTTCTGAAGCTCCGTTGCTTTCTCCTTGCACTGAGCTTCTAACTTGCTTGCAGCCTTTCTTTCTTCACATAAGCGTCTATACAAAAGCTATGCACGACATAATGTACATACGTCGACACACGCAAATACACGCCAACACAAAGAGGTTCGCTTTCGTACTTCATAGGTGAGTGTGGGTACACGAATACCGTAGTGGCTAACCTCCTTACCCGGACAGAGTGATAGGCTTCGCGGAGTGTTTCAGCTGCGACAGGGCGGTGCTCATCATCTTCGTTATCTACATCCATATTGAATATTACAGTAAAAATAATAATATAATACAATATTAAGTCTCACGTGAGTTTATCCCTATGCAGACTGAAGTTAAGTGCAAAAAAAAACTTACCCTAAGCACGAAGAGGAAGGCCAGCGAGGATATTAATGCGGATTGTACGAAAAGATCAGCTTTGGAGCCGAGAAGTCACTTGTTTCAAGCCTTTTTGGAACCAAGGTAACACAATTTACCATGCAACTAACTCGTGCAGCGGGCTGACCTTATTCGTGTGTTACTATTGACAGACACAGACTTTACGCGTGTTTAGTGGCAAACCCGCAGCAGGCAATAAAGCACTCGCACTGGCCTCAATCAAAGGTTTGTATGTATGCAATCGTGTACACTGCGCTGAGCAACGTGTCATATCTTTGCTTAGTACTTGTCTTCACCAGCATTGGATAATATTAGCAGCGTTTCGAATGGCGCGGAACACAAATGGACAGCTTTACCTCGTCCTAACACCAAACATTTGACGCGGCAGCCTGTTTTGAGACTAACAGATCTATTTGGAGACGATGCACTAGATGACACACACCCCAAGTCACCATGCGTACAAGTAGGAGACTGGTCACCTGCGGAAGAAGACCCGTTTGCAAAGTTTGACGAGTTGTGCGCAAATGTGGACTTAACTGTATACTCAAATTCTTCCAGCGAAGAGAAGTTTCCAGTCGTGAATTTAGCGTGTGGCCTATTGAAACCCAGCCCCATTGCTGGCATGGCCCCAGACCCATGCATCTATGAAGGTGCTCTGTGTCCTGTGTGTGGGGATTTGCTGGTGTCCAAGGCATCACTCGCAGAACACATGAAAAAATGCATTGATAACACTGAACTGGATTGACCCACACCCCTTTCAGGATTAATGTACCTACATGTCATGTGATGGTCATGTGATGGACTTTAATGGCAGTTGTTATACACACAATACAAATACGTTCAGTGATATATGGTCCCATGGATACTACAATGATGGACATGAAAGGGTTAAATAGGTGGGGGTAAAATGAGAAGTGTTCAGTTGTGTGGTTCTAGTATAATTACTTCTTCCAAGCCACGAGCCAAAAGAGCCCCCTCATGAGTACAGCATTGAGTAGAAACAATCTGTGACAGGTCACCACTGTCTCTGGATCCAACCAAAGTATCTGCTGTGAGTGGTCTGTATGTATCCTTTGCAGATGGCTTGTATGTGTCTTCTGAATAGACATGCTCCATCTCCAGCCTAGTAGTTAAGGGGTTGGCCTTCTCTGGACGAGAGCTGAGGGGATCCTCCTCCTCCTCCTGACACATGCACTGATGTGGATTCATGATCACTTCAATCAGAACAGTGTAATTTGTGTCTTCCATCGTTCCAACAGCTTCTTCAGGAGGTACAATGCTTGCAATAGCTGGATGGGGCTCGTGGTTCGTCTCCATGGTGACACACTCTTGACGCAGCTGGTCATGAAATTACAACACTTTACATGCAGATATAGCTCGTACAAGCCACACCTACCTGCTGGCACTTCCTGAGCACGCAGGACTGCTTCAGAAGCCCAGGTCCTCCAAACTTGGGGCTGTCAAGACAATGCCTGCAGCTGCCACATGGAGCCCGCTGACAAGCTGCACAGGCCAGACACCTCCTGCGTCGTGACCTCACCACGCGTGAAGAAGGTAACGAACTGTGTGCCACACTCCTACACAGATTCTCTTCTACATTGTGCTGAGGTGGTGATGTAAGGGTTAACTCTATAGGAACACTGGTTTTTGGCGTACAACGAGGAGAGGTTATGAGAGGTTTGGCCTGGCTCACCCAGGTAGGTGTAATAACAGCTACACCATTAGGTGTACTGCTAAAGGCTGTGCACAGCTCAAGGCTACTGAGCTGGGCCTCTAGTCGCTCCATAAGCTCAGCAACACTGTGGACACACGGGGGAACATCATCAAAAAAGAGGCCATCTCTGCGCATGGAGTGGAGGAGGTGGAGAAGACCTTCACATTCAGAGTGAGGAAAGTAAGGTTTTGAGGTGTGGGCGGAGTAAGGTTTGGCGGATGACATGATTTCTGATGGCACAGCTGCTGGTTGTCCTGTCATGTGACCTTTGTACTGAGGTGGAGATGACACCACGCTTCCAATTAGCTCCTCCCCCTCAATGTGCAGCTCCTCCCCCTCAGTGCCCAGACCCAGCTCCTCCAGTCTGTTGCTATAGGCAACCAGTACGTACCAGTGCACCCTACTGTAGAAAGGATAACGAAACTTCTCTGGCACCTGAAAAGCAGTGCTATGAGAGAGCCAGCCACATGATACTAACACTAACCTTTAGCATATCTTCCATTTCCTTCACCTTCAACTGAGCAGGGATGTTGGATGTATGCAGAAAGTTTCCACCAAACACAAGAGAGTCCTGCTGAGTATAGACTGCGTGAATCCAACCTGTGTGTGTGTGTACGTGTGTATGTGTGTGTACATTGTGTGTACGTGTGTACATGGATGTGTGTGTACATGCGTGTGTTTACGTGTGTACATGCATGTGTGTGTGTGTGTGTATGTGTGTGTGTATGTGTGTGTGTGTGTGTGTGCGTGTGGGCTTTGATACGATGACACGTTACAATTAAGTGCTAACCTGAAGGCAGGAAGAAGGTATCTCCCATCTTAAGCTGCACAGCCTCACATGTCAGTACAGTGTCAGGAAAGAAGACGGCATCTTGCTGCCCAGTCCTCTGCCATGTGCGGAAGGCTTGGTAGTTCTGTGGAGTGGGCGGGACCAACAGAAAGATCTTCTCTCCCTCAAACACATGGTACCACACTGATGTGCCTCCAAAGTCAAGATGGAAGTCTGTGTAGCAGCCTCCAATGCTCATCAGACAGTACCTGGAACAGCCAGTACAGGCCATTAGTTTGTGTGTGCATGTGTGTGTGCATGTGTGTTACAAGCATGTGTGCATGTGTGTGTGAATGTGTGTGTACATTGTGTGTGTGAATGTGTGTGTGTACATGTGTGTGCATATATGTGTGCATGTATGTGTACATGTGTATGTGTGTGTGCATGTGTGTACATGTGTGTGTGCATGTGTGTACATGTGTATGTGTGCATGTGTGTGTGCATGTGTGTGTGCATGTGTGTGTGCATGTGTGTGTGCATGTGTGTGTGCATGTGTGTTACAAGCATGTGTGCAGTGCATGTATGTGTAATGTGTGTGTGAATGTGTGTGTACATGTGTGTGCATATATGTGTGCATGTGTGTACATGTGTGTATGTGTGTGCATGTGTGTACATGTGTGTGTGCATGTGTGTGTGCATGTGTATACATGTGTGTGTGCATGTGTGTATGTGTGTGTGCATGTGTGTACATGTGCATGTGTGTGTGTGCATGTGTGTGTGCATGTGTGTTACAAGCATGTGTGCATGTGTGTGTGCATGTGTGTTACAAGCATGTGTGCATGTGTGTGTGCATGTGTGTTACAAGCATGTGTGCATGTGTGTGTGCATGTGTGTTACAAGCATGTGTGCATGTGTGTGTACATGTGTGTGCATGTGTGTGCATGTCTGTGCATGTGTGTTAGAGTGTGTGTTACAAATGTGTTTGCATGTGTGTTACAAACGTGCGTGCATGTGTTTGTGTGGGCCTTCAATGACTCACTTTTGAACTTTGGGGTACATCATCTTGGTGACGTCATTGGTAGGGTCTGTCTGTTGGTCTTTGAGGTTTCTAGGCCATACAAGCTCCACCCAGTCTAACTGCTTCACCTGGCAGTGTAACATACAAATATGTACATACCCACACACCACACGTATACACACCCACACACCACACATCACACACATACACACCCACACACCACACATGTACACACCCACACACCACATGTACACACCCACACACCACACATGTACACACACCCACACACATATACACATGCAAATACATCAAACACATACATGTCCATAAGCATACACACACACACACACACACACACACACACACACACACATCTTATTGCATCAGTATGTCCCAAATGTACGCATTGAAACTTACAACTGAGGGAGGTTCCACCAAGCTATCCATGCTGGTACGGCTGAACTCAAGACTGATAACGTTGAGAGTACGCTCACGTGGCGCTGACTGGTAATAGCGGACCCACGCCCCCAGCGACATCGTCAGGCTCTCTTGAGTGTTACAGTCTATGACGTCAAGCACGCGACGCGCTCCTGCAAACACATGCACATGGTTTCAGAGGCTCCGAACGTTTGCAATGCCTCTTCGTCCTCACCCACATGTTTCTTGACGTCTTGGACGGAAAACCCCCTCGGCGGCAGCCTATTAGTGGCGGGAAGGTGAGATGCTGACGTCACGTTACAATTAGATTGCGTACCTCATTCCGAGACCATCGTAACTGTGAAGAACAAGCGGTTGCGTCAGGCCATGTTCTTGCACGAACTGAAGCGTTAGCTCTGTGCCGTAGGGGAGTAAGGCAATGGAAATAGCGACAGCCTTCTACCTCCAGGCTGCATTTCTCGAACGTAGTTGTGACGGACACAGAACTTTGGGTCTGCCAGTCGCTCGAGAATATCGTATTTCCGCCCACCAGGCTGCTCGTCTGTATACGACACTGTATGGCTCTTGGAACGCTACCATTGCACTGGCATATAAATAGCACGATTACGGGCGTTGTAAAGACACTTACGAGGCTCCTCTTCGTAAACATAGTTGCATCATTTATATATATATTGGATGGGCGTTAATTAGAATAACAGCACACAAAGTTTTAATAAACAAAAAATAATAGTGCTCGTGCCCAGACTGCGTCACTACGCCGTTGAAGGTCCGAGCTGGAGGTACGATACTATATAAAGATTGACCAAAGAATAATACGTTTCTTACCGGCTGCTCGTTATTGGCTCTAAAAGTGGTCATATTTTGCAATTGCTGTTTCAATGAAATGACTTGTTTCTGTAGTTCCTGTGTCATTTGACTGGCGCTATCCTATAAAAAGAATGGTTTGAACAGTGTGTAGAACAATTGAACAGCTTTACCCTCTGTCGTGTAAGGTCATCCATTTGTCTCTGCTGCTGCTGTATGTGCTGCTTCCATTTCTCCTCCATGTTGAGTTTACTGATACGTGTCTGTGGTGATTAGAACCAAAGGGCTCACCAGCCATCATCAAAACAGATGCTTACTTCTTCTTTCTCCTTATTCATCGAATCAATGCTTTGCCGAAGATCAGCTGGTGTTTGTACGACAATCGGATAGCACTGGCAATTCACAGCAATGAATCCATGGCAACGGTGTACTTACCTAGTTGCTTCTGTAAAGACTCTTTCTCGTAGGTGAGCAGTCTCATGGTGTCCTCCTTAGCAGAGACCTGGGACATCTGACTCTGTAGCTGGGCCTCAAGATCCTTGCGTGCCTTCTGTGAGTTAGTTACTTCTACCAAGGCGGTTTCGAGATTGGCTTCTGCCTCCTTCTTGGCCTGGGGAAGAGAGCAGTTGCATAGTCCGCCCACTGGCAGGTTAGGTAACTAACTGCCTCAAGCTCTGCCACAGCTTGCCCATAACCCTCAATATTCTGACTCTGAACCAGCTTCAGACATTTGTACTCCTCTTTGCACGTTTCAATCTGTTATTGTGCCAGCCATGTTACAACGGTAGCTTGACTGAAGAAAATTCACCTGCTCAAACAGTTTCACACGCTCGTCTGTAAACCTAGTCACGTCTCGTTGAGTGTCATGCTTCAGCTCAGTGAAGGTATCCTTAAGTGTCTTGAGTGACTGGTGGAGGGCCTTCTCCTTATTCTGACACTGCTCCAACTGTTTAGTGAAATACGGTATGTATACATGTCTATAGACAATACATCACCACATGCACTCATCACCATCATCACACATGCACTCATCACCATCACACATGCACTCATCACCATCACACAGGCACTCATCACCATCACACATGCACTCATCACCATCACACGTACACTCATCACCATCACACGTGCACTCATCACCATCACACGTGCACTCATCACCATCACACGTGCACTCATCACCATCACACGTGCACTCATCACCATCACACGTGCACTCATCACCATCACACGTGCACTCATCACCATCACACGTGCACTCATCACCATCACACGTGCACTCATCACCATCACACGTGCACTCATCACCATCACACGTGCACTCATCACCATCACACGTGCACTCATCACCATCACACGTGCACTCATCACCATCACACGTGCACTCATCACCATCACACGTGCACTCATCACCATCACACGTGCACTCATCACCATCACACGTGCACTCATCACCATCACACGTGCACTCACCATCACACATGCACCATCACACATGCACCATCACACATGCACCATCACACATGCACCATCACACATGCACCATCACACATGCACCATCACACATGCACCATCACACATGCACCATCACACATGCACCATCACACATGCACCATCACCACACATGCAGCAATGACCTTTAGTTTCATGTCTTGTTTGACGTCTTCCATTTGCCGTCTCAATTCAACACGTACAGTTTTTCTCCCTCATAATGGCAGCCTGTTCATATACATTACAATACGTTCACATGGCCACGCCCTCTACCTTGTATTTCTCTTGCTCTGCCCGTAGTCTGTCCACTTCTCGATCCTTCTCTTCTAGGTCCACTGTGAACTGCCTCTGTACGCGATGCAGCTGGGACTCATAGTTGGAGCATGCAGTCTTGGTCTGGGCTAGCTCTGCCTCCAATCTTGATATCTACTTGAGAAACGTGATGATGTCATGCCATATTGACCACCCAGTCAGTATACCTCAGATTGATATCTAGTGTGTAGTGTTGTGGTCTTGTCCCTCATCTGCTGCAGGTCAGTGCTGGCCATACATTCAGCATACAAACTGCTCAAGGTAACCTCAGTGCTCTGTGGGCTTTGGGAAAAGGTAGCGAATTCATGATGCACCTCTACAAACCACACAACTCCTCTACAAACCACACACATGCACAACATCACTCACTCAGTGTCTTGTGAGGTTTGCTGCGTTGCAATTGCGACTGCTGGCCTAGGCATAGTCAATTCTTCACATTCAGCAGGTTCACTGGGCTTAGCCCTGCAACCAAAAGCTACAGTCAATACCTGAAAGTGAAGGCATACCGCACTCACCGTGGCTCGTTGCATGCAGATGCCAACTGTTGCTCCAAACTGGATATCTTTGTCCTACACTGTTCCTCAAAGGCAATGAAATGCTGATTCGCAAGTTCCCAAGTTGTTTTTAGTTCGGCGTAGGAGATTTCTTGAATGTCCAGCTTCTCTTCCAGACCATGCTTGTCATTCTGCAGCTTTGCCACTTCATCCTGCAGAGCTGTCCTCTGGCGCTCTAGCTCCTTGGTGTGCATCTCAATGTCAAAGTGTGCCGATCTCTCCAGCTCCAGCTGACGTTGCAACTGTTGGACCTACCCCGCAACATGGCAACACACAACACACACCAACCATTGCAATGGTACCTTTGTGCTTTCGTGGGTGGGGCTGAGGGAGGGGCGCTCAGAACCAGGTGAGGAGTGCAGGTCAATGAGGGGAGGGGTCTGGAACTTATGTCATTACATGCTCTGGTCTGATGTATAAGGACACACCCACCTTCTGATCATCATAGACCCCGCCTTTCCCCTCATATAAGGAGATTCTCTCTTGAGCCTCACGTAAACGCAACTTCAACAAGTCTATTTCCTAATAAGGCAAGACACGCACAAGTGAACATACATACTGCACACAGACAACTGCACATACACAAGTGCACAAGTGAACATACATTCTGTACGAACACTGCACACAGACAACTGCACAAATATACACAAGTGCACAAGTGCCCACCTCTTCATAAGGTACCACCACTAACTTGAGCAGTTTAGACTCCTCCGCAGCCTATGTGCATATTATGTGATATTATGCAACACTATACTGGTCCCCAGTACCTTAGTCATGCTACTCTCAAGGCTATCAGAGGGGCTCTTCAATGCATTGAGCTTCAGATGTGGTTGTCCCTTCATTGCCTGTTCCAGAGCTGTTAAGGGAGATAAATCACCATCAGTACATGCAGTTCCCAGACCATTTTCTCTAACCCTGCTTCAGGGATGCAATTTCTTCTTCGTACTTCACCCGATCTTCGTCGAAAGCCTCTCTCGTCTTATTGTCACGTATTTGGGCCTTCTGTTGCAGGCTAACCATCTCTTCGTTATTTCTCAACAGCTTCTCTTCCAGTGATCTGATCTGCTCCACATACTTGCTCTTGTTTGCCTCAAGTTGCTGCTCGAAACCCATCATTTGGCTCATAAAGGCTTTCCTTTGCCTCCCAAACTCCTCATCCATGGCTCGCTTCTCCTTCATCGTCTGGGCGCAAAGCTGCTCTTGGTACTGCAAGCGGACCAGGAGGGCATTGGTGTCGAGAGTGGGCGTGGTGGGAAGGCTGGAGGCGGGATTGTAGGCGGGAGAAAGTGGACGTGATAACTTGTTAGGTTGGAGCGACTGTTGTTGGAAGCCAGTCCGTCCTGCTTGGTCGGCCATGGCCTGTTGAAGACAATGTGGTGACGGGGAAAGAACAGAGGTGGTATGATTGAGAAGTAAAGCTTAGATTTCTACTAACGCCCCAAATGTCCGATTTCGTCGCCATCACAGCACTCTCGCTGCATGCACAACCGCCCTCACTACCGAACGCTCTAACCTTGTCGTTCCAATCCGTCATTTTCACTTAATTGGAATAACGCAAATGAAATATTCACTTAGTAGGTGACGTAGTATGAAAAAATACAAAACAGTTATTTTTTCAATGAATTAACCAGCAGACTTCTGTGCTCGTCAAATTCACCGTCTGATGCATTGATAGAAGCCGATCCTTCCGATCCAGAAGTCCGCACAAATTTATCTACAGCCTGTGAAACAGAAGTGACATTGTACCCATTCAGAGGTATGTGCTCACCTCCCTATCTCTGTCCACAGTAAGTGTGCTAACCAGGAAAGCTGCCCCTCCCAGGACACAGATGACACTCGTTATGTAGAGAGAGAACTGCATGCTAAGACCACGCCCCTCATTCTCAGTGGGCGCATTAAGGTAGTGATAGAGCGAATCAGACATCTAAAGGGCAAAATGAGATATTAAGACCAGTTATTAATGATCAGATGCTGGGAAGGGAGGAGTCTATAGCTCACAGCACCAATAATTGTAGGGCTTATGGCATCTCCCAGAAGGTGTGAAGACAAGATCTGAATAGCCTCTGCTGTAGAACGCCGGAATGGAACAATGCTATACTGTGTGTGTGTGTGTGTGTGTGTGTGTGTGTGTGTGCATATGTAGGTGTGTGTATGTGTAGGTGTATGTGTGTATGTGTAGGTGTATGTGTGTATGCGTATGTGTAGGTGTATGTGTGTATGCGTATGTGTAGGTGTATGTGTGTATGCGTATGTGTAGGTGTAAGTGTGTATGCGTATGTGTTTATATAGGTGTGTACGTGTAGGTGTGTGTATGCATATGTAGGTGCATATATGCGTGTGTAGGTGTGTGTATGTGTAGGTGTGTGTGTATGTGCAGGTGTGTGTGCAGGTGTGTGTGTATGTGTATGTGCAGGTGTATGTGCAGGTGTATGTGCAGGTGTGTGTGCAGGTGTGTGTGTATGTGTGTGTGCAGGTGTGTGTGCAGGTGTGTGTGCAGGTATGTGAGAGTAATACACATCAGGTGTGAAAAGGTGTGGTGTCCAGAGAAGGTGGCGTGAGATAGTGGGCGGTATAAACAAATAATTAACAGGTGTCATACATTCTTACCAATAACATGGCTGCAACTGGTGCCCAGTTCAGAAACAGAAAGAATTCAGCCACAAAGACAAGGAACTACACCAGGTTAAGAGTGACATCAGGTTAGGAGTGACACCAAGTTAAGAGTGACATCAGGTTAGGAGTGACACCAAGTTAAGAGTGACACCAGGTTAGGAGTGACACCAAGTTAAGAGTGACATCAGGTTAGGAGTGACACCAAGTTAAGAGTGACATCAGGTTAGGAGTGACACCAAGTTAAGAGTGACATCAGGTTAGGAGTGACACCAGGTTAGGAGTGACACCAAGTTAAGAGTGACACCAGGTTAGGAGTGACACCAGGTTAAGAGTGACATGAGGTGGTTAGGAGGTGACAATAAATTGAGCTAAACCTAAACACACGAAAAGGTTCACTCACCCAGGCTGCATAAAGTTCGTATCGTGCCAGCAGTAATGCGAGGAAGAGGAAGGGACCTCCAAGAAGCATACTGACACTGCACACAAGTGCATCTGACTTCCTTGTCCAACGACTAAGAAACTTGGACATCCCAGAACCAAATACAGTCCCCATTAGTCCAGCAAGTACTGTGATCCCTCCAAAAATCAATGCAGCTCTACTCAGAAAGAGGATTTTCCCGTTATCATTCATTCCTGCCCTATTGCACACACATATATGCACACACATACAAAGATACACACATATATATACACACATGAACAACAGATACACACATATATGCACACACACAGATAGATGCTTGCTCACACCCCCATGCATACACGCACACCCCACAACAACCT
Source organism: Ephydatia muelleri (assembly GCA_013339895.1). Classification (NCBI taxonomy): domain Eukaryota; kingdom Metazoa; phylum Porifera; class Demospongiae; order Spongillida; family Spongillidae; genus Ephydatia; species Ephydatia muelleri. The sequence goes on from JABACO010000015.1 coordinate 415,017, forward strand.
AATACGCACGTCTGCTGGTTATACTGATGACCACTCTCCACTATGGTTGAGATGCGCACCACAAAGGTAGGCGCCCACTGCGCCAATGCTCCTGTACTGAATGTCACTGCTGTGAAGCCAAGCGTTGAGAAGACAAAGGTTTTGCTGGAGGAGTAGTACAATATGCTCATGTCACTGTGGCAGTACAATGTGCTCATGTCACTGTGGCAGTACAATGTGCTCATGTCACTGTGGCAGTACAATGTGCTCGTGGCAATACAATGTGCTCATGTCACTGTGGCAATACATATATTCTTCTAGCAAATCCTGCTACAGTATCACTTACTTGGCCAGACAGTAACCGACATCTTCCACATAGGCATGTATGCCTGATTTGCCTTTCACACTCTTGGCTTTGAAGTGGCCTTCACTGTCACCTCTTGCTGGTTCTGTCACAAATATCACCACTAGCAGGACCGATATTATACCACAAACGGGTGTCACCTGCGTGAAGACAACGTTTCAGTTACAGCTATTGAACCACACTAATTACTCGGAGAGCCCAACGCCAGCTAGCCGACACTTTGAACATCTGCTGCACTAAAGCTGCCACTTCTGATCCAATAATGTAGCCCAGAGCACTAGAAGAGATAAGTGCATACATTACGATACAGCCGCTACCCCAACATACCTTCCTAGCGGAATGGCTATGTAGAACACGGTCAACATAAACAGCCTTTCGGCGGGAAGAAACAAGTCGGCAATGATCGTTGGCGCTATTGTTGCGTAGCTCGCTTCGCCAACTCCAACGAGGCAGCGAGTAGCCAGCAGCATCCAGTAGTTCTAGGTTAATAAGATCTGCATAGATGTGGTCACATGAACGACAAAACGGCGTCACTTACGACAGAAAAGGACCCGACCAATGTAAAACACGACCAGAGCGTAATTCCAGCTGCAATGATGTACTTTCGTGTGTATCGGTCGCCAAGATAACCAAAAAAGGGGGAGAGTAGCATGTAGCTGACAATGAAGGCAGTCTGTAAGAGTCCTCCTTCAAAGTCGGTGACCGGTCTGCCAAATCCATTTTGATCACTTTTCTGAAGCTGTGTTAGAATACCTAGACAAATGCCATAAATTAAAAAAACACACTTTTGGTCTACGCTTGCCTGCCAAAGTGACTCTATCAATATAGTTGAGTAAATTGATAAAGGTTAAGATAGCAACAGCAGCGTATTTAATGCAACACTTCTTATGGCACGCCATCTTGCTATGAAATATGCATTACAAAGTTGTGTAATTACTTTCAATTACGCCCATATGGTCTGCGTAACTCAAAAGGATTCTAATACAGTTTGTAATAGATTTCGCGGAAATAGTTCTCTCGTCTGCTGATAGTTCGACGACGAAATTGCAGACTCAGTTCGAAAATATGTCTGTTGAAGTTGGTGAGTTGCAAAATGCTAGTGCCCATTTGTTCGCTATACGAGCATGTCGTCTAACGCGTATACACTTCATGTGTTTGTTAGTAACAATGTAAACTAATTTATCTATGTTCCATCACTCTTCATTTGCAGTCGCCTGTTGTGAACAACTGTCATGTGGCGCATGTCGAAATGTAAGTACAACCGTAGCCGTGAGGTGTAAGCGGCGTGTCACCTTTGGGGGTGAAAGGTTGTGCGCCGTACTGTATTCAGTGAAGGTCGTATGCGCTTCAATACGTTCAATTGTTCTGTGCCTGCCACCTTATGTTGCTCATTACGTGGTGGCCTGCTGACACCTGCGCGCTATTGCGGTCACCCCGAGATACTTCGGAACGACTTACTTTTGTGGGCGCCATTTCTCAACAGACATCCTGCAAGTGCGGCCACCCTCATAACAGCCAAGCTGACATCTTTCTTCAACGTTTTCACCTACTCGGCCGGTGCCTGCCCGTGTCTCCAGTGTGTCCTCAGATCCTCCCTCACTCCCATGAGTGGAAGTTTGATGACACCATTGGGGGCCAGTGCATGAAGCAGCAAGAAGCTGCAATGAAAGAAAGGACATGCAGGCATATGCACAGTACTTTGCCAATGGTTGTGTCTGGTAAGTGCACTTTAGGGTTGATTCAGAGTTGAACCTGTATGACTGATGGTGCTGTCCCTTTTGTGAAGATCCTGAGAACAGTTCACCAGAGTCTGATGATGACATAGATGAGGGTGATTTTCAAGGTAATCTATTTAGTAACCTGTTAACAAGGTTTTTAAGAATGAGAGTCAGACCTTACAGGTGGTCAGAACATATTCATAGGATCCACGAGAGATGACACTTGGTAAGGTGCGAGTGATGGTGTGCACATGATGTAGGTATGAGAGTGATGGTGTGCACATGATGTAGGTGTGAGAGTGATGGTGTGCACATGTGTAGGTGTGAGAGTGATGGTGTGCACATGTGTAGGTGTGAGAGTGATGGTGTGCACATGTGAAAGTGATGGTGTGCACATGATGTAGGTGTGAGAGGGATGGTATGCACATGTGAAAGTGATGGTGTGCACATGATGTAGGTGTGAGAGTGATGGTGTGCACATGTGAGAGTGATGGTGTGCACATGATGTAGGTGTGAGAGGGATGGTATGCACATGTGAGAGTGATGGTGTGCACATGATGTAGGTGTGAGAGTGATGGTGTGCACATGTGAGAGTGATGGTGTTCACATGATGTAGGTGTGAGAGTGATGGTGTGCACATGATGTAGAATGGCTTGTGTTGTTGAGCAGCACCACACCTTAGCACCATACCTTAGCACCACACCTTAGCATCAGGCACTCGTAATACAGAGCTATGAATACCACACCCCTCCTCACTCACACCTAGTAGATTACAAACAGCATTGCTTTAGAAGTGCTCTGTTGTCCCCACCCAGTGCTCTGCTAAGTGGTGCTGCACAGCGAAAGGTGAGCGTGGTGGTTCCTCCAAGGCTCTCTGACTTTGCGGATCGTAAGCTGAGCGACCCAGCTGTGATGATGCGTAAGGAGAAGATCAGCTGCTCAGTGAGACAGCAGAGGAGGTTCTCAGATGGCAACCTTCATGTGGAGGAGGAGTGGAGCGAAGAAGGCTCCTCCCATCTGGGCTGTGACTCAGGTTACAACGATGACATCAGATCAAAGTTCCTGGGCAGTACCTATATGTCGCCCACCTCCCTATCATTTGTGGACATGGAGACGCCCTTTCCCAGCAGAATGAGACGATTAACTCCACACCCACTATCGTTTGAGAAGGATGCATGTCAGCTGATTGCTTACAATGGAGGGTGTGACAGTCACCTCATCACTATGGGGCTTCGGGCAAGGAGGCAGTCTGGCAAGCACCACAGTGTTTGTAGCATAGGAGGTGCCAGTGTGGGAGGGGTCAGTGTGGGAGGGGCCAGTGTGGGAGGGGCCAGTGTGGGTGGAGCCAGCACTGCCACCAGCACTGGTACCAGCACTGGCACCAGCACTGGAGGTGCAAGCAGTGAAAGTCCTAGTATGACTTCAATATGGGAATGCGACTCGCCTGAAACAGTGACAGACATCCTATCTAGCCTAGGGTTCGATGACTTTGATAACCCACAACTGGTACCTGATAGGTTCATTCCTTCCGTAATTGAGCATGCCAAGCCATCAATGATGAGACTTCAGCTAGTATCTGAAGATGGTTGGGTTCAGCCATCGGGAGGAGGGCTGGACTCAGTAGAGTTGCCTTTGGGAGCCACTGCTGAGACCTTCTTGCAGAAACCAACCACACCCCCTGCCAGCCCACCCCCTGCGCCCTGCACCAATCCCATTCCTGTTCCACGACCCAAGAATATGCCAGTTGGAATTCATCTGGACCCAGCTGTGTCTCAGTTTGCTCGAATAAAGGCTGCCCTGGAACCAGTGCCCGAGGAAACGGCCAGTGACCTCTCTCCCAGTCCAAGATGGTTCTCTCCTCGTGTCTCCATTGATCACTCGTTGGACCTGCTGGACCTTCAGGAGGGGAAGCTAGGATCAGCCCTCCTGCAGAAGCAGAGAAAACGTTCCCTGCCCCAGAGGGAAGGTTACAGGCACAGCATTGGCAGCCAGGTGGAGAGTGAACCAGATAGCATCTACTTCTCTGTCACCTCCTATGACGAAGATGTAGCCCGGGAGAGGGAGAAGGAGAGGGAGGAGTTGTGTCCACCTCCCCTATTGGATGATCCTGTGCTACAGCGCAGGAGGAGGCGTGGCGTGTACACGCCTCCTCCAGGCCTGATGACATGGTTGAGCAGCCAGCATCCAATCAGTGAAGAGCAACAAGACCCGAACGAGTTGCCATGGCCATTCAGCGAGCAGGCCAGATTGCGCAAGAGTTTGACTGAAATAGAACAGGCTCAGCAGAGTCCATTCTATGAACCTACAACCAATGATGGGTGTGGCCAAGAAAGTGCCCCCGTGTTCCCCCCTGTCAGGATGGTAGTCTCTCCCTGTCGCTCCCCTCAGCTCTCCGATAGTGACGGGATTAGTCATCAGTCGGGGCACAGGTCAGTATGATGTCACATTGTAAATGTTGTGTTCATCTCTTGCCCCTCCCTCCTAGTGGCCAAGATCACCACTGGAGTGTGGACAGTTTCTGCAGCATGAGAGAGGTAAGCACAGGTCTTGGCAATGGCCACAATGGCAACATCACTTAGTTCATTTGTGTGCAGGAATCGATAGACACACACCAGGCAGCAACACCCCAGGAATCAGTTGACACAAGACAGGCATCATCGTCCCAGGAATCAGTAGACACAAGACAGGCATCATCGTCCCAGGAGTCAGTAGACACAAGACAGGCATCATCGTCCCAGGAGTCAGTAGACACAAGACAGGCATCATCGTCCCAGGAATCAGTAGACACAAGACAGGCATCATCGTCCCAGGAGTCAGGTGGAAAGCAAGAGCTTCTTGAAAAGCAACTGGACACCAGACATCTAGACTCCAGGCAACTGGACACTAAGCAGAGAGATGAAAGAAAGAGGCCTTCACTTCAACGCAAGCAGCTGACTCGGCAGAAGGCCGAGGACTTGGAGCTCTTAAGTGAGCTGTTGGAGGCAATTTAATATGTTGACAATGTGTTGTTCTTTAAAAATTTTCTCTGTTGAGATGCCAACTTCAGGAGAAGGAAGCTCGTTGGAGAGGCCACAGGGATGGGAGGGAGGGATGGGAGGGAGGGAGGAAGGGATGGGAGGAAGGGATGGGAGGGAGGGAGGAAGGGATGAGAGGGAGGGAAGAAGGGACTGGAGGAAGGGATGAGAGGGAGGGAGGAAGGGAGGGGAGGGAGGGAGGAAGGATGAGAGGGAGGGAGGAAGGGATGGTGAGGAAGGGATGGGAGGAAGGGAGGAAGGGATGCGGAGGGAGGGAGGCAGGAGGAGGCAGGTATGAGAGGGAGGGAAGGAAGGGATGGGATGGACCGGAGGAAGGGATGGAGCGAAGGACGGGAAGGGCTGAGATGGCGGAGGAAGGGATGGGAGGAGGGAAGGATTGGAGAGGGATGAGAAGGGAGGAGGAAGGGATGGGATAGGGAGCGGAGGGAGGGAGGAAGGGACTGGGAGGAAGGATGGGAGGGAGGGAGGAAGGGATGAGAGGGCGGGAGGAAGGGATGGGAGAGGAAAGGGATGGGAGGGAGGAAGGGATGGGATGGAGAGGAAGGGCTGGGCAGGGAGGAAGGGATGAGATGGAGGAGGAAGGGATGGGAGGGAGGGAGGAAGGGATGGGAGGAAGGGATGGGAGTGAAGGATGAGAGGGAGGGAGGAAGGGATGGGAGGGAGGGAGGAAGGAGGGGATGGAGGAGGAAGGGATGGGAGGGAGGAGGAAGGGATGGGAGGGAGGGAGGAAGGGATGGGAGGGAGGAAGGGATGGGAGGGAGGAAGGGATGGGATGGAGGAAGGGATGGGAGGGAGGGAGGAAGGGATGGGAGGAAGGGATGGGAGGGAGGGAGGGAGGAAGGGTGGGAGGAGGAAGGGATGGGAGGGAGGGAGGAAGGGATGGGAGGAAGGGATGGGAGGGAGGAAGGGATGGAGGGAGGAAGGGATGGAATAGGGAGGAAAGGATGGGAGGGAGGAGGAAGGGAAGGGATGGGAGGGAGGAAGGGATGGGGAGGAGGAAGGAAGGGATGGGAGGGAGGAAGGGATGGGAGGGAGGAAGGGATGGAATAGGGAGGAAGGAATGGGAGGCACAGAGCTGGTGATCATGAACATCTGATTACAATGAATTTCATTCTCTACCTTGATACATGCATTAGGGAACATGTGCTGGAGGTTTGGCAACACAAAACATTGCATATCATTATGATGTACATCTCATCAAACCACATGTGGGATGGAGTGGTTTGACGAGGTGTGAAGTTCCTGTAGGTGTTTGTGTGCAGGTGGAACCCTGTAGAGTGAGTGGGTGGATGTTTGAACACGTAAAAGCTCTTTTTGACCTACATCCTGTGTATGTGTGGGAGGTCACCTGTTACATCAGCAGAAGAGCACAGCTATGTACCTACACACACACCACACCTTCAACTGTTGACATGGCACGACATGAATCCAGCTGTTGCATTAGCCACGCCAACGGGTTCATGTTACATTGAAGTTGAAATCAAATCAGTTGGAATGCAGACCAACTATTGTGATGTCCATACCTTGGCCCCTCCTTGATCCTTCTCATTGGCCCCTCCTTGACCCTCTTCATTGGCCCTCTCAACCACTCCTTGACCAATCCTTTGTCTTCAACTGTGTACATCATCACTACCATAAAGCATATTTTGGTTCTGCAGAGCACTTATAGGGATGTCCTGTATACCCATTGCAGGGCTCCCAACCTCAATAATCCACCTCACCCCATACCCCTCACTCCCCACACACCGCACGCCCCTACCACCGTCATGCGCCAACAAAAGCAGCGCCACAAACCGCAGCCCCACACACCTCATCTCCACACAACCTAGCGCCACAAACTCGTCCCACACACAGCAGCTGCCACAGAGCACACACCCGCAGATCCACACACTCAGCGCCCAAACCTCATCCCACACACCTCATCTCACAACCTCGTCTCCCAACCTCTATCTCCACAACCTGCCCACACACCTGTCTCCACACACCTCGTCTCCACACATCATCTCCACACACCTGCATCTCCACAACCTCACCCCCACCGCTCCAAACCGCGTCTTCCACACACCTCATCCCCACACACCTCATCTCCCACACATCTCCACACACCTCATTCACACACCTCGCCACACACCGGCATCTCCACACTATCCACACACCTCATCTCCACACACTCGTCTCCACCACACCTCATCACACACCTCATCTCCAACACCTCACCCCACAATCGCCACACACCTCGTCCACACACCGCAGCCCCACAACCGCATGCCACACAGCTCCACACCTCAATCCACACACGCATCCCACACACTCATCTCACACACCTCATCCCACACACCTCATCGCCACACACCGCGTCTCCACACCTCAATCTCCACACACCGCACCGCAACACCACACACGCAGCCCCACACACCGCACCCCACACACCGCAGCGCCACACACCGCGGCGCCACACCCCGCAGCCCCACACACCGCAGCGCCACAACATCTCACACACCGCACTCCCACACACCTCATCTCCACACACCTCTCTCCCACACACCTCATCTCCACACACCATCTCCACACACCTTCATCACACACCTCGTCCCACACACCTCGTCTCCACACACCGCGGCGCCACACACCGCAGCCCACACACCGCAGCGCCACACACCGCACCCACCACAGCGCCACACACCGCGGGCACACACCGCCCCAACACACCGCAGCGCACACAGCGCCACACACAAGCGCCACACCCGCATGAGCCACACAACGCAGCGCCACACACCGCAGCGCCACCACACGCAGCGCCACACACCGCAGCCCACAACACCGCAGCGCCACACACGGCAGCGCCCACACACTCATCTCCACACCCTCATCTCCACACACCTCATCTCACCCCACACACCTCATACATCTCATCCCACACACACCTCATCTCCACACACCTCATCTCCACACCCTCATCTCATGTTGCTTTGTTGTATCTTCGAGGGAAAGAGACATTCCAAGAAAGAGAAGTTCACATTCCAAGACATCCGACCAGAATAGGTGAACATGACGCACAATGGAACAGTACTGCTCCAGCGAAATGTTGTAATTGTCACATTCCCAACCCCTCCTCCCCTCCTTTCATGCTTGGTCTCCTGGGAGAGTGCTAGTACCAGAATATCAGATCACCTGAGCCGTCAGAAACCACATAAATGTTTGCAGTAAAGCATACCCTACGCACTACAAATTAAATAAAGGCCAGAGATTTATACCACACCACCAAATTACACATTCTCATTGTGTCTCCCAAGAGGCGTATAGACGTTCAGGTGGACATGACGCATTTCGCCAGTTCTATAGAAACTATACTTCCCGGTTTATCAAAACACCGTAACTTAGAGTTTCATGATCGCGTGACCTGTGCTTTTATCTCATTAAGCAGTGTACAAAGTCCGTCAATCGCAGAAATGTTGCGACTCCAGAACATCACCATTTTTAATGTGCTCGAGAGTGTACGCTGGTTTCATAAGAGGTAGCATTGGTGCACATGTAAGGCAGAGGCTTATAACATAATTAAACGTTAGTATACTTGCATACCATAATATCTTTACCGCGCTCTCAATCAGTGCGTTCTGACGTCAATGACGAGGCGCAGAATCAGCTATTTAAAATCTTCAGATCGGCGGAGGAGTGGCACAAAATAGCTGAGCTGGGAACGACCACCGAGCTACGGGTTACCGTCGGTCGACTCGTGTAGAGAGAGTAGTTGACAAACATGCAACAATATCGTTCTGTGCGATGCGATGCTACTGAATATGGTGATGCAATCATCGGTCCGGTGCCTCAGGACATGCTGGTCAAGGTCTATTGATTGGAGGTAGTGTTCCCTCTTGTCTGTACATTATGAAGCTCTCATCGAGATCGGTAAGTCATAGTGGGCGTGGTTATTATATTTAGTTGTGTGCTTTGGGCTGGCGTTTTCGGATTAATTAAGGGGCACGCATCAATTAATACTGCAATTTGCATGCGTGCAATCTGCTGGTAAACTTTTATATTCATCGTGGTACTACACGTATCCTAACCGGAATCTGATTACCGGATGTTTATCAAATAACTGTCGGGCGAAGAAGAGAAATTAAGATGGTTAAATTCTGGGGCTTGTAATACCCGTGACGCTGTGACAGGGTCGACCAGGTCGGATTTTCACTAGCCTCTCACGTGCTCCGTTGCTTGCATGCGTCTCGGCCCTAAAGCGGAAGTCTCTATGATTAAATTATTGAGCTCGCTTTGAGTTGTAGCGTTAGCACCACGCCTCCCATTCATACTGTCGTTTTCTCGCAGCATGATGGAAAGCTCCCTGGTGGCTCGAGATAAGGTCGGCGTGCAAGACTTTGTTCTGCTGGAGAATTTTCAGAGTGAAGATGCATTCATCGGTAACCTGTGCAAGAGGTTTAAAATGGACATTATATACGTAAGTAACTTTGAGGGACTTTTACTAATTAAGCGACTCTGTGATGTGATATAGCTTGAATTACCTGCGAAGGAAACGCACGTGGCTTTCTGCTAAACTTTGCGTTTCTTATGAGTGCTGTGTGTTATCTTTGCAGACGTACATCGGCTCTGTGGTTGTGTCTATTAACCCGTACAAACCGCTAGGCATATACACACAAGAGGCTATGGAGGAGTACAGAGGAGTCAACCTTTACGAGCTACCTCCCCACATGTGAGCTCAGCCTTACAGCACCTTCCACACCTAGCTTCACTCCCCGCTCCACAGATTTGCAGTAGCTGATGCCGCTTACCAGTCGATGAGAAATGAAGGCGTTAACCAGTGTGTACTTATCTCCGGAGAAAGCGGAGCGGGAAAGACAGGTAACAGCAGTAGAAGAAGCAAAATATTAACGTATTATAGGGTCGGTATATGTTGTCTGTCTGTTGCAAATCTGTACAATGCTGGATTTAGTGAAACTAGACACAACATTCCTAAATGTGTGCCGAGCATAACCATGTATAGTCCAAGTACTGGTACTGGTACTGGCTGTTATTTTTCAGAGGCATCAAAACATATCCTTCAGTACTTGGCACAGTGCAGTGAGCACGCAGGAAGGGTTGATGTCGTCAAAGACCGCCTTTTACTGTCCAACCCTGTTCTGGAGGTTAGAGCTCATCTAGTTGAATGGAACAGTTATTTTATCCATTTTGTGTTGTCCACAATAGGCTTTTGGAAATGCAAGGACCAACAAAATGACAACTCAAGTCGATTTGGCAAATACATGGATGTTGAGTTTGACTTCAAAGTGAGCATCATGCAGAGTATGCACAACTATGCAGCTCCTCCTTTATTCAGGGGACTCCAGTCGGTGGTCACATACATAATTACCTTCTCGAGAAGTCACGAGTTGTTCATCAGGCTGAAGGAGAACGAAACTTCCACATTTTTTACCAGTTGTTGGGAAGTAGAAACACGTCTCTTCTCCAATCACTTGAGCTGTCGGGCAGCCCAGACCATTACTTCTACCTGTCTCAAGTCAGTGCCTTTGTGCAATGATTCTAAATGCTTTCAGTAGTGAAATCTGCATATATAGGGCAGCTGCATGAAGGTGGAGGGTATGGATGATTGGGACAACTTTCAGACTGTGAACAAGGCCATAAAAGTGTTGGGATTCACATCAGCAGAGATGCAGGTATGATTATTGGGGTTACAATGAAACAGCATTCACCAGCTGGTCATTTCCAAGAGCCTTTGGAAAATTTTGGCTGCCATTCTTCACCTTGGCAACACAGCATACCAAGATAACAAACATGGTCTCGCAGAATTTAAGAATGATTCAAGCTTGTCAACAGTAGTGAAGGTATTTGCTATTAAATCCTTATCGAATTGTCATTTGGAGGTGGCCTTCTGTTTTTCACAGCTGCTTCTTTGCCCTGAGGCGAAGTTACGAGTCGCTCTGACTCACCGCTCTATAGAAGCCCGCAATGAGAGAGTGATGTCACCACTTAATGCAGAGCAGGCGTGCTATGCAAGAGATGCTCTAGCCAAGGCCATCTATGAAAGGCTATTTGAGTGGCTGGTTAGACGGCTCAATGCTTCTCTGGAGAAAACGGTATGTGATGTAATGTGCTCTCCTTAGATCATTTCCTTGTGCACCGTAGGGGAAGGACACTCGCCATTACATTGGTCTCCTTGACATCTATGGCTTTGAGATTATAGTGTGCAATTCATTTGAGCAGTTCTGTATCAACTTCTGCAATGAGAAGTTACAACAATTGTTTATTGAACTGACTCTGAAGAGTGAGCAAGAGGAGTATACAAATGAAGGGATTGAGGTTAGCTCCTAGCCATGACCTGATCATTATCACCCTCTCTTCCTCACCCTCTCCCATCACCCTCTCCAATCACCCTCTCTCCCATCACCCTCTCTCCCATCACCCTCACTCCCATCACCATCACCTCATTATCATCTTCAGTGGGAGCCTGTAGAGTATTTCAATAACAAAGTCATCTGTGACTTGGTGGAAGAACGACACAAGGGCATATTAGCTGTACTAGATGAGGAGTGTCTGCGTCCCGGAGATGTGTCTGACAGCACATTTCTTGCCAAGCTTATGAAGACGTGCCGAAACAACAAACATCTCATTGTGTAAGACACAACTGAATCATAGTTTACCTCTCCCCCTCCCCTACTCTCTCCCCTCCTCCCCTCTCTCTCCTCCTCCCTCCCTCTCCCCCTCTCTCTCCTCCCTCCCCTCTCCTCCCTCCCTCCTCCCTCCACCCCTCCTCTCCCTCCCCTCCTCCTCCCTCCTCCCTCCCCCTCCTCCTCCCTCCCCCTCCTCCTCCCTCCCCCTCCTCCTCCCTCCCCCTCCTCCTCCTCCCCCTCCTCCTTCTCTCTCTCCTCCTTCCCTCCTCTTCCCCCCCTCTCCTCCTCCCCTCCATCCCCTCCCTCCCTCCCTCCTCCCATTCATTATTGCTTCACACCTCGCTTTCCTCCCACATTTAGCCATGAGACATCAGGCTATGAAGGTCGTAAGACCATTGGAAGAAATCAGTTTCGACTTCTTCACTATGCTGGGGAAGTCACGTACAACATTGAAGGTATGCAACCACATGACCATGTAAAGAGTGGGTGGGGAAAGGGAGTGCCCCTGAAGGGGGAGGCACCCCTGTGAGATAAGGTTCCACCAGTGATAGGGGTCCTAATGGGGAGGGCAGGGGGCCAGGGGGCTATCCTTATGAGGAGGGCAGGGGGCTATCCTTATGTGGAGGGCCAGGGGGCTATCCTTATGGGGAGGGCAGGGGGCTATCCTTATGTGGAGGGCAGGGGGCTGTCCTTATGGGGAGGGCAGGGGGCTATCCTTATGTAGAGGGCAGGGGGCTGTCCTTATGGGGAGGGCAGGGGGCTGTCCTTATGTGGAGGGCAGGGGGCTGTCCTTATGGGGAGGGCAGGGGGCCAGGGGGCTATCCTTATGTGGAGGGCAGGGGGCTATCCTTATGGGGAGGGCAGGGGGCCAGGGGGCTGTCCTTATGAGGAGGGCAGGGGGCTATCCTTATGAGGAGGGCAGGGGGCTATCCTTATGAGGAGGGCAGGGGGCTGTCCTTATGAGGAGGGCAGGGGGCTATCCTTATGGGGAGGGCAGGGGGCTATCCTTATGGGGAGGGCAGGGGGCCAGGGGGCTGTCCTTATGAGGAGGGCAGGGGGCTGTCCTTATGAGGAGGGCAGGGGGCTGTCCTTATGAGGAGGGCAGGGGGCTATCCTTATGAGGAGGGGAGGGGGCTATCCTTTATGGCCAAGGTCTTCATGCCATATTTGCAGGATTTGTGGACAAGAATAATGACCTGCTCTATCGAAGTTTGAAAGAGGTAAGTACATTGTATTGTGTGTTATGTGCTCTATTTGGAATGGCATCTTCCTTAGGTCGCCAGCTTGAGCAGCGACATCATTTTGAAAGAGGTGTTCCCGGAGTCAGAGCTGTTCTCAATGAAGAGACCACCCACTGTTAGCACAAGAGAGTGTTGTGCTGTGACCTGATGTATCTTACCTGATGCGCTGGCATGCTGTGACCTGATGTATCTTACCCTAATGCAGGCTGGCATGCTGTGACCTGATGTATCTTACCCTAATGCGCTGGCATGCTGTGACCTGATGTATCTTACCTGATGCGCTGGCATGCTGTGACCTGATGTATCTTACCCTAATGCGCTGGCATGCTGTGACCTGATGTATCTTACCCTAATGCGCTGGCATGCTGTGACCTGATGTATCTTACCTGATGCGCTGGCATGCTGTGACCTGATGTATCTTACCCTAATGCGCTGGCATGCTGTGACCTGATGTATCTTACCCTAATGCGCTGGCATGCTGTGACCTGATGTATCTTACCCTAATGCGCTGGCATGCTGTGACCTGATGTATCTTACCTGATGCGCTGGCATGCTGTGACCTGATGTATCTTACCTGATGCGCTGGCATGCTGTGACCTGATGTATCTTACCCTAATGCGCTGGCATGCTGTGACCTGATGTATCTTACCTGATGCAGGCTGGCATGCTGTGACCTGATGTATCTTACCCTAATGCGCTGGCATGCTGTGACCTGATGTATCTTACCCTAATGCGCTGGCATGCTGTGACCTGATGTATCTTACCCTAATGCGCTGGCATGCTGTGACCTGATGTATCTTACCTGATGCAGGCTGGCATGCTGTGACCTGATGTATCTTACCCTAATGCGCTGGCATGCTGTGACCTGATGTATCTTACCCTAATGCAGGCTGGCACTCAGTTCAGAACAAGTCTTAATCAGTTGATGGAGATTCTTAAGACCAAAGAACCTTCTTACGTCCGATGCATAAAACCTAACCATGCCAAGAGACCAAGTGAGGGATGCCATTGAAGGGCACAGCAAGTTGTTTGTTGTGACCTCTTCCCTTGTAGACTTGTTTGACAACAGCACTATCCTGCACCAAGTGAAGTACCTTGGCTTGATGGAAAACCTGAGAGTGCGCAGAGCTGGCTTCTGCTATCGCAGAACCTTCACATCTTTCCTTCAAAGGTGAGTATGGAGGTTTTAAGCAGAAGAATTGTAAAACTTCTTTCTTAATATTTGCAGATACAAATCATTGTGTCATTCTACATGGCCTAATTGGAAAGGTACAAAGACATTCCAAGTGGCCATTTGGAGATATTTCTTTGCTCTAGGTGATCCAAGGGGCGGGGTTACAACTCTCTGTAAGCATTTGAAGCTGACTGGGGACCAGTACAAGATTGGAAAGTAAGTATATTTCAAAAGGTTGGTTCATTGTCAAGTAATGTGTCTGTCACCTGTAGGACCAAGCTATTCATTCGCTTCCCAAAGACTTTATTCAGCATTGAAGATCAATTTCAGAACAAAAAGAATGATTTGGGTAACATGGTATATTGTGTCACATGGTCACATGATCACACTGTCACATGGTCACATGATCACACTGGTACACTATCACATAATCACACTGTCACATGGTCACATGATCACACTGGTACATTAGTATAATGTCATACATCATTGTTTCAATCATCTGTTAAAGTTTGGTTTGTAAACTTTTTTACATCCATTATGTCTTATAGCCACTCTAATTAGTGCCCAGTGGCGTATGTACCACTTCAGAACAATGTACAAAAAGATGAAGCTTTCTGGTATGGTGTTGGGTCTTACATGTGCTTCTCATGAAGGTGTGCCTTTATTAGCAATTGTGATCCAGGCACACTGGAGACGAGTGAAGGCTCAGAGATACGTGGCAAAGTACAGAGCTGCAGCCTTGACTATCAGGAGGTATGTGCGGTGGTATTCTTACATGCCATCATTGCTATATGTCCCATCAGGTTCGTCACAGGTTTCATCCATCGTCACAAGCCCAAATGTGCACAGAATCTCATTGTAAGGTGTTGCAATGTGCGTGTGACCCCATTAAAAATGGTCACTTGCTTGGCTTCAGTTCTTGGAGTTTGTCCGTGTGAACTACTTGGAGAGGCTTTCAAGGGCCTTGCCAGGGAAGCTAGTGGCACTGGATGAGCTTTGGCTGAGGGCCCCAGTGTCACTAGTGGATGCTTCAAGTCACCTGAAAGTGATTTATAGAAGACTGCTGGCTGTCAAGTTAATGAAATCCCTCACTCCTGAAACTAAGTCTCTATACACACTGAAAATAGTTGCCAGTGATTTGTTTAAAGGTCACAAATCAAGCTATCCATCCAGTGTTCCACTGAAGTACAACACTAGCTACCTATGTGAGGGAATCATTCCTTTCCCAATTGGACATGGGGTTACCTTGCCATGCTAATTTCATCAGCTCAACAGGAGATTAGCCTTAAAGAGCAATTGTTTGATGCCAAATATCTGGACTGTGGTGGACATAAGGTACTGCCAACAAGTACCAGTGACCAACCCATCCACCAACGCCCACCCATGCAGTTTTCTTTGCACTGTACAAAGTATGATCGCCATGGTTACAAAGCACGGCAACGCATTTTTGTTATTACGGAAAAGGTTAGTGATGGTTTGTTTTCAGATACAGTAGGACACAACCTTGCCCCTAATCTCCACACAAGGGTTGCTACTTACTGGAACCAGGAAATTTCAAAGTGAAGGAGAATTTTCGCTTCAGGGAAATTGCAGGAATCTTTGTGAGCAGTCTCAGTGATGGTGTGGTGGTGATTAAATTGCAGGCTGACACTCAAAACAGGGCAAGCTGCCATGTAGTGTATGGGGTGGTTGCATTTGTTTAACATCTCTCTGATATGTCAGGGTGATCTTATTTTGGAGACCGTGTGTGCTATAGAGCTTGCTGTCAAGCTAGGATTCTATGCAAAGAAACTTGAAAATATTTCCGTAGTAAAAACTGGATCGTAAGCCCCACTTTTCGAATTGAAAAATATGCTTTAAGATGTTTGCAATTGCAGAATCTCCCATGATAAAGGAAAGGGCAAGACAGGTCTTATCGTATTTGAAGAAGGGTTAGTCTTGATGGATTCACAATCATTGCAAAACTAATCCGAACTAATTTGTTTTAGACCTGATACAATCACTGCTCAAGGCAAGACAGGCAATTTGGAAGTGGTAAGAACTGTGTGTGTGATTGTGTGTATGTGATAACCTGTCACATATCTGCTAGATATCCATGGAACTAAGTGGCATTTAATCTCTTGAACATTTGCACACTTGACTGGAGTTTTTAACATGTGTATGTCATTAAAACGATTGTTATTCGTGGCATAGATATAAAAATCATAGTTGTGTAAAAAGAGTTCTGAGAGCTGGTGAGATACTACAGCCTCTCAGCTTCCATTCAATGGCTTCAAAGTCTGCCATTTCAATGACTTCCTTTTGTGCTGCAGACCTGTACAATAAAAGGAACACAAGTGTCAATGGAATATTTGATAAAGCGTGTCAATTAGTACAAAGGCCTGCTGGTGTTTATTTATTGAGCGGTACTAGCAATGGTTTGTTATTTAATTGGTCATTATTGAACAACTGTAATATTATAATGACCTAACTTTCAGCACAAGCAACAGAAACAAAATACTTGAGTTGAAATGTACGGGTAATTAAAAATTCAGTGCCAATACAACTCCATGACAGATAGTTCAATTCTTAATGTGTAAGACTTGTTGTGTAGAGGGACCCTGTTGTACCCTGTTGTTGTGTAGAGGGACCCTGTTGTTGTGTAGAGGGACACTGCAGACTTCTGAAGTCTTGCAAGCAGGCTTAGCCTGCTGCTCAGCAGATGGTGCCAGTGCCGGTGCCCTTAATAATTTTCAATAGGTTTGTGTCCCACGTGCTGTGGAGACATATGGCAACTGGGGCAAGGAAGGTCACGACACCATGGCAACTGGGCAAGGAAGGTCACGACACCATGGCAACTGGGGCAAGGAAGGTCACGACACCTTCTCTCGCCTCGCATCCAGCATTGCCATCACCTCCTGCCATAAGAGCCAAATCTTGATTGAAACATGTGGCAGGCTCAATTTCACCCTGGTTTGAGCCATTACCAGGGCCATTCTGGGCTGATGTTTACCCAACAAAGACAATTTAGTATTATAGAGTGTGTTGACATGAGTGTAATATAACTGTATTTGTTTCAATACGTATGTAATTTTATTTGTATTGCGTGTAGAAATTAAAGGGAAAAAAAATGCAACGATCCCATACAATGATTATAAATAACATGCAATGATCCAATACAATGATTATTAATAACATGCAATGATCCAATACAATGATTATTAATAACATGCAATGATCCAATACAATGATTATTAATAACATGCAACGATCCAATACAATGATTATTAATAACATGCAATGATCCAATACAATGATTATTAATAACATGCAACGATCCAATACAATGATTATTAATAACATGCAATGATCCAATACAATGATTATTAATAACATGCAATGATCCAATACAATGATTATAAATAACATGCAATGATCCAATACAATGATTATTAATAACATGCAATGGTCCAATACAATGATTATTAATAACATGCAATGATCCAATACAATGATTATTAATAACATGCAATGATCCAATACAATGATTATAAATAACATGCAATGATCCAATACAATGATTATTAATAACATGCAATGGTCCAATACAATGATTATTAATAACATGCAATGATCCAATACAATGATTATTAATAACATGCAATGATCCAATACAATGATTATTAATAACATACATGCAACAGTATTAGGTTTGTTAGAGCTTTAATAACATGTGATCAAACTTTGGCACGATGTTGATGCTTTGAAACAGGGCGTCATACAGTGCTATTTCACACATCTCAACAAGAAAACGATAGTTAACAGTTAGACAATAGAGCAGTGCATATCATGTTAATGATATGTGTGACTCACATGAATGGGAGAGGGAACATTCGATCCGTGAGACAGGCCAGACTTGAGAAGAGCTGTAAGTCTACCTGCATTTCTGCTGACAACTGAGCAGTCTGAGATGAGCACGGAGAAGGAGTCTATCACGTCCATACATTAATAGTTTCGACATACCTCAAGAACACTGCTGGCTTGATCTTTAGTGATGCAATGGTGCTGTGCTTCAATTAAAGCTAACAGCACTTCCTAACGATGAAACTATAAATATGTACATGCACATCTTCAGACTCTTCACTACACACATACATCTCTTGTCAAATAAGAATCCATGTTGCTGTCTAGTTTAGCAAATGCTTTAGCACAGAAGTACCTCTTTCTGGAGCTGTGGGAGAGTCAAACACTGCTATTCTATTCCATTATTAGCTCTGTCCTCCATACAACTAACCTTACAATACAATGCTTGGACAGGTACTGGACAGGATTCATAGCTTGTGATGTGTAAGAAAATTAATTACTATTGTACATTCCCCTGAAAGAGTGTACCTTCCAATTGTCTAATATCCAATGGCAGCTCAAATCTCGTGGAGCGTTGACAGGACATATTCTGATCATCATCTAGCCATCTGGAACTGCAAAACATAGCCTTACGAGAAATAAATAATACGAGGTAAAGATAGGCTGGACCTCACAACTCAAGATAACTATGCTTTCATTGATGATGTGTGTGGTGAAGGTCAATATAAACAAACAAATATGTTTAGATGGCAAATATGCCATTCATAGACAGCTAATCAGTGTAGTAGACACAAACTACTACAATCTAACCAACCTTCTTAAAGTAGTCGTCATCACCTGCCTGCTCCTCCACACTCCAAGTTTTGTCGTTATCAGCTTGTGTGTGGCTTGATGTCTTGCTGTATTACAAGAGGAGGAGGAGGAGGAGGAGGAGGAGAAGGAGGAGGAGGAGGAGGAGGAGGAGGAGGAGGAGGAGGAGGAGGAGGAGGAGGAGGAGGAGGAGGAGGAGGAGGAGGAGGAGGAGGAGGAGGAGGAGGAGGAGGAGGAGGAGGAGGAGGAGGAGGAGGAGGAGGAGGAGGAGGAGGAGGAGGAGGAGGAGGAGGAGGAGGAGGAGGAGGAGGAGGAGTTAGTTATTACATATACAAAAAGTTACAAATGAATTCATCTTACCTTTGAAAATGTTTGGAAGAGCCCATGTGACCTCTTCTTCCAGACATAGTGTCCTGGGGGTCATTCTTATGACTAACGCTATGAGTGCTGTTGTATTGGTCGTGATGAGCACGCCCCTGACCATCACTTTGATGATCATTGACACTTTTTTTGGTGCCACAGATTTCAAAACCACCACCGTGACCATCTAAAGCACCAATAGTAACACGCAGTCTCTCTGCATCAATACCGCTATCGCTTTGGTCTAATATATTCTCACTTGCAGCTCTAATGCCATGTTCTTCTCGAGACCCGTCACTTAAGTTGTCATTTTCAGCTCCGTCTTTTTCAACAACAGTATCAAGGGCGCACGAAGCATTCCTTTTTGAAAAAAAGCGGGTACCATAGTCACTTTTAGGTCGTGTCCACTTTTTCCTCGTTTGTACAGTGACGCCGAATTCCTTCGACAGCAAGGGCTTGCCCGCCCAAAAGTTGAAATACTCTGGAACTCGCGTAAGATACACCTAGGGTGCAGAAAGCTGTACGTATAAATCGAAAACAGAAACAATAATACAGAGTGTATCTTACTGGAGACGATGGATCTTTGAGCAAAGGTCGAGCTCCCGCGTCAGCTCTCTCCTCAAATTCTTGCACACTCGAGTGTCTCTGTAATACAACAGTACATCAGCGCACAAATACTTCAGCTGTGTTGTACTCAACTGTTCCTACAGCCGCACTCTTCGGTCTAATTTTGCTCACGTCACTACGCCCCCGAGATGAATCAGCTCCCACGCGCGCAGAGACGGGCCTGAGTCGAGTGCTTAGAGCAGGAGCAGCACTGCGTGGTCTCATCTGCTGTCTCCCGCCTGCAGGTGACGACTTGGGACGCACGAGAGGTTTAGCAGCTGCGCCGTTAGTGGCCCTACATTTGTCCCTAGACTCGACATCAGATGCAGCGAAGGGAAGATTGGATAACTGTGGTCCGTATATGGAATGTAGAAACGAAGCACCTCCAGTCATGACGTGCACCCCGCCCACAGAGCTTTGTAGGGTTTACATGAACCGTATAATGTTATATATTTAATTATTCGCGAGGGAGTTGGTGTTGGTCCGTAAATTCGCAAGGAGGGAGTTGGTGTTGGTCCGTAAATTCCTTCACGGTTGTGAGCACTCTGCGCAATACGTCTACATTGTTGCAGCCTTTCAGAAGCTCTAGGTTGATCTCTGCCTTCTCCAATACTGCAAAATCACACATGGAGATGGCAAACAATGTGTGGTGTAGGTGCTCTTACCTTCTGGTAGAACCTTATCTCTCTTCAAACACTCTGCCAAAGTCTTACATAACTGCTCCTCTCGTATGCACAGAACGGTTTCCTTGCAGTGGACTGGCTGCATCACAGTAACTAAATGCATTATTGCTGTGCAAAGCTGTGTCTTGAGAGCCACCGCGTGCTTGTACTCTGTGAACTCAATCTCGTCTTCTGAATTTTCTAGCCCATCCATCACTGCTGCCCACACTGCCTGAAACTGGCTGCAGCCATATTGGTGGGGTGTTCCCAAAGCCAGGGCAGCATTGATGCGTACCTTTTTACAAACACACTATAAACAGAGGACCCTTGCAGACACACTGTTAACAGAGGACCCTTGCAGACACACTGTTAACAGAGGACCCTTGCAGACACACTGTTAACAGAGGACCCTTGCAGACACACTGTTAACAGAGGACCCTTGCAGACACACTGTTAACAGAGGACCCTTGCAGGCACACTGCTAACAGAGGACCCTTGCAGGCACACTGCTAACAGAGGACCCTTGCAGACAACTATGATAGAACAGTTCACTGTACCTTAAAGTTCTTGCATTGGTGGACAGCAGAGCACAAACTTCTGATCAATGGAGCCTTAGAGCAAAATACAGAAATGTCAAAAATGGTTGTATAAAATTAAAAAAAATTGGAGGATCATACCATCTCATCTGCACACTCCTCAATGAGGGTTGCATTCAGGAAGGCACTGTGACAAGCGTAACACGCATTCCACCTGCACTGAAGAGGGACAACCATGTAGCTTCAAGCAGAAGATAATTACACTCACTCACTTTCATCCCTCCACTAACAGCTGCTTTAGCCAGCAGTACACACAAATCTGTAATTTGTGCTCTATGTGTGACAAGAGCTGTACATGGCCAAGGATCACATGACCGTCATGTGACGTGGACTGCAAAGTACCTTTTTTATTTAAGCACCGAAGAAGATTACCACAAGCTCTCACTGCGTTGCATCTGACCTGAGCACAGCAAGAACAATGGAAGAAATTAGTGTGCCAGGGACAGGGGGTGGGGCAGGGGTGTGGTAGGGGTGGGGCAGGTTAGGGACAATACCTTTTCATTATCTAACATGGCTGTATGGACAGCCCCCAAACAGAGGAGTGTAAAGTGGCAGTGGTATGTCCTCCATGCCAGTTAAGGTGTCTGTAAGGTTGCCTAGTGACCAAGATGCTTGCACACGCACAGACAGGCTTGGGGAGGACAAGCAGTGAAGAATCATAGAGTGGCAGTCCAGCAGGAAGTGCAGGTCCTAATCACAGATTTTGGAGTGACTGGCAAGAATTAAACACTGAAGAAAAGTGTTACCAATTTCAAAGATTCGTATGTTACAAAGACTCCCAAGACTCTCACTGCACTGGCCTAGCAAAAGCAAGTCACGTGTGTATCATACGGATGGAATGGCAGTGTAGCAAAACTCACACACACGCTGTGACAAGTGGCTTCATCTTCCTTGCACAGACCCAGCGGGAGCGTTAGGGCCAGAGTGCGCTTACCAACTGAGAGCCTACTCAACACGTGGTCACCTGGGAGAAAAGGGTCAGCATCTTTGTATAGGCCACCTCGCCTCTCACCTATTGTAGAGAGGAGAGAGCAGGCTTGGCTACACAGCGACTGTGCTGTGGCATCTTGCAAGGTCTGCTGTAGAGGACTGGTCAGAAGCTGGTCCCAGAACCTGACCACACCAGGCACCTCCTGCTCAGTATGATTGGACAGTGCTCTACATATCTCTTCGAGCAACTGCAAGTGCATATATATAACAGCTGCATCCATACATATGCACTCATCACACACCTTCAAGACATGGAGTTGGAGTGAGGGAGGGGCAGAGGCCATATGAGTGAAATACAGCTGACCTATGGCTTCCCACCTATCTCTGTGCATTAAATTTGAATAAAGACAGTATCCGACAAATGTCCAGTGCTCACTTCATGGCAGAGAAATAGAATTTAGTCATTGAGGTAAGAACTTGCAGAGCTTCTGTTTTGAGAGCCAGGCCAGCCCCAGGAGACGAAAGCAAAGCTAAGCAGTGGCTGACAATGTCAGTCGAAGGGGTAGCCAACCACTTAACCACTTCACAGTGTTGTGGTGTGAGGGAGAACAGAGCACCATAGCAAGTTAGAGCAGCCACCTGCACATCAGTGTCTGTGGCAAAGAACAGAGGACATGAGCCCAGAGGCCAAGGGGATGCCAAACAGAGGACATGAGTCCAGAGGTCAGGGGGATGCCCACCTCTGTGGTTCAGTGAAGGAGGCAGAGCACGATGGTGTGTGACGTAGCATCCGATAACTGGTGATAAGGTGTGTTGAGCACCAAGGATGGCGAGGCACTGTTGGAAGCATGTAAGGATGGAGGGATGAGGAGATGGGAGGGATGAGGAGGAGATGGAGGGATGAGGAGGAGATGAGAGGGATGAGGAGGAGATGAGAGGGATGAGGAGGAGAGGGAGGGATGAGAAGGAGAGGAGGGATGAGGAGGAGATGGAGGGATGAGGAGGAGATGAGAGGGATGAGGAGGAGAGGAGGGAGATGAGGAGATGGGAGGGTTGAGGAGGAGGAGATGGAGGGTTGAGGAGGAGATGGGAGGGTGAGGAGGAGATGGGAGGGTTGAGGAGGAGAGGGAGGGTTGAGGAGGAGATGGGAGGGATGAGGAGGAGATGGAGGGATGAGGAGGAGATGGGAGGGATGAGGAGGAGATGGGAGGGGATGAGGAGGAGATGGGAGGGATGAGGAGATGGAGGGATGAGGAGATGGAGGGATGAGGAGGAGATGGGAGGGATGAGGAGGAGATGGGAGGGATGAGGAGGAGATAGAGGGATGAGGAGGAGATGGAGGGATGAGGAGGAGGATGGGAGGATGAGGAGATGGGAGGGAGGAGGAGGAGATGGAGGGAGAGGAGGAGATGGAGGGAGGAGGAGATGGAGGGATGAGGAGAAGATGGGAGGGATGAGGAGGAGATAGAGGGTGAGGAGGAGATGGAGGGAGAGGAGGAGATGGAGGGATGAGGAGATGGGAGGGATGAGGAGGAGATGGGGGGGAGGAGGAGATGGAGGGAGGAGGATGGAGATGGAGGGATGAGGAGGAGATGGAGGGATGAGAAGGAGATGGGAGGGATGAGAAGGAGATGGAGGAGATGGGAGGGATGAGGAGGAGATGGAGGGAGGAGGAAATGGGAGGGATGAGGAGGAGGGAGATGGAGGGATGAGGAGGAGATGGGAGTGATGAGGAGATAGGAGGGATGAGGAGGAGATGGGAGGGATGAGGAGGAGATGGGAGGGATGAGGAGATGGGAGGGTTATAGTGAATAACCATCGTTACTTCTCCACATGAATAACCTTTATTTATGAAGATGGCAGTTTTAGTTTGGAAAGAAGAAGAAACGTCATCTCCCATCACACCTCCACTCCTCCCATCACACAGCCACATCCTCCATCACACCAACATCCTCCATCACACCTCCACATCCGCCCATCACACCTCCACATCCTCCCATCACACCTCCACATCCCCATCACCTCCACATCCTCCCATCACACCTCCACACCCCCCATCACACCTCCACATCCTCCCATCACACCTCCACACCCCCATCACAAAACCACACCTCCAAATGCAGTAGTCTAACCTTGAGGATTGGGTGAGGGTGAGAGCGTTGGTCTCGGTGGTTGCAGCCAACAGCAGACACCAATGCAGCTCTCGCACCATTGAGCCCAGTGTGTAGGAGTATGGAGTATATCGGTTGAGAGGTGAGCACGCTAAAGGATAAATGATGGTCCCATTCACTCAATGCACACCCACACTCACACTCACACAGAGGCCACACCTACCCATCCTTTGCTGGGCCAAAGTATGGCTTGGAACCTGTAAGCATGACGGTCAACAAGGTGACAGCTGCTGTCCTACACTGCAAATGATACAGGAGTTACTATCCAGCCAGCCAGCCACTGAAGGCACCTTGGAGGCTGGGTCCTTCAGAATGCAGAAAAGCAGTGACTGTTGTTGCAATGCATCAGGCAGAAAGGATTGGCTGTAAGAAAACGTTGTCTGGTGGTCAAGAGACTGGAGGGGAGAGAGGGTGGGAGGGAGAGGGTGGGAATGAAGGGGTGGGAGAGGTGGAATGAGGGGAGAGGGTGGGAATGAGGGAGAGGTGGGAATGAGGGGAGAGGTGGAATGAGGGGAGAGGGTTGGGAGAAATGAGGGGAGAGGGTGGGAAAATGAGGGGAGAGGGGAATGAGGGGAGAGGGTTGTGAATGAGGGGAGAGTGGAATGAGGGAAAGAGGGTGGAATGAAGGGGTGGGAAGAGGTGAATGAGGGAGAGGGTGGGAAAATGAGGGGAGAGGTGGAATGAGGGCGGAGAGGGTGCATGAGGGGAGAGGAGAGGGTTGGAAGAGGGGAGAGGGTGTGAATGAAGGGGTGGGAGAGGTGAAGAAGGAGGTGAGAGGTGGAATGAGGGGATGAGGTGGAATGACGGCAGAATGAGGGGGTGGGGTGGGTGGGAATGAAGGCGTTGTGAAAGTGATGAACACTAGAGCTGGATAATGCTGATTACCTGAAATATGGCTTGCTAGACAGACATGACTTGATGCCTGATCCTGCTGTTTGTGAATTTGGCTTTCTCTGCAACGGGTTCATTACTGTCAGAGAATTCACTGTCTGAGCTGTAGGACACTACGCTGGACGAGCCATCGCTGTTCCCACATGTGGGTGTGGCACTGCTGTTCCCACGGGTGGGTGTGGCACTGCTGTTCCCACGGGTGGGTGTGGCACTGCTGTTCCCACGTGTGGGTGTGGCACTGCTGTTCCCATGGGTGGGTGTGGCACTGCTGTTCCCACGTGTGGGTGTGGCACTGCTGTTCCCATGGGTGGGTGTGGTGTGTGACTTCCTTTGCACAGTGGAAAGTGAGTAGCTGTGTCTACTCTGACTGTCTGTGGCTTGGACATCTGTTAGTACAGATGTGTGCATATCAACATGTTTAGCACATGGAGAAAAACACGATACATGACTGCAAGTATGGGCAGCTACATGCAAGGGGACAGCTACATGCAAGGGACAGCTACATGCAAGGGACAGCTACATGCAAGGGACAGCTACATGCAAGGGACAGCTACATGCAAGGGACAGCTACATGCAAGGGACAGCTACATGCAAGGGGCAGCTACATGCAAGGGACAGCTACATGCAAGGGACAGCTACATGCAAGGGGCAGCTACATGCAAGGAACAGCTACATGCAAGGAACAGCTACATGCAAGGAACAGCTACATGCAAGGGGCAGCTACATGCAAGGGGCAGCTACATGCAAGGGACAGCTACATGCAAGGGACAGCTACATGCAAGGGGCAGCTACATGCAAGGGACAGCTACATGCAAGGGACAGCTACATGCAAGGGGCAGCTACATGCAAGGGACAGCTACATGCAAGGGACAGCTACATGCAAGGGGCAGCTACATGCAAGGGACAGCTACATGCAAGGAACAGCTACATGCAAGGGACAGCTACATGCAAGGGACAGCTACATGCAAGGGGCAGATACATGCAAGGGGCAGCTACATGCAAGGGACAGCTACATGCAAGGAACAGCTACATGCAAGGGGCAGCTACATGCAAGGGACAGCTACATGCAAGGGACAGCTACATGCAAGGGGCAGCTACATGCAAGGGACAGCTACATGCAAGGGGCAGCTACATGCATTGGACAGCTACATGCAAGGGACAGCTACATGCAAGGGACAGCTACATGCAAGGGCAGCTACATGCAAGGGGCAGATACATGCAAGGGACAGCTACATGCAAGGGGCAGCTACATGCAAGGCAGCTACATGCAAGGGGCAGCTACATGCAAGGGGCAGCTACATGCAAGGGGCAGCTACATGCAAGGGACAGCTACATGCAAGGGGCAGCTACATGCAAGGGACAGCTACATGCAAGGGGCAGCTACATGCAAGGGGCAGATACACATAATGCTCACTTGGAAGTGCAAACCAGTGCACATGTAGGACTTGAGTGTGGACAGTAGCCTGGGCATTGATTCTAATGACCTCACGGATGCAAGGTTTAGTACCAGCGCGTGGAGGGTCCGCAACAGGGAAAGAAGGTACTGCACAATTGTGATGACACAACGAAGGTGAAATTGGACTACTCTTCACCAGTGTGCAGCCTCCTGACCTTAGAACCATCATGTAACTGTTTCTGGTCCTTCATATTGGCCAGTATGGAGGTGAGAACAGCTAGCAGCTCATGTAGCCTTGCCTGTGGTATCTCTGGGCTATGGTGACCAACATGCATATGACCGGAATGGTGAGATGGTTTTATGTGTGGTTAATTAACTACTCACTTGCAACACAGCACTGCTATGCATCGAAGCGACCCTCTTTTGGATGTGGCGGGACTATTGGGCTTAGTCAAGACAGTAATCAAGGGGCCAGTCAATGAGAAAAGCTCTGACAACACTTCTGTTGATGGCGGAGTTTGTTCCACGAGCTCTGCACAGGCATAAAGGAGCTCGGCGGGATCTGGAATGCTCGACACGTGAAGCATCAAGCGTTGCAATAGATCGGAGTGAAGTGACGGGCATAAGGTCGTCTGTAAAACACAACGGATTTCAGGTCACTGAGTGGTGGGGCAACTGTGTACTCACGTGCTGACGAGTCACAACATTTGAAACCAGTTGGGCAAAAGCAATGATTTCGACTGCCCCCATCATCTCCGGCGGCGTCATGAAGTATCTCAGTACATTTTCCACCAACTAGAAAAAAATAACATTATACTGAGCACTGACAACAAGAGCTGCTTACGTCAGGCCGAAGATCTGAGAGGGGATACGTTAAACTATTGAGCTGCTGCAACAACCGAAGGCGCTCAGTTCCGCTCCATGGCAGTGACTTGTTAATGCACGCTTCCCAAACACCAGCCATCTGTACTAACAATTAGTTGCAATAATTTACCCGCTTTGGTGGGCTCTAAATTTGTATACTGTACAGGTAGATGGAAGAGTTCGAGATCGTAAAATATCGCCGCAGGAAACAAACGAAGAAGGTGATCATAAAACAAATTCCAGATGAGTACACTGGTCCACCGACGAACGAGTTGTGTCAGAAGATTAAGTTAGCAAAGTAAGCGCAGCACCCCAACAATCTCCATGCTTAATACATGCTACATTAGAAGTCACATATGCAAGACTCCGTTTTACGTGCAATTCTTTAGTGAGTTGACGTAGGATTATGTTACGGCACAATCGTATAATGTATTTCATAACAGGGCTAATGGAATCGATATGCAACGAAGGACGTGTTTCCTTCAGCGAAGTACTTTGCTACGGTATAGGGCATGTTGGAATGTGTCAGACTGCGCAGCATCAGGTAGCCTTACTTGTGGCCATGATTGAAGAGTGGAAGGTAACGTCCTGTTTCTCGCTTAAGAGGGCGAAGTTCTAAGTATATTTCTTATCAGCCGCCGCACACGTGGGTATTTGATCCAGTTCTTCAACCCGACGAAACTAGGGCCTTGGAAGCCTTCGGGTTAGAAATGATTCCCAAAAACGAAGTAAGTTGCTCTGTATGTGTTGAATGACGTAATTCCGTACAGGCTTGCAGGAGAACAGTTGACGCCAAAACGTTAGCCTATATGCCACATTGCGGAAGGGCCATGTACAATAACCTACTGTGGGCGAACTGGGACAAAGAAAAAACTACACCATCTTATCATAATCGGCAATACCTTCAGCAGTTACACAACAAGGTAAGGTTGAAGCAGTCTTCCATGGCTAACTAGTAGTTGATCAACGTTAAAGACTAACGGCAAAACAGCTTCAAGAGTCCTGGTATATTTCTGCAGTATCCTCCTGCCCTGTGAAATCATAATCCTATGTGAATTTGAATTCTTAACCATGTTATTTAGATCCTGCCTTACTGCTGTGAAGTACCTCTACCCTGCTCCTTCCCATTCCCTAACGTACTCAATGACACATCTATTCACATATTCCCAATGCAGAGACTTGCACAGGTTCCCTCCCATGTCTGGACAAATTGCTCACAGCCTGTTGTAGATCCCAATGACCCTGAAATAGTATTGTGATATTGTTTGTTTCCATCTGATCCCATAGCTTTGATTCCTGGAGATAATTTCATCCTGCTCCCCTTTGGCACATACTGGATGGCTTTGTATGCGCTTCCAGATGTCCACTATGGCCACCACAGCCAGCATGCATCCTATCCATATCCATGTGCATGTGAGAAGGGGGGGTCCATACATTGCTGTGTGCAGTACAAATCCAATGCAAGTGTAAAGTTATCCATAGCACATGATGCACAGGGAGGTGTGCATACCAATGAAGACTGCTCCAAAACAGCAGCTCCATAGTCGTGCCACCATGCCACTAATCTACGTAGCGAGGATTTGACCTGCTTCTGGACCTCGAACGGGACTTGCTGTGTGAGCGCGAGCTAGATCTGTACTTGGGGCTGTGACGAGGGGAGGGGCTTTGCGACGACTTGGCTTCACGTACTCGAATATATGCAGTTTCACCCTAATGAGAAACCAAAGTTGTATTAATGCAATATAAAGTTTGACCCTTAAAAGAATAACGACAGTTAAATACTGCTTGGTAAAGGTATGTCACCACATCATTAAACAGACACATTGGTAGGTAGTTGAATTTACCTCATGTGATCGAAATTTGCTGTCATCAAGATCTCTGAGTGCTCTTTTGGCATGCTCATTGTTTGAAAACTCCACTACTCCTGTGCCATCTTTGTACGAGTCAGCATACACCACGTCCCCAGCCTCCCTGAAATGATCTTTGATGTCTTGCCATGACCCAGATGGCGGAAGGCCGGAGATGATTAGTTGATAGCCCCGTGGTCTATAACCACCCCTGGCTCCTCGGAAGTTTCCTCCACCAGCCCCTCTACCACGACTTGGGGGGCCTCTAGACGAGCTACGTGGAAACTCCACTCTCAGCTTGTAACCGTCTAGTACGTAGCCATCGCGACCTCTTACAGCGTCTTCAGCATCTCTGTAGGGCGTTTCTATAGTCTAAGAGCACGGGAGATCATCCTTACCTCGGATCTTCAAACTCGATGAATGCAAATGGCGGCCCTCTCCTGTTGTGTAGATCCACTTCAACTATCCTGCCGTACTTGTAAAATATGTCTTCCAAGTCTCGAGAGCGTACGTCAGAGGGTAGATTGCCAACGTATACTTTGCACTCGTTGTTCCCGCCATGAGACACTCCACTCTCTCGCCTTCCGTCCGACATGCCTGTAGAAATGCGCATGCGCTGTAAAATGGTCAGTTTTACGGACTGAAGTACGTATAATTACTGAATCCACAGCAACTATTAATAACGGCTGTATTGTGGCGGGATACTTAACTTGTTGCGCCCAGACTCATTGCATTTAAAATTTTCAAACCTTTCCTTTCCACAATATGCGAGAAAAATTCATTATGCTAAAAACATCATAACTAAATTTATGTTTACAGCAGTCAGACTATAGAATAGGTCACTGTCCCACGTTGGTGCTTTAGATCTATGTGTTGCAGTCGGTAGAAGCTAACGGTTCATGTATTGTTAACAGAGAAGGGGGAGGGGGTAGATTGTGAGGGAAGTGTCCTATGTACATGTGGTCAACTTTCCGAAAGATCCCTTTTGTATTATTTCATTTATGTTGCGCATTGTGGAGTGTCATGCATGTAATTAATAGAATGTTTAACATTTTGGCCCCCCGCGCCCCCCCCCCCCCCCCCCCCCCCCCCCCCCCCCCCCCCCACGATTTGAATCCACGTTTTTGCGTGGACCAGAAGGTTGCAGAAGCTGTCTACTGGTCAGTATGAGAAACGTAACTCTTGCAAAGCCAATAACTCATCTAATCATGCGCATGGCTGAGACAAAAGGTACAGAACACAATAGTTTGGAATAAAAAGGTCTGTCTAGCAATAACAAACATGCGCTTAGTTATTCAGCCAGATTTGAAGAGTAGTACAGCCACTTGACCAATGTAGAAGTAGATGAAGTGCTTCGTTTCATGGGTAACATATGAGCCAAAGTTTCGCCCAACAATACAGTGCCATGTAGCATTGTACTTCTTGTCGAATTCTTTCTTGATGTACGCAGCAATATCCTTCTCGATATTGAATTTCTCCATTGCTTGCGTTGCTACATCAACGGCATCTTGCTGCATATCTTCAGTCATGTCAGCATTTTTTATAACAGCTTTTCGTTCTGTCATCTTGTAGTCGTAGAGAGAAAGATCAATAAAGGAGGCGTTGTCAACTGTTTAGTATCCTTCGCCAGCGTCCGGTGACAGGATTAATTAATTTGGTTAATAAACTACGGTATGAACAGCATAGGGGCGGAGTGTACGGAACTGAAGGCGAAGTATGATGACTGCTTCAATGCTTGGTTCAGAGAGTCGTTTCTAGCAGGGAAGAATGACCACGATATCAGATGCGGAGCATTCTTCAGTAGTTACCAGAAGTGTTTAAGGGTAGGGTTCAGGCAAAGAGGATCACTGGATATTTTATAACAGTGCTCTTTATTTAGACGACACTTGAAAAGCAGAATCTGATTTCTCCAGAAATATATACGGATATCCTTGGAACAGAAAAGGAGAAAAGGGAATGATCGTGTTGGGCTTTTTAAACAGAGGAATGCAACCAAACAATATTAATAATTATTTCTGTACGAATTATCAGATCATTGACAATAAATATTTGTGCGCCTGGACATGGCTACTATTGATCGGTACCCGTTAGACGTACAATATTGTGGCGTGTGTGGCATGCCTCCCGAGGTAGACGTAGCTGGAGAGCTGTATGAGGCGCATACTATAAAACTGTTGCCTGTAGTATTGCGAATACAGCGGAGAAACAGTGAAATGCCACGAATGGATGAAAACAAACCTTCCGTCTTACTATTCGAGACTCGTGGAAAAAGGTTCGTGTGAGATGTTGTTGTCATTTATTACAGAACAAGGCAACATGTTCAGCTGGTGAGAAGTTAGACGAACTTACACTGGAGGAAAGTAAACGTCAAACCAGAGGTACCTTGTTTGTAATGGATATAGATGGCAAGGCTCGTTACGTTATTGAATTTTATTAACACGCAGGCGGCAAAGGACTAAGGAAAAACAAGAAGAAGGTAGGAAATGCCCGCAATATGGAAATATATACTAAGTAGAGAAATGGCCGATGTTAGGAAGGAGACGAGGACAAAGGAATACAGGTATCGAGATCTCTACGCAGCAAGAAAAAATGTGTTACAGTGGTGACTGGAATGAAGACCTTTGGTTAGGAATGCTGTTATGTTAGGACTCACTCACTCTCCTTCCCATCTCTAGGCATAGATCTCAAGAAAGCCTCAAAGATGTTTGCACAGCACTTTTCGTGTGGCAGCTCAGTGACAGGTGAAGATGAAATTGGTATTCAAGGAGATGTGGGTGAAGACATTGTGGACTTTATAACTGAGAAGTGGCCTGAGGTTAGTATCATTGCCAAGGATTTGTAACAAATTTACTATCTATTTTTTGGGCTCTATAGGTTGATGAAGAGTTGATTGAATTAATTGGTGATCAGAAAGGGTGACTCTGAATATCTGCTATGCTAACACAGTCAATTAATTGTTTTGAATGAATGACTTGAGTGGCTTAAGGAAGTCGTGGATGTACCGCTTGTGCTCGAATGCTGTGTAGAAACGGAAGATATCAGTGGCAAACTTCTCGTTTATGCCACGCTCCTTAAGGTAATCCACTAGTGATGAGTACAGTTCCTGCATACAGAACAAACACCATGCTCAGTTAATCAGGAGGAAAAAAGAACAAATAACCTCATTTAGGTTTTCAGCTTCTGCCGAATAGATGTGCTCCATTGTGGCATTGTCGTCGGGAAGTACTGTGATAGAATCTATGTGCATATACTCCCATTCACTGCCTTCTTCATACGAACCACTCTCATCAAAAGAACAATCAAATTGTACTGATGTACCCTGTATTTACAAACCAAAGTATTCAACACCTCTGTCTCCGCAAATGAACTCACAGGTTTGCTGACGGTCACAGTAAAGGTAGGAACAAATAATGGCTAACGCGATAGTGGAATGTTTAAAAAAAGGGCATTGGAGCTACAGAAGATTCTAACCTCCCCACCATCTTCCATATCATCGTCCTGCATTACTTCAATTGCGCTGTTCGCATCCAGTTGTACCTGAATTCTGTGTAATGGGCAACTGTGATCACGCGAGTTGAATAGGTAGCGTTTTACTTTTCTTGTCCATGGTTCTGCACAAGGGTGGCAAGTGATCCTTTAATCTGAATATCGAACTTTCCAACTGCTGGTAGATTATCAGGAACCTTCTTTTCTAGTCGTATTTCCTCATTCAGACATTGTAAGAGACGACTGGAAGCTGTGAAAAAAAATAAATTAAAACTATGACATTTGCACGTGTGCACACAACCTTTACTGACAGCGCCGGACGACGAGCCTGAACGAAATATTGATACTGCGGGTACAAAACTGTTCAAAACTGTTTTAGCAGGCTTGTGAAATTTCAAGCATCGTACTGCAGTTATACACTGACGCAACACTGTAGCCATTAACGACACGCGGACACCGACAATTAGCTTTCGTCACAAATGACCAAATCTCACGTGACCGGAATTTTTGGTTTGGTCAAGAGGCGTTTTGCCCACCCGGTTGTACTTCATTGTATTTGCTGCGATAGTAAGAGACGAGAGATAGAAACGGCGATAAATTTTGTCGAGTAACTGGAAGAGAAGTAATCTATTTAGTTGTTACGCGCACGTTAGCCACTAGTGTTGGGTTGATCACAATGACAGACGCTGCACCTTTGAACGTAGAAAGTATCATTCAAAGATTACTGGAAGGTAAGGTTTAGGGATTGTTGTAATGGTTTACTTACGGATTGTGTAGTGCGTGGGTCCAGACCGGGGAAGAACGTACAGCTCACGGAGAACGAAATCAGAGGACTTTGTCTCAAATCGCGTGAGATATTCCTTAGTCAACCGATTCTACTTGATCTAGAAGCACCTTTGAAGATTTGCGGTGAGTGACTCTTTGGAAGCAGCCATCTTTATGTTCATGTGTTATGCGTTCTAGGAGACATCCACGGGCAGTATTATGACCTACTGAGGCTGTTTGAGTACGGAGGTTTCCCTCCCGAGTCGAACTATCTTTTCTTGGGGGACTATGTAGACAGAGGAAAGCAGTCGTTGGAAACAATATGCCTGTTGTTAGCTTACAAGATCAAATATCCTGAAAATTTCTTTCTCCTCCGTGGAAACCACGAATGTGCCAGCATCAACAGGATATACGGCTTTTATGACGAGTGTATGTAGAAAATGCGTAGCGTGGTTTACGGGTATGTTTATTCTGTTCTTATGTATCATGGTAGGCAAGAGGCGCTATAACATTCGCCTATGGAAGACCTTCACTGATTGTTTTAACTGCCTTCCTGTGGCAGCCATTCTGGATGAAAAGATCTTCTGCTGTCATGGAGGTATGTTTGTGTCATGTGTTGTATATCTTAGGATGTGTGCGTATGTGTTTGTGGTAATGTGTTGTACATCTTAGGATGTGTGCGTATGTGTTCACATGTGTGCGTATGTGTTCACATGTGTACGTATGTGTTCACATGTGTACTATCCTGTAGGGCTTTCTCCTGACCTTCAATCTATGGAACAGATTCGCCGGATCATGCGACCGACTGATGTTCCTGACCAAGGGTTGTTGTGCGACCTGTTGTGGGCTGATCCTGACAAAGAAACGTTGGGTTGGGGGGAAAATGACAGAGGTGTTTCCTTTACTTTTGGGACGGAAATTGTTAGCAAGTTTCTGACGAAACATGATTTGGACTTGATCTGCCGTGCTCACCAGGTATGCCAGGACGTCACTAGTTTTTGTTCTTCTGCGTACTACTGCTACTCTTCTGTAGGTGGTTGAAGATGGATACGAGTTCTTTGCTAAACGTCAGCTGGTCACACTGTTTTCAGCACCAAACTATTGTGGCGAGTTTGACAATGCAGGCGCTATGATGAGTGTGGATGAGACACTGATGTGTTCATTTCAGGTTAGTTTCCATTTTGAGACATGGTTTGTCCTTTCAGTTTTTTCCTTTTTGTTAGATATTGAAACCTCAAGACAAAAAAGGGAAAATGGGTGGTGCCCCTCCTGTGAGTGGCATAACACCCGGTAAAAACCCTGGTAGCGGTAGCGGTGGTGGTGGTAGCACTCCCAAGCCTCAAACTCCAACACCACCCAATAATAACGCAAAGAAGAAGAAGTGAAAAGTGTGAATAGTTGACTAATTCCACTATCTGTCATGAAGTTATTAACTTTCCTTCTGTTCTTTTGTCTATATATAATATCTGTTGTGCAATGTAGTTTTCATGTACCACTTTTTTTTTTTGTTGTTTGAGTGTGTCAGTGGCATTGTAATACACATTATTTTCCTCCAATAACAAAGTGATCTTTACTGTGATCTTCAGAATCGCTGCTGCTTTCTGACCTGTTTGCCTTCTGTCCCTCATCGTCTGTCTTCGCTTGTTTGTGCTGATTTTGTTTCTTCCGCTGCCTAGATAGTTTCAGGTTAACCACAGACAGGGAAGGCATGCACGTACCTCTTAGCTCGTTTCTTCGCTGTCTTGCTTTCCGCTGCTGTTAAATTCGCCTCTCGCCGTTCCTCAAATTCTTTCTGCAACTCTTCGTCTTTAGCGTTCTCTTGAATCCAATCCTGCCTGAGCATTTCCTTGCGCCTCAAATGCCTGTATACGTGAAATACCTCGCTTCCAGCTCCCGCGCTCGACCCTTGGGTAGGTGCAGAAGGCATAAACATTTGCAGGACTAACGGATAATGGTACAATACCCATATAAAAGCGGACAAACTCTGGGGGTTCTGATGGATTCCACTGCTTCGAGCCTTCAATTGTCACCAATTTTTCCTGCAGACTCAGCCATAACTCGCGAGCATTCATTTCTTACTCTTACCGGATGCGCCATTAGCTTTTCCAGTTGCTTCTTTTGTTTGGCGGCGAGTGTTTGCTTCCCCTTTAGAGGAACATCCTCATCTTCATCATTGTCACCCATTTTTTCGGGTATCCAGTGTGTACATATTAATTTGAGTAGGCTCTATTTAGCATGCATGCGCTTTAATTGGCGACTTGGCGTCATGATGAATGTCGTGGTAGCGGTTGCAGGTGTCGGAGTGGCAATATTGGCGGGAGCGTACATAGTGTGGGGATCAGACCAGCTGTTTCGCCGCAAAGGTACGGCTAGAAATATGCTCACGAAATGCGCCTTCTATATACAGTGTGCTCATCGAAATAAGCTCGCTGTCCTGGACTTATTAACTTGGGCAATACTTGCTTTTTGAATGCTGTACTTCAGGTAAATTAGAACATAAATGAATATTGCAGTCAGTATTATTTTGTAGGCGTTAGCTTCGTTGAAGGCCGTGAAGCTGTGGATATTTGGCTCTGTAGATAAATATGATGGGCCTATGACAAAGGCTCTTAATCAGGTGCTGACGGGTGAGGAAATAATTTTTTAAAGTATAAGTTTGTATCCGAGAAAATAGTATTGTGTGCCGACGACACAACGTCGGTGTATTCTCCGGATAACGTGCTTCGTGCACTAGCCCGCCATCGGTGGAAGTTGACATTTGAGCAACAAGTAAACTACGAAGCGTTCGTTCTTGTACGAGTCACACTGTACTTCGTAGGATGCTCACGAACTGTATCACGTGCTCCTGTCTACGCTGGAGGATGAGATGGTGTGATGGATTAGCTATGTTTGTACTTTAAAAGGCAGTCTATTTTGGTTTGGTATTTAGGCACCAAGCAGTTCAACTCTTTTGAATGTGGAAATGTTAAACAATCCAAGAGATGGTGCAGTGTGGACAAGAACAGGTTAGTCCAGATTGTTTTGAGTGTTTGTTTATTTTGTGTGTCCAGGAAGGATTCATGTACCATATAAGCGTTCAGTTGGTCCATTAAGAGGCACGATTAGGGGCCTTCTGCAGTGCTGTGTTTGTAAGGAAAATGTAAGTGAAGAAGTTTAGATTCCTTTGGCTCTCTTGAGATGTGGTCCGTAGCTTCCTACCAGATGTGAGCATTTCCACAGTCTTTCACTGACTCTACCAGTGAATGAGAAGAAGGTATAACATGCCTGCATGTGTCCGATCTTACTCACTCTTGTTCAGTGTTCTTTAGAAAGATGCCTGCAGCAGTTTGTCCAGTCGGAGATTGTTGATAATGTGGATTGCCTTGCTTGTTCGAAAGTAGGACACAAGAATTGCTCCATAAGTAATTGTGAATCAATTCATTCAGATAGCAGGTACTCCTGTTAAGCGGACATTTCTGAAGCAGCTTCAGCTTTGGGCAATCCCAAATTGCCTGTGCATACACATAAATCGAACTGTATGGCAGTCCACAGATGGCTTGAACAAAAATACAGTACACATGTCTTTCCCTCTCAAATTGGATATGGGTCGTTACACAGGTGGTCATGATGCCACTAGGTATGTGGAATTTGATAAGTGATGGGTACACCATATTGAGTTCACACTGTCTACACAGATCTGTGCGGCTTTATTCACTTCAGAGTGTTATAGAGCATATGGGTGGACCTTCATCAGGACACTACGCAACGTATAGAAAAGTTGTTGAGAGAAGGACTTCGCAATGGGTTCATCTCTCGGACACAGCTGTTTACAATGTGGATGTGAAGGATGTGTTAGATGCTACTGCGTACATGCTTTTTTATGAGAAAGTTGTTTAAAACTGAAATGTGCAGGGCAAGATGTACAGCCTTTCTTACGGGTGAGGTTACCCTTTGTTATGGGTTTATCAACACAACAGAGTTGTACAAGTGTTAGTTACTTGTACAACAAATAGTATTCATGTATTCAAATGATGTATCTTTTAGGGTGCACTTATGGACACTTTACAGTTGTCCATGGAGTGTCCTCTGTATTCAAGGTCAGTTCCAGCAGTTGTCCTTACATGGTAACAGAAGTACATGTAAACCTTGCTTATGGCTTTTGGTGATGGTAGATATAAGGAGCCTTTTACTGGTACGAGAGATATTGTTGGTTACAATATAAAGTCTGTCATGTGACCAGTGCCTTACATTGCTAAAGTTTAATTCAACTGTACGAAACGCAAACAACAGTTATAAGTTCCAACACCTCACAGCCCTTCGACTTCCTTGTTAGCTGGATACTCAACAGTGTACTTGATGGAAATGGACCTGGTCTCCTGGGGTGACAGTTCCAACCTCCATTCAATATTGTTTTGGGCATTTAGCTTTGGGTTAGGGGCCTGGGCACCAGACTTTTGTTTGGGTATGTTGGGCTCCAGAAGTGTTACCTATTAGAAGGTAATAATATGTCATTTGATGGGTATTAAATATGAAATGAAATGACAACCAGAGGCATATACAGATGTGTTGATTGGTTACCTTCAGTTTTTCATCGAAGCTTCTTGGCACCTGATCCAGAAAGGTGATTATTGTGTTATCAGAGCGTGTGTTGGTGATGTCAGTCACTTGGGTGTAAGTGTGCACCACGTTCTTAGTGAGGATTCCACTCTCTTCTCTGTAGCGCCTTACTGGTTTGTACAATACTTTAACTGATGGGTCAGCTCCTACAGGAGAGAGGCAATGAGGGAAAGAAAACTAACAGGAGAGAGGCAATGAGGGAAGGAAAACTAACACACATACACAGACACATAACACACACCACACAATTCTATTTTAAGAATCTCTTCTACTCACCTAGTGAACAGCTGAACTCCTCAGATGGGAAAACAGTTTTCAAATTCGATTCAGTTACAAATGATTGGTCGAGAAACACATTAGCTGGGCCAGCAAGGAACGGGTAGGTGCATTTATTTGTCACAATGGCTCTCAAGAAGGCATGCTGTGCAAGCTTCGGTACTGTGTCGTACTCAAATCTAGGAATTAGGTCGACCACACTGATACACACCTAAATGGAAGAACACATATTATGAGCTGTGTGTAGACAGTAAGCATCCCTGGGCCACATTTACGCCTGACATTTCCAACTTGCCATGATTAGTACTTGACTTGTGTATTAACGTGCTAACGAGAAGCAATTCCCAGATATAGCCAGATATAGATATAGGTATTAGCATTTCATGTAAATATTTGATGGATCCATTTCATGTAAATATTTGATGGATCGAGGATCACATCATAACTGATATCCTCCAATACAGAAATACAACAGGTGACTAAACACTAATAACTTCTAATTACAAGTACAGGGTGGTACCTTGTGTCCGGAGTTATCTGCTGGGATTGTTGCAGGCACCTCCACTACAAACACTGAGCTGGAAAGACCCTCAGTTTGACCCCCTCCTGATGCTTGGGCCCCCCTGTAGCCATAGTAACAATATATGGTATGAAGCACTGTGGGCATCACATGATCAATGACATGTCATGACACTCAAGAGTCAACGATTAGGGTACAATTATGAGAGTAAGAAAATATCTTGAATATGTTGAAGTAATGGCATAGGTTGCTGGTGTAGGAGCAGTACTAGTGATAAGGTGGAGGTGGTGATGGTGGAGGTGGAGTGATGATGGAGGTAGTGATGGTGGAGGTGGTGATAGGGGAGGTAGTGATGGTGGGAGGTGGTGATGGTGGAGGTGGTGTTGGTGGTTAGTGATGGTGGAGGTGGTGATGGGGAGGTAGTGATGGTGGCGGTGTGCTGGTGGCGTGTGGCTGGGCTGTGTGTGTGGTGTCGTGTGGTGGCGGTGGTGCTGGTGAGGTGTGCTGGTGGCGGTGGTGCTGGTGGTGCGGTGGGGTGGTGCTGGTGGGTGTGTGGTGTTGTGGTGCGGTGGTGCTTGGCGGTCGTGCTGGTGGCGGTCGTGCTGGTGGGGTCGTGCTGCTGCGGTAGTGACAGTGAAGGTGATGATGTGATGGATGGTGGTGCATGTGGAGTAGTGAATGGCGGAGAGATGTTACAATTCCCACCCACATGATTTGGCAGTTAAAAGGTCATGTAATCACACTCTTCTACTGTGCCTCACTTCACATCCATAGAGTTGATGACACACATAGGCTTTTACAGAAAACTGCTTACTTCATACCATTATGCCCAGACAATGACTATTATTTATTAGCCTCCCCCAACCAAAGAAAGGAAAAATATGCACACTACACTTATACAATATTTGCCTGGTCCCCAGTCCTCCCACACTACTTATACAATATTCACCTGGTCCCCAGTCCTCCCACACTACACATACAATAATTTGTTTGGTCCTATCCCATTACTAAAGATTGTACGCACTGAAGAGCTGGAGCAGATGGCTCATAGTTTGTGAGTGTTAGCTTGCAAGTATCCAGTTCCGGTGGAGAGCCTCCAATGCTTGGGGCAGCAGTTGACAGTGAGAGCCGGACATTGTTCCTAGAAGGAAAGGTACACTCATTATTTCCTCATGGCAG
The DNA here is from genome assembly GCA_013339895.1 of Ephydatia muelleri. Classification (NCBI taxonomy): domain Eukaryota; kingdom Metazoa; phylum Porifera; class Demospongiae; order Spongillida; family Spongillidae; genus Ephydatia; species Ephydatia muelleri. Next base: position 454,949 of record JABACO010000015.1, read on the forward strand.
CATCTTAGAACGTCACTAAGACATCTGGTTAAGTAAAGTTTGTCACAGAGACACACACATTAGCTCTCTTCACCACAGCCAAATGTCCCCTCTCCTAAACACCCACCACCACCATGCCTACCATCACACTCTACTAAGACCACACCTACCAACCATCCCATCTCCAATAAAACCACACCCATCATCCCATCTCTGATAAGACCACACTCACCATCCCATCTCCAATAAGACTGCACCTACCATCCCATCTCCAATAATGCCACACTCACCAGTCCTCTCCTGTGTTCTGTTGGACCATACCAAAGTAGGTGACCTGCATAGTCTTCAAGGCACTGGCCACACGAAGGTCATATTTTGGCTTCCAGCTAGCATTGAACACTACATATGACACCAATAGACGAACATCTGATTTCTCCCTGACACTAAGAAGGATTCCAATCACTTGTTTTTTGAGAGGAGTGTTGGGCTTCTGGGTCACTGGCTTGATGCCAGATAGCTCGTTTTTCAGCTACAGATGGATCGCTAAATCATTCTGCTATGCTGGTGTAATCATTTAGGTCTGTTACCTGGGTTAGCCTCTTCATCAGCTCATCTCTCTCACACTCAAGTTCATAGTTTGCAGACTTCAAATCAATGGATTTCTTCTCATAAGTGCCAAGGAAGGAGAACAGACCCTCTGGTGAAAGAAGTACAATGTTTGACAACTCTTAAGGTACATGTGTCACAAGGCAATGAGTGTTGCATCAAGTGTATCACAACCCCCTAGGTTTGCGCAAGGAAGGTAATTGCTAACCTATGGTATCAGCACCAAGAAGGTCCCGCGCTTTGGCATCTCTTCCCGCGGAGATGAGTTTCTCAGCATATTCGGCTATCATGGACTCCTGGGCCTTCATTCTTTCCCGTTTCTGTTCCACGTCTCTGATGGATTCTTCTGTTTGTCTGATCTTATCCTTCAGCTCAATTTCCTTCTCGCTGTTCGATACCTTCGCATCCTCCTCTTCGCTAATAGCCAGTTCTTGATACGATACCTACGTAATTACAGTAACATACGGTCGTATGGAACATGGTCCTAAGCTGTAGCAATTTTCCCTTCACTCAAGTACCTCCGTAATACTTGCTGGTCCGATGCCATCAACACGCACTGAATCCTTGTCGAGGGATTTGGACAGGTTGTTAAGCACTACCTCAGCAGTTCCGACGTTGATATGCACCGTCACATCTCTCGTAACTTCAGCTCTGTCAGGGTAAACAACTACAGAGTATATTGGACAGGCAGATATGTCAACCTCTTGTTTGCTATCGCCCTTTCCTTCTGCCATTGCTACAGCAAATTATTTAGAGGTCAACGCCCAGAAATAGTAATTTACCGTAAATTCGTCTGATACCGCAACCCTCCGCCCCCTTTTCTGCGAATTCAGCCCATGACGGTGTAAAGAAATTCCCTGATAAGAGGCAAATCGTTTTCATCTGGAATCAAAAGGGACCTAACGAATAGATTATAGTACGCGCAATAGAAATGTAACGCTTGTATGGCTAATTATAAATTCAGAGCCTTACAAGTTACAACTCCTTAACAGATACTCCGATTCTCAGTTCGTAGGAAGCAATGTGCAGGCCCGGCGCACTCTGTCCAAAGTTGGTGCGGCCAATTATTAAATATTAGTATGGGCGTGGCCCCATGCAAAGTGCGCGCGGGTTGAAGTTTTCTTTCGAAGCACATGCCCGGCCCGTGTTGATGAAATACATGTAAGATGCAAAAACAGAATCATATGTAACCGGACAATGCAAACATGGATGTGGCAAAAGCAAATTAACTGATCAAGATTCAAGCTCTTTAAGTATTAGGGGACTTTGGGTATCATTATCAAGGATTGCCAAATACCTTTGTCCTATGCTGCGAACTGCTAACAAAGTCATCTGCGATGTTCTCCAGCTTGATGGTGTCAGTGAGAGCTTTGTGAACGTGTAACATGCACCATTAGGTTATTTAATCTTACCTGGCTCATTGTGCTGCGTCGATAGCTTTTAATCCTACGGAGCGCGCTAAATGTATATACGTTCGGAAGTTGCATTTGTAGCGTCATCACTAGCAATTAGCTTCATTACTGTACAAACTTCAGACAGAAGTTGTTTTTGAGATGCTGCGGTGTTAAAGTGCAAGTGTACTTAATGATGTCCAAAATTGTCGGCGGAATTTGAACTGTTGAATAATTCCTTGCAAAAAATAGACAACTGATAGCGTAATAGCTGGATGGAGGTCATCTTTAATGACTTTATAAAATGTGCAGACAAACTCAAAATCTTTCTGGACTTCATCTTCCGTTCTTTAAATCCCTTCACGCAGATGTGGTAGTATGATAAGTCCTTACCTTTGACCCATGTCTTAAACCATGCAATGCAATTAACCCTGAAACAATCGCAAGACAGGATTTTTTTTCTCCAAATGAACGCTTAGGGAACGTCAGGCCCATAGGGTGGTGCGGGATGTCGAGGATCTGAGGCAGATCATTTATTGAGAGCCCATAGTTGCACAGCAGGAAATTCATTCAATGGTTAAGTTAAGTACGACTATGAATTAATGTAATTATAATAATGCGAGACTAACACGTTCAAATAGTGTAGAAGACATTTCATAGTAGAAATCACATGCGTTACATCATAGGTTACATGCAGGTCTCCATAGTAGCAGTCGTCAATAGACAACGTCGGACAACTGACTCGGATGTCCACCTGAAAACACGATCAGCCCATGATGTAGTAAAGTGGTGTGGCATGCATCATCAAATCCAAGCCCTCTTTTCCAGTGAACTCTCAAACGTATCATCATGCCGCGGGATGTCCTTATGGCGGCAGAAACTCAAATGTATAGCCCATTCTCGAGAATAGGGCCATTGATATGCAAAGTTGGATCAGTACCAGTCTAAACAAATGTATGGTCCAGATGAATATACCGGTACATAGAGACACAAAATATATGAGTACAAAGCACACTAAATAAAGTTGAAGTTTGACATTTCAAACGCTTGAATCTGAAGTATAATGGGCCTTGAGTTGGGTTGATGAAGTGGTGGTAATAAAGGGTCTTATACCACGTTGCGCCTTCCCTCTACAAAGAGAGCTATACAGGCTTTACGTTTCTTTTAGTGCACAAAAATGTTATGCTTAAAAGCAGTCCTTGGGTGCTGTTTAGAGCCACAAACAAATACCAAGTAACAACACTGTTCACCGACATGGCTATAAAGCCAAACAGCCATGTCAGCCCCATCAGAATACCGAGAGATATGTAAACCCGCACGCGAGACTTTCCTTCACCCGTTAAAGCCTTGTGCTTAAGCGTCGAGCAGAAGATTGACCAGCACGTGACTACAAAACAAGCGGTATTGAACAGCACTGACAGATAAACAGGGACTATAAAGCCTCCAATTAGTGCTCCTCGACTCGTAATCCAGCACCTGCTATTCTTTCCATACCCTATTAGGTCCACTGAAAAATTAAGGGCAATGCAAACGACAACAATCAAGAGCGGCGAAAGCCATCCAAATGCAAAGGCGCACATAAATATTTTCTTTTCCCCTTTGTGCTTCAGTATCCTTGACGATAGAAATGGCCTGGAAAACGAAAGGAGGAGGCGGAAAGCAATGACGGACATCCAGCTAAAGCGAGAGAGAAACGTGAAGTGAAGGATTATAGCAATGGAGACGCAGTATTTCTGTGAGGAAACATAATGGGCGATTGTCAGAAGCCCAACCAAGGCGATATCAGAAGCCAGAATGGCTACTGCAAGATTCATAAGTAGTTTTCCGGGAAGAGTCCGGAGCTCACGGAACAGGAGATAAGTAATAATCAAGACCACACATCCTACGATGGACATGGCCCCTCCTACGTATGTCAGGATAACTAGGCCCAAAATTTCAAGCTCTTGCGCAGGTATAGCAGTGTGCGAGAAATTGAAGCAGAAGAAAAGTGTTGCGTTAAACTTATATAAGCCACCGTCTTCAGTTGTCCCAATGTAACCGTCTTTTAGTTGATCGAGAGGCCCGTAGTACTGAACAATGGTCGAGAAACGTGTGTCATTGGAATACAGCTGTACGCACGCATCGTTGATGCTCTCGAAGCACGTGCTCCAATAGTGCTCGCTGCTCCGGACGTTGTGTTAGAATTATTGCATTGCATCTTGAGACATTCCGTGTCCACCCGCATTTCTCCGGGCAGGCAGACTTGGTCTTGGCAGTATCCGTCCATATTCGGAGCGCTTTTTGGCACGAACACTTGACCAGCTTTGCACAGTTTGGACGCCTCGCCCGTGGTAGTGGAACCTCTACCGCTTAGCTCATACACCGAATTCTGTACGTCGAGAAGAAGGCTAAGTGAAGCAAGCACTAGGCCTACGTGGTTCAATCTGCTGCTGAAATAGATGGCGTTAAACAGCTCTACTTCTTTCGAGGAGTAGTTCTTGGCACACGCATCTTCCATCGCCGAGGCTGGAACGCCATCACAAAGGGCACAATCTAGGTTCTTGTAGATGCGATCTTCCCACACGACGGGACAGGAATAGCTTTCGCATCTCTCAGCCGTTGCGTCGCGCACGTGACCATCGGGGCACGTCCTTATCGTTTGCGAGATGACGCAGGGTCGGGTGACACAGCCCGGGCAATCGGGCGGCGTGAACTTCTGGAAAGTGCACAGCTGGACTAAGTCGGTTACTGCCGCGTTCGTGTAGTTCGCAATGGGACAAGTGTAATATTGAAGCCAAAATACGAGGTCGGTTGGTCGCTCTCCGTTGCAAATGGCGCAGTACTGATTGCTGTAAGTCACTCCGGAGGAATTGGACGTGACGGGAAAGGTCGTTGCGTTGGCGCATTTCTGTCGTACACTTTGGTCTGCCCACTCCGCGCTACAGGTCGTTACCATCAGAGCGCTCCCACCATTGTCGGACGAAGCTCCGATGCTTTTGCACGACCACTGCGGTCGGCGGCCCGCCCATAACGGTTGCGACGCGGCGCTGGCGTTGCAGCAATCACCGTAAAAGGAACAGTCTTTGTCTTGACGGCAGAAAGCGTATCCAATTACTCTCGTCGCCAGAGGATTACGGTTGTCTCCATCAGCGCAACACGCACATGGTTCGGTGGAGCCGATGCATTGGGAGAGCGCTTCACACCACGGAGGACATTTTTGAGCCCGCGACACTGCGGTTTGACATAAAACTAACAACAAAATCGTAATGGCTACCATTCCGTCTTCGTTGCGCTACATTCAGGCACTACATTACCTTATATATAATCGCAGGCTCTCGTCATATCCGTAATTCAAGGCGCATGGTATTAAAATATTGACTATAGGATGCACACCAGTGTACATATATAGCGAATGGCGCTAACCAAAGGCGGCATCAAGTGTTTGAGCTGGGGAGGGTTTCTGGTCAATAGACACTGCATAGTAGTTGCTTTGGATTTATTATTTTAATGATGTACACATTTAATCAAGCAACTGAGTTCCTTAAAGAGTTGGGCCATCGGTTGAGGCAGGTGTCTGGTGAAGCTAACTCCTATGCTTACCTTACCCAGAGACTATCAGTTGCCGTCCAACGGGGCAATGCAGCTTCCGTGTTGTGGACGATGAAGAGTTTTTTGTATGAGTTTTGTGTTATCATTTAGTTTAATGGAGTAAAGGCCGGCATACACGGGGCGACTTCCTGCCGATTTGTCGCATGCAACTCAAATGAATATGGACAAATGTTCCGCAAACCATCAGTAAACTAAACAATTACGGAACTTTTACCCATATTCATTCGAGTTGCATGCGACAAGTCGGCAGGAAGTCGCCCCGTGTATGCCGACCTTAACTGTATGTGTATGAATAATATTAAAAATAATTTATTCAGTAAAAAAAGTTCATAAAGCAACTGCATGTGGCAAAACATTATCGACTGTTGATCATATGCCACAACTAAATCATATGTATGACTTGCAACCTCCCTGTTAACAGCTGTGCATGTGTTCAAATTTTGCTAGCCATGCCTATATACGGACCCATTTATGTGCCAGGCTGGCTTCCACAAAACTATGGTCCAGCTGAACAGGCAGTCCATGGTCTCATTGTGTCCATAATTTGAGACGCATGGTATTTATATCTTGTACCATTGTCACAGGTAACCATAGATGTAATTGAGAGTGTATTTGATAGTCTCTAGGTAAGGTAAACATAGGAGTTAGCTTCACCAGACACCTGCCTCAACCGATGGCCCAACTCTTTAAGGAACTCAGTTGTCGTTGGTCCAAACACTCCAGTCGTCTCTATTGCCACTGGAGTGAAAAAGTGGCATGAGTCCAAGGTGTTTATACTTCTGCATCTTCGTATCTTCAGCCTGTTGAGCAACTGCTCCAACTTGCTGTGCAGCAATTGCAGAGTAAGATGGTGCAAAAGTATCTGGACATGTTGCATCCCACACTAGAAGTTGGCCACATTTCCAAGGGACAATTGAGACACCATCAGGTCACTTCCCATCTGAGCGATACAGACTTGAAGGCTCCAAACGTGATGGAACATGTGCCACAGCCAAAGCTCTGTGTATGATGTCATTAACAGCTGAATGACGGTGGTATCGTCCTGCACTCTTTCTGCAGCTTAAGCCATGCGTGGCAAACTGAGACACCTCTGCCCCACAGTGTTGGCAGGTATGACTTCTGCATAGAGGTAATCCTAGACGTAGTCCCATAGAGATTCTCACAGTGGCATCATCCATGCGTAGTCCCAGTGATGATATTGGCAGGGCATTTAACCATGCGCCAGACTCCTTACAAGATGCCGCTAGGAAACGCGCTCTGTGCCTTTGATCAGAGGATAGTGTATCTGCAATAGAAGATACTCTGATTATATCCCATGTCTTCTGATGATGGGCAGCAGCATCAGTGGGGGGTTGTTCCTGACACCCTTGGGACCATGCAGCAAGAGCCTCATCCACATAGCTGAGCTGGGGCGGTTGCATATTTGCGGGCAGAATTAGGTGAGCAAGTCCAGAGGAGGCAGCAGCTGAAGCCAAGAAGGCAGAAGGTGCCAGCTGCACAGCGCTCCGAATTCCAAGCCCACCACGACGCACAGGCAAAGTGGATTGTGTCCAAGAAGGGTCACTATCAGCCAGTTGGATATTAAAAGAGCTACAGACTGTTGCTCTGAGTTCATCATCATAGATCTTTAAACTGGACGAGAGAAAGCAAGGTGACGTTCTGAGAAGGTACAGAAGTTTAGGTATGGCCAAAGAGTGACGCAATAGGAGATAGGCATCATGACAAGTTAGGTAATGGAGTTTCTCATGAAGGCACTTCAGCATGGCGATCTTGGTATCAATGGCAACAGTAATGGAACCGATCGGTGACCCAATAGTGTGGCATCAGCTGCATTAACCACACGTATCCTAGATACCCAATAGTGTGGCATCAGCTGCATTAACCCCACGTACCCTAGATACCCAATAGTGTGGCATCAGCTGCATTAACCCCACGTATCCCAGATACCCAATAGTGTGGCATCAGCTGCATTAACCACACGTATCCTAGATACCCAATAGTGTGGCATCAGCTGCATTAACCACACGTATCCCAGATAGAGCAGACTGTATGGTGGCGATGAGATCTGAGTTAACACCTATCACTTCGGATTTCTGGGGATTGAGCTCTAGACCAACAATTCCAGCTTCTTTCTTGATCACCTCAATGTCATGAAGAATGTCAGACAGAACCCTCCAGAGTGCCAATCATCTAGGTAAAAAATGCACAATTCAGACTTCAGCTGGGAGCAAACATGATGAATTGTGAGGCAGAAAAGGAGTGGCCCAAGAGGATCTCCTTGTTGGACCCCCTCTGATGACTGGATGATTTTGTCACTCAAAACAAGGACGAGGGGGACGAATACACAGAATGGACAAAAGGTGTGGTGTCCAGCAAGGGGATCCTCTCGTCCCTCTCTTATTCTCTTTGGTGTTGAATATCTTAGTGTCTGAGATTGTATTGGAGCCAGGCTGTGCCAATCTGTTGTACCATGCTTGGTATTTGGATGATGGTGTTGTGCAGGCTCGAGCACTGAGGTATGTAGAGTGCTGGCTATTTTAGAAGAAAAAGGTACATGTCAACATTAATAAATGTGAAGTTTTTTGTCACAGCGACCTAAGTCACTTCCCCCCATCAATGAAGCAATCCCACCAGCCAAACATTGAAATCTTAGGGATCCCCATTGGTGACCTAGATTTCTGTACCACCTTTATTTCTCATAAGCATGGTTTGGCTAAACAACTCATGCTACAGATAGAAGAAGTTGGAGCAGCTTGATCCTCAAGTAGCTTTAATGCTACTTCGCACTTGTAGTGGCTTTTGCAAACTATCTCATCTGGCTCGCGCTACTCCACCCTCGCTCTCCGTCAAAGCTCTGGAGCTTTTCGACCAGGATGTTAGAAGTTGTCTGTCTCAGAGTACTTCGGTAGACTTGACTGATGTATCATGGAATCAGGCCCAGCTAAGTTTGAGTAGAGGTGGTTTGGGTATGCGCTCTCTCATGCTTCATGCTCCAGCTGCTTACATTGCCTCCTTTTGTTCATCCGGCTATGGCCTCCAGTCTCTTACCCACCTCACCCATGCTGTGGAGATATTCAATGTATGTGTAGCACCAGCTGATACGATTTCGTTGGACTCCCTCGCATCTTCCAACATAAATCAAAAGATGCTTGTCATCCAAACTTGATGATTATCAACTTCAGGGCATATTTAACAGGTCCTCAGTCGCTGATAGGGCACGCCTATTATCCATCTCTGCCCCCCATTCCTCTTCTTGGCTTTCGGTTGTGCCATCAGAAGGCCTTGGGCTCCATTTCGAACCAAACCAATACAATGTAGCCCTTAAATGGTGGCTAGGTTTAGACACATCAAGTGGCTCTAGTTGTGCATTCTGCCCAGATTCTATCCTGGATCCACTTGGTCCACCATGCGTCCACGTGCAAACGAGGGGGAGACGCAGTTCATCGCCATAACCTGCTGCGAGATGTGTTTGCAGATTCCTGCCGCCTGGCTCACCTTCCTGTCAAGCTCGAAGTAGGTAATAATTTAACTCCAGACCATGACCACAGTAGACCCGCAGATGTCCTCGTCCACAATTGGTCACTGGGCAAGCCTGCAGCCTTTGACTTCTGTGTGACCTCTCCGCTAAATTCACTTATCCTTTCAGAAGCGGGAGTGTCTTCAGGAGTGGCGGCTCAGGCCTCAGAGATAAGAAAACACAACAGTAATGATGCTAAATGTGTGGAATTAGGTTGGGTGTGCATCCCTTTGGTTGTCGAGACGTATGGAGCATGGGGTCAAGAGGCAGTTAAAACTTTTGCGCAGTTGGCATCCAGGCTGGCAATTGCATGCTCCAAGCCTAAATCAGTCGTCATAAATGAGATTTACGGAAGGCTTAACACCTGCCTCATGAGATCCATTTCTTCGGCTATCCTCACCAGGATTGTGCCCTCATGAATTGTTATGTGTATGTAATTGTGCGTCAGTGTATTTTATATTGCATATCTTTAAAGTATGATTAATATATTTATTATTATTATTATTATTATTATTATTCCAAATACATATATGCTGTTGCTAAATTCAACAGTCAAGTTTCTGCTTTCTGATTTAGTTACCATAGAATCACTTACTGCTAACCCAGTGTCACAGAGAGTCCTGTCAGGAAAGCTGGAAAATCAATTGTTTCATTCTTTGTTGGGGGCTTCTTTTATTGCTAATAAAGCTCGCCTCCTTGCTGTCTCTGCTCCCCATGCTGCTTCCTGGATATCTGTGATACCCTCTGTTAGCTTGGGCCTACACCTGGATCCAAGTGAATTCCAGGTTGCCATTATATGGTGGCTTGGTATGGACACCTCTGGAGGTTCCCTGTGTTCTCTTTGTCCTGAAGTCGCTCTTGACCCTCTTGGCCACCATGCAGTTTCCTATAAGCGAGGTGGAGATGCAGTGATTCGGCACAACCTACTGAGGGGTGTATTTGCAGAAGCTTGCCGTTGTGCCCATTTTCCAATGAGGGTAGTGGGCTCACTCCTGTAATTAATTAAAGTCCAAGATTGTTCTGGAGAGAATTGCCCTGACATTCGCCCTAACAAGTGTCAGACTCAGCCTTCCATATAGGGCTGCAGGGGCTGTGGACTTTGGACAATTTTGTCTTGTGGCCAGTCGAGACTGCAAGCTGAGAAAAACCCACTTAGCTATTATTATTATTATATTTTCAGCTGTAAAAAATACAAACCTACTCGGAAATACATATAAATGACTTATTAGAATAATGTCATAAATCTGATAATGTCCATGATGTAGTGAAATGGTCCAATCCAAGTCCATGTCTCTATGGTCCCCTATCGTCCAATCCAAGTCCATGTCTCTATGGTCCCCTATCGTCCAATCCAAGTCCATGTCTCTATGGTCCCCTATCGTCCAATCCAAGTCCATGTCTCTATGGTCCCCTATCGTCCAATCCAAGTCCATGTCTCTTATCTTACTTGTGATCCCTTATGATGGCAGAGGCTAGTCGTGTTCCAATGCAGCCACATTTGAGAATGGGGTCTATCCCATTTATGAGCCAGGTTAGCTGCCAGTCTCCTCAACAAGTGTTCAGTCTCTTAGTGCATATATCATCAATGGCCTGTGTGAAGTTGCCCTTCAACTCAGTTACTGCTTGCTCATTAATCCTCTTCTTCTCTTTAACTGCAGATCCTGAAATAGACTCACTGGTGATGATGAGATGGAGCATCTGTGTATGGCCTTGATATCAAATAATGCCTTCACCTGAGGTTGCCATGCACCTCTTATCCCCAAATAATGCCTCCACCTGAGGTTGCCATGCACATCTTATCCCCAAATAATGCCTCCACCTGAGGTTGCCATGCATCTCTTATCCCCAAATAATGCCTCCACCTGAGGTTGCCATGCATCTCTTATCCCCAAATAATGCCTCCACCTGAGGTTGCCATGCACCTCTTATCCACAAATGCCTCCACCTGAGGTTGCCATGCACCTCTTATCCCCAAATAATGCCTTCACCTGAGGTTGCCATGCACCTCTTATCCCCAAATAATGCCTCCACCTGAAGTTGCCAGCAAATGCACCTAATATTGCCTCCACCTAACATTGATATATCTCATATCACCAAATCTAGTCGCCGTCGTAACATGAGAACTGGCTCTTAGTGGCTTGCCTCCATACCTGTGGTGCCATATCTTCTATCTGTCTTTTTGTTATGCTCTTCAGAATGGTGAGCCTCTCTTTTTGCAATCCAGGGCATACTGAAGAGGTAAAATAGCCCCACTTCCATCACATCTGGATGGTAGACAGAGAGGATCTGCATATAATGTACATCTAGGCTGCCACTCAGGTGCTAGATCAAGGTCATATTTCTGAAGAGGAAGTATAGCCATGCATGTGCGAAGTTCTTGTCTTCCCTTTCAGTGCTCTGCTGGATCAGAGTATGACTGTAATACGATTCTATGCAACTGGCAATCTCACTCCAAACACATACATACATATAGGAATACACACTAGCTTTAAATAGTGTTTCTTCAACATCCCTTGACCCCCTATCCCACAAGTGCAGTACTATGACAGGAAGTTCAGTTGAATTAGTATTCATCCTCCACAAAGGGTTTAAGCATCTATTCAGAGCCTTGCTGTCTATCCCATTACATGACTTTTGTGCATCACTCTGTTCCTGTAACTCAGTGTCAAACCAGTCCCCAGACCCTTAGTCCCCAGTCACACCCTTAGTCCCCAGACACACCCTTAGTCCCCAGACATTGCATGGAAGAGATCATTCATGCACTGTGAACACTGCAGCTGGGATACATATAGTCTACAAAGAGTCTACGCTGTCAATTGATTGGGTCATTCTTCATCAGTACACTGTGCATGAATTTCAGTTATGACAATACAACAAACCTATGGTCTGGAACATGCTATGGTCTGGAACATGCAGGCTGAATGCTTACTGTTCAAGTAGTTTTACATTTCAATGCCTGCATGTGAGTTGTAAGGAGTCTTCATTTGATCTGACGAAGTGACACAAACAACCGACTTTACACCATGTGCCTTCCCTCTACAGAGAGAGCGAAACAGGCTTACGTTTCTTTTAGTACACACAAACGTTACGCTTAAAAGCAGTCCTTGGGTGCTGTTTAGAGCCACAAAAACATACCAAGGAACAACACTGTTCACCGACATGGCTATAAAGCCAAACAGCCATGTCAGCCCCATCAGAATACCGAGAGATATGTAAACCCGCACGCGAGACTTTCCTTCCCCCGTTAAAGCCTTGTGCTTAAGCGTCGAGCAGAAGATTGACCAGCACGTGACTACAAAACAAGCGGTATTGAACAGCACTGACAGATAAACAGGGATTATAAAGCCTCCAATTAGTGCTCCTCGACTCGTAATCCAGCACCTGCTATTCTTTCCATACCCTATTAGGTCCACTGAAAAATTAAGGGCGACGCAAACGACAACAATCAAGAGCGGCGAAAGCCATCCAAATGCAAAGGCGCACATAAATATTTTCTTTTCCCTTTTGTGTTTCTGTGCCTCTGACAAATAATTAGATAAAAATGGCCTGGAAAATGAAAGGAGGAGGTGGAAAGCAATGACGGACATCCAGCTAAAGCGAGAGAGAAACGTGAAGTGAAGGATTATAGCAGTGGAGACGCAGTATTCGTGTGAGGAAACATAATGGGCGATTGTCAGAAGCCCAACCAAGGCGATGTCGGAAGCCAGAATGGCTACTGCAAGATTCATAAGTAGTTTTCCGGGAAGAGTCCGGAGCTCACGGAACAGGAGATAAGTAATAATCAAGACCACACATCCTACGATGGACATGCCCCCTCCTACGTATGTCAGGATAACTAGGCCCAGCTGTGCAGGTATCTGGAGGAGATGGGTGGAGCATAAGAAAACTGATGCGTTGAACTTGCACAGTCTGCCTTCTGCAGTTGTCCCAATGTAACCGTCTTTTAGTTGATCGAGAGGCCCGTAGTACTGAACAATGTTCAGAAAACGTGTGTCATTGGAATACAGCTGTACGCACGCATCGTTCATGTTCTCAAAGCACGTGCTCGTATGTAGTGCTTCGCTGCTTCCGGTCAAGTTGAACGTTGTGTTAAAATGCATCTTGAGACATTCCGTGGCCACCCGCATTTCTCCGGGCAGGCAGACTTGGTCTTGGCAGTATCCGTCCATATCCGGAGCGCTTCTTGGCACGAATACTTGGCCGGCTTTACACAGCCCCGAATTCCGTACGTCGATGAGGAGGCTAAGTGACACACTGGGAAATGCCGACGCCGGCCCAGAAAACTCTGTTAGGTGTATTCTGTTTCGCCAGCCCGGCACAGATGATCCGATGCTGAAATAGATGGCATTAAGTTGCCTGGTTTCTTCTGAAGAGTACTTATATTTTGTGGCACACGCATCTTCCATCGCCAAGGCTGGAACGCCATCACAAAGGGCACAATCTAGGTTCTTGTAGATGCGATCTTCCCACACGACGGGACAGGAATAGCTTTCGCATCTCTCAGCCGTTGCGTCGCGCACGTGACCGTCGGAGCACGTCCTTATCGCTTGTGAGACGCAGGGTCGCGTGACACAGCCCCGGCAGTTGGGCGGCGGCGTGAACTTCTGGAAAGTGCACAGCTGGACTAAGTCGGCTATCGCCACGTTCGTATAGTTCGCAGTGGGACAAGTGTAATATTGAAGCCAAAATACGAGGTCTATTGGTCGCTCTCCGTTGCAAATGGCGCAGTACTGATTGCTGTAAGTCACTCCGGAGGAATTGGACGTGACGGGAAAGGTTGTTACGTTGGCGCATTTCTGTCGTACACTTTGGTCTGCCCACTCCGCGCTGCAGGTCGTTACCATCAGAGAGTAGCTCCCACCATTGTCGTCGGACGAAGCTCCGATGCTTTTGCACGACCACTGCGGTCGGCGGCCCGCCCATAACGGTTGCGACGCGGCGCTGGCGTTGCAGCAATCACCGTAAAAGGAACAGTCTTTGTCTTGACGGCAGAAAGCGTATCCGATTACTCTCGTCGCCAGAGGATTACGGTTGTCTCCATCAGCGCAACACGCACATGGTTCGGTGGAGCCGATGCATTGGGAGAGCGCTTCACACCACGGAGGACATTTTTGAGCCAGCGACACTGCGGTTTGACATAAAACTAACAACAAAATCGTAATAGCTACCATTCCGTCTTCACTGCCATGTGCTGTATTGTTATATGGTATATTGCATCATCTAATTGCAGAGAGTTCAAAGGTGGTAAACTAAGGTGTCGAACTCTGTGATTACCTCAAACAACACCACTGCGAGCAAGCACAACCAAGTTTCAATTAAAAATTCTGGGTCCAGGCTCCAGCAACGTCTCTGACGTCAGTGGTGTTTCCTTAAGGACCCTCGCAATGCAGCAGCTGTGTTGGCCCAGTGCCTGGCGTAGAGCTTCTGTCTTTTACTGTATGCTATTTGTTTGCTTTTAATTTTATATATAATAATGGAACGTTCTATACGAAAATGGGTCTTGTGGATTTTATTTTATAACATAAAATTTAAATCGATATATCTTCCGAAATATTAACGCTATCGGGTTCCTATTTTTAACACAACATACCACACCATTACTATATGTGAAAATCCATTTTGGTGTCTTACACATGCGGGGTACCGACGTTACAAGGTCCGATACCCCGTAGGGTTCAAAACGGCCACATCTTCAGGTAGGAGTGTCCAAATTGGTTCAAAATAGGTACGGGTCCTACCACTATTGATTAGTTCTGTTCGTTAATTTTTGCTTTATCCGTTATGGAGATACAAGTGTGCAAAGAAATTGCATATTTCCCGGGCGTTACGCGCCATTAACGTATTACGTGGACGTCCTCGAAGCCAGTCGTAATACGTTAATGGCGCGTAACGTAAAACAGCAACTTCTCTCCGTAAAACAGAGGCTTACTTTTTTTTTTTTTTTTAACTTTTTTCCGTGAAATTGTTTTTTTCCAACATACCGTATTTTCGTGAATTTTGGCGGCTCGGGCGTTCCATAGGACCCGCGAAACTAGCGTTAACTTAGAAAGCAAATATCTTATCACCTGTTGAAGTAAAAATTAACGAAAAGGATATATAAGTACCTCAAGAGCTTCTCTAACTGGAAACCGAATTTGAGGCAATGCCGACACTCCTGCAGGGAAATACTCGTGTTTCGAACCCCTGGAGGTAAGACCTCTTGTATTTTCCTCAGGGAGTGGAGCTAAGAGACAATATTCGATTTATCCATAGAGAGATGGTGTGGCATCATGTGGTGAAAATAGGAAGTCGACAGCATTAACCGTTCGGACGCTACGACGATTCACGCGCATAGCATTTTTATAGTTATAATGTTATAAAACATAGGACATTTTGTCCCATATTACTATACATACATTGTATGCATAGCAATATTATTACAATAATAATAATAATGATGATGTATGAATTGGGAGTAAGATGATTTTGGATCCTTTCTATTCAAGGAGAATTGTAGACCTCTGAAGCCAAGCTGTTGGCTTTGCCACCTAAAACTTCTGCAACTGGCGCTGATGACCAACCCTGTTGATAGTTTGATAGTGGATAGGAGAGCAGTTCTGTAAAGTGTGATTGTTGAGTTTATAATGCATGTATATATGTCCACAGAAAACAGCCATTACTTAAAATAAAAATAGTACTCCAATTAGTACTATAAACAATGGTAAAAATTAGATTTCTATACGAAAAAGAAACTATTGCTTTCCATCATGTGTGGATTTTGAGTTCTGGTATGTTGTAGTAGAGGTCAAGTGAGTCAGGATTGGCTAGAGCACCTCTCTGCTTGACATCTTCTCCAGCTATAATCTTCTTCACTGCAACCTCCACTTTCTTTGCATTGATGGTGTACTGTAGGATGACAGAGAAGGTCACTACAGAACATGATGTTACACTAACATGACAACTGTTACATTAACACAGTATGACATTACACTAACACTAACACAATGCTAACATGCACACAGAAGGGAGTGCATTGGTATATGACAACACAGTGCTACATATAAACAGGAATACATGTTGAATATTAGAGACTGCAGTGAGGGTCAATAATTTCAAAGGGACTTACTGGGATATCCTTGGTTTCTAAGACAATACTTGGCACATGCCTGGCACTGAGCTGTTTTCTGATCTCTGTTTTCACCTTCTCTACTACTTCCTTAGAGAACCTGATGGACCAATAGGAATTCAGTCATGGGGTAACAGTATGAACATCGCAGACCTATGTCCCGGGGCCATCTTCAGAAACAGAACGACTCTCTCATCATCATCATGCTTTTGTCCAACACACAGGCTGTCCGCAATGCCTTCCATGTGCTCCACTGAGATTGGAGAAAGTTGTATGTAAGTAACAGGCTCATTTGTGGCAAAGGAGTTAATGGTGTATCTAATCTATTTTATTAGTCCAGACATTTCATGGCTATTAGGTTTTGTGACAAGATCGCACTTACCTACATTGTAGATTTCAGCGCTTCCAAACCTCACACCATTTGGGTTGAGTGTTCCATCACTTCACACATACACACATACACACATACACACACACACACATATAAGGTGATGTGTAGGGAACGACACGCGACACGTACCTCCTTCCAAGCATGACCACACCCCCAGTTGTAGAGCTGATTACACAGTAGTCTCCATGTGCCCACACTCCACTGAACATGCAAAAGTAAGCTTTCCGGTACTTCTCTCCATCCTTATCGTTCCAGAAATGGGTGGGCATCGATGGGAATGGCTTGGTGCACACCAGCTCTCCACTTTCATCATACACTGGCTTCCCTAGAGGAGATAAAGCATTTTCATCTTTTATTCCCTCCCTCCCCACTCCTCATTGCCCCCCCCCCCCCTCATCCTCTTTCCTCTTTTTCCTCCCTCCCTCTCTCCCTCCTTCCCTCCCTCTCCTGCCATCTCTCTCACCGTCCAAGTTCCATGACTCCACAGCGTATCCAAGGTTACGAGACTGGATCTCTCCTTTGTACACTGGTAAAGTGTGGTTCTCACCAACAAAGCACGAAATGATATCTGTGCCACCTGGAAAATGACATTGTATGGACCCAGAGGGTAGCGTCTGTGTACACACATACGTGCACACACACAGACACACAGACACACACCACACAGACATACACACAGACATACACACACACACACACACACACCACAGACACACATACACACACACATACAGACACACAGACACACATACACACACACACACCACACAGACATACACACAGATATACACACAGACACACACACAGACACACATACACACACATACACACAGACACACACACAGACACAGACACACATACACACACACATACATACACATAGACACAGATAGACACACAACACACACCTGAGATGGATCCCAAAAGAACATCCTTCTTGATGTACTTGTACACATACTCATAGCTCTGTGGCTTCAGAGGAGACCCAGTAGATAGAATGGTGCGCAATGTGTCCAGATGATGGGTTTCAACTAAAATGGTGACATCACTTAACAACCATAACATAGCAACTATCCACAAAATGGCGGCCATACTCGGATGAATGTTCTTCTCTTCCAGGGCAGCCAGCCATCTTGCTCCAGTGCCCAGAACAGTTAAGCTGCAATGATTGGACATTGTGTAGTCATATAACGATCAGATGAGGGTCACATGAGAGTCACATGCATCGCATGATAATCACATGAGAATCACATGGAGAGATGGAAATACCGATTGGACATTGGATATTTTCCGAGCAATTCTGCCATGGTCTACATGCAAATATGTCTGTTTGCGGACTAATCAAATATTATAGATAAATGTGCAATGTGTTGCATCACCACATAGCACACTAGACAACATGTTGTATACAACATTTAATGCTATTGCTGAAGGTTTCTTTCATAATACAAGCATCATGTTGCCTTGAATAGATCATCTTTTTATTTGGAGTGTTTATGCTAGAGTAGAGTAGTTTTCTGTGTTTGGATGAAAAAATTAATGTGCTATATTCACAGGGGTTAAAATAATGGATACCAAGCCAGTGGGCTGACCAAAAGCACCATTGTCCAGAAATTTGTATTACAAAATGGCAATTTCCACCTCACACTCACATCACACCCTCCCCATTCACCTCACACATCACCACAAACACCTCCCCATTCCACCTCACACATCACTCACACCCCTCCATTCCACCCACACATCACTCACACCTCCCATTCCCTCACACATCACACAGCACCCTCCCCATCCCCCCCTCACACCCTCCCATTCCACCTCACACATCACTCACACCCTCCCCATTCCACCTCACTCACTCACACACCCCCCCATTCCCCCCACACATCACTCACACCCTCTCCATTCCCCTCACCCCACCCACCCCCCATTCCCACAACCCCTCTCCATTCCACCTCACCCCCCCTCCCCATTCCACCTCACAACCCCTCTCCCCTTCCACCTCACACATCACTCACACCCTCTCCCATTCCACCTCACACATCACTCATACCCTCTCCCATTCCACCTCACCATCTCACTCCACCCTCCCCATTCCACCTCACACATCACTCACACCCTCTCCCATTCCACCTCACACATCACTCACACCCCTCTCCATTCCACCTCACACATCACTCCACCCCTCCCCCATTCCCCTCACACCCTCTCCATTCCACCCTCACCTCACTACCCCCTCTCCCATTCCATCTCACACCCTCTCTCCATTCCTCCCACCTCCTCACCCCTCCCCATTCCACCTCCATCACTCACACCCTCTCCATTCCACCTCACACATCACTCACACCCTCCCCATTCTACCTCACATCACTCACACCCTCTCCCCATTCCACCTCACAGATCACTCACACCCTCCCCATTCCACCTCACATCACTCCACCCTCTCCCATTCCACCTCACCATCACTTACACCCCTCTCCCCCCTTCACACCCTCACACCCTCTCCATTCCACTTCACACATCACTCACACCCCTCTCCCATTGGAACCACATACTTACCCAAATTGGTCTACACAGTCCCAAAGTACATTTGGCGTGGGGATGAATGGGGACCCATCATACAGTACCACTGTCGAACCCACAGCCAGCGCACTAACGAGCCAGTTCCACATCATCCAACCAGTCTGGAAAAAATGATCTATCACATGACAGTCACATGATATGAAGAGGGGAACACACAGTGGCATAATAAAGGATGATATCTTTGCTTGTCATGTCTCCAAGAAGGATGTGCTCTTTCAGATGTTCTATTAGGGTCCCCTGGATCAATGGTAAAGAACAGCCATGGTAACAAGTAACCATGGTAATGGTAACTAAGGGCTCACCCCCACAGAATGGACCATGCACTTTGGGATTCCAGTTGTCCCCGAAGAGTACATCACAACAGGGGATGGTTGAAGGGCACCTGCTCAAACTCCAAAGACGCATCCTCAAATTCGCGCACAAAGTCATCGTAAAGCACACTGGAAAACACAACACTTGTTCACAGCACACACACACAGCTCTCAGCCAGTGACAGAATGCTCACCAGTTGGGTATGCGGGAAGTGTCAATGTCTTTGGTACCACAGAATGGGAACAGGACCACCCTCTCAAGAGAGGTCAGACCTAGGGCAGGAAGAAGTACACACAGTTCTTCACCTCTTCTTCCTCTCCCTTCTCCTCCCCTTCCTCCTCTCCCTTCTTTCTCTCCCTTCTCCACCTCCTCCACTCCCTTCTCCCCCTTACCATTCACAACACTGAGTAGCTTCTCAGTGTGGTCCCATGTCTTTCCATTGTACCTCACTGCCTCCACAGAGAAGATGACCTTAGGGCATATCTGTGAGAACCTATCCAGAACACCCTAAAGGTAACAGTGTAAAGTGTGAGGAGTGTGTGTGATTGTGAGGATGTGTGAAAGGTGGTGTGTGATTGAAAGGTATGGAGTGTGTGTAATTATGGGGACATGAGATGGTGAGGAGATGAGACATAGGGGCCCAGTCCCCAGTCCCCAGCACTCACAGTAACCCCAAAGTCAGGGGATGTGCATGTCCACGCAGCTCCTAGGCTCGCTGTTGCCAGCATGGCTTCAACAGCAAGGGCACAGTTTGGCAGGTACCCTGTTCAGAGGGCAGGAGGGACACCCACAGAAGATGGCCACACCCACTTAGGTGCAACCAATATGACATACCAGCCACTCTGTCGCCTTTGGCCACGCCCACAGCTCTGAGGGCAGCCGCAATGCTTGCCACTCTCTTTCTAAGTTCCGCAAAAGTGACCTTGGCTGGGGTCTGACCCTCCCCTGTGTGAAGAGAGGAGAGGGGAAGATGGGGATGTGTGTGCAGAGGGGTGTGGCTTTAAGGCATACTCACCACAGGTGATGAGGGCAACCTTGTCCCCATCCAATCGCAACAGGTTCTCAGCATAGTTCAGTGTGCATCCCCTGAACCATTCAGGGATCTCCACAATGCCCTTCTTTGTGTCCACCACCTTTGAAAGAGACATGAGGGTGTGGTCAGTGAAGGTGAGGGCGTGGTCAGTGAAGGTGAGGGTGTGGTCAGTGAAGGTGAGGGTGTGGTCAGTGAAGGTGAGGGCGTGGTCAGTGAAGATGAGGTATGGTCAGTGAAGATGAGGTATGGTCAGTGAAGATGAGGGTGTGGTTAGTGAAGATGAGGGTGTGGTCAGTAAGGATGTTCTGTGATGCTCATGAAGCGTTCATGGACGTCATATTGGCAAACATTTGTAAGTGTGTGCATGTGCAATTGTGTGTGTGTGTATGTGCGTGTGTGTATGTGCGTGTGTGTGTGTGTGCAGGTGTGCGTGTGTGTGTGCAGTTGTGTGTACAGGTACCTACCTCTTCATAGGGTTGAGAGTGCAGTATATTGGAGTAGTCAAAGAATGCAGCCCAGAACTTGTCATAAGATTCAACAGACCACTTCCACAGTTCATGGTAATTATCTAAATACGAATATAGTATGCGCATGAAGTGGTGGGACGCAAAGTCACACCATAGTGTCAGGCCACCAGCGATTTAATGTAATTCATTACAGTGGCGCGTTGCCAGCTGGGATTAGGCAAGGTCAATCATGTAAGGTCAATCATGTGGCAGCCTCCTGAGGCGGCTTATGTACATTACGGATGGGAAGGGTCGTGCCGCATGTGCGAGGAGAATTTTCCCTTGCACAGTTTTTCTGCTCCCCAACCACACACCGAATCCCGTTATCCATTCCGCTATGAAGGCACACTAAAAAAAAACGTACTGAGGTTTGCGCCATATTTCTTGTTCACTCGTTCTCTGAACTCGTCTATGTGCGTTCTCTGCCCATGGGGCTTCCACATCAGCTTCGGAGCCTGCATCTCTGTAGCTGCTTCGAAACGGTCGACACTTGACACGCCTACGGCGCCAAAGAATAGAAGAATAGAATTTAATAAGAAACAATTATACTGAAATTAATTGTAATACATCTCGCGTGATGTCGGAAGAGGTGCATAGTGTTGAGGGCTTGCTGGAAAAAGCGCAGAAGGGCCTGGATGAGCACGAACTATCAGAGCTAAAAAGAATTCTTTATGGCCGGCCTGCTGAGTACGTTTATGAGAGTTTTTAACCAGGAGCATATACCACTACAATGTTTACCTTTTTAATTGTTTTTTTTGTTTTTTTTTTAATAAGTGTTCTCCCAATCCCGGAGGAGGCTTTGAAGTTGGGAGAAGATAAGGACTTCGAGGTAAAAGCGTACAAAATTACTGCTGCGCAAGAGCAGACAAGAGCTCCCAGGCTAGTGAGGGTGGCTGTCGTGCAGAACCACATCGTGCGACCTACCACCGACCCTATAGTGGAGCAGGTGAGGAGGTGGGGCCTTCCGTAGTGTCACGTGCAAACGAATCTCTTTGTACTGTCCAGAGAGCCGCTGTACACGCCCGTATCCAGGACATAACGCATGCCGCGTATCTTTGTGGCGTCAATGTCATCTGTTACCAGGAGTGCTGGCGTAAGTACTCCCACCACACCTCATCTCTCTCCTAGCGTCCTCTTTCCTCTCTCCATACTCTCCCTCCCTTCTCTAGCCACCCCTTTTTTTTTCTGTACAAGAGAGAAGCAGCCATGGCTTGAACTGGCCGAGTCATCAGAGAGTGGGCCATCTGTTCTGCTGTGCAAAGAGGTGTGTGCACTCAGGCTTACAACTCTCTTAGGGAAATCCCCTTCTGCTACCCCGCCCACCCACTCATCTACATGTTTTTCCTTTATTTTATCACACTTGTTTGTTATCTCTCACCATTTGGTGTTCAGATGGCGAAGAAGTACAATATGGTCATCGTATGTCCCATCTTGGAGAGGGACGACACTCACTCACATATTATATGGAACACTGCTGTCGTCATCTCCAACTCAGGGAAGGTGATGGGCACCAGTCGCAAAAACCACATCCCAAGGGTCGGCGACTTTAATGAGGTGGGTGTGGCATTTGGTGGGTGTGCCTTAGTGTGAAGGTCACCTCTCTTCCCGTGGGTGTGTTCCTCCAGTCCACCTACTACATGGAGGGAAATACAGGACATAAAGTGTTCCACACACAGTTTGGTACGGCATAAAGGGAGAGGGGAGGAGGAGGGCCCTCATCTGTGTGAGGGGTTTCTTCTTTCAGGTCGTATAGCTGTGAACATCTGCTATGGGCGCCATCATCCTCTTAACTGGCTGGCGTACGGGCTGAATGGGGCCGAGATCGTGTTTAACCCTTCTGCCACAGTTGGTGCTCTGAGGTAGTCATTTGATCTCTCCTTGTGACCTTATCTTTCTTGCTTGTCTCTCGTCCAGTGAGCCTATGTGGCCCATTGAGGCTAGGAATGCAGCCATTGCAAACTCATATTTTGTGGCTTGTAACAATCGTGTTGGAACTGTAAGTATGATAGCAATGGTGCTTGTGTTATGATCCTCCTCCCCCTTCCCTATGATCCTCCTCCCCCTTGTCCATCTTGTGATCCTCCTCCCCTTCCTTGTCCATCTTGTGATCCTCCTCCCCCTTCTTTGTCCATCTTGTGATCCTCCTCCCCTTCCCTATCCACCTTATGATCCTCCTCTCCCTTCCTTGTCCATCTTGTGATCCTCCTCCCCCTTCCTTGTCCATCTTGTGATCCTCCTCCCCCTTTCTTGTCCACTTGTGATCCTCCTCCCCCTTCCTTGTCCATCTTGTGATCCTCCTCCCCCTTCCTTGTCCATCTTGTGATCCTCCTTCCCCTTCCTTGTCCATCTTGTGATCCTCCTTCCCCTTCCTTGTCCATCTTGTGATCCTCCTCCCCCTTCCTTGTCCATCTTGCGATCCTCCTCCCCCTTCCTTGTCCATCTTGCGATCCTCCTTCCCCTTCCTTGTCCATCTTGATCCTCCTTCCCCTTCCTGTCCATCTTGTGATCCTCCTTCCCCTTCCTTGTCCATCTTGTGATCCTCCTCCCCCTTCCTTGTCCATCTTTCGATCTCCTCCCCCTTCTTTCTGCCCTATGGTCTCCTCCCCTTCTCTTTTGGCCTCACCAGGAGGTTTTTCCCCATGAGTTCACATCTGCAGATGGAAAGCCAGGTAAGGAATGTAATTACTGGTTATGTAATTATTCTTTTGTTACATGTTGGCCTAATAACTAATCTTTTATTTGTATATTACATTATATTATGTAATTGATAATGTTTTTGCACCTAGCTCACAAGGACTTCGGCCATTTCTATGGCTCTAGCTACATTGCTGCGCCTGATGCCAGTAGAACTCCAGTAAGCCCCTCAAGAGAGGAGGGTCAAAGCTATCTCTGATCCCTCAAGAGAGGAGGGTCAAAGCTATCTCTGATCCCTCAAGAGAGGTGGGTCAAAGCTATCTCTGATCCCTGCAGGGTCTGAGTCGAGTGCGTGATGGACTGTTGGTGGGTGAGATTGACCTAAATCTGGTAAGGCAGATTCGAGACAAGTGGAGCTTTCCTGTGAGTATGCAGGTAGAGTATAGGTCAAGCCTTCATCCGATTGGTTGGGATTTCTTTAGATGACCATGAGGCTTGACATGTATGCAAAGGAAATATCAGATGCATGCAAGCAGGACTTCAAGCCTCAGGCAGTGTATGAACCAAGCGAATGAGTGCAGCAGGCTATTATATCGTGTATGGAAGAAAAGATTTATAGTTTGTAATAGTCAGTGGGTTGGGCTCAGCGGTTGATAGAAAGGAACGAGGATCTGTGTGGCGTTGGTGACAGAATAAAGAGCCGTTTTGGTGTTATTAGAGTGTGAAATGGTGCTAATTTCCGTTCACATCTAAGTCAAGTGTCTATCTGTCAAAAGTTCATTATGCATTGCAAGTTGCGATTGAAAGGAGCGGTAGCGTGCAACATGTCTGTGTTGCAGAACTATTGGTGAATTCTCGGCACCTGCATAGTCGCGGAAAGCCGATTACGCACCAAGTATTGAAAGCGACACAGGGCATTGCTGCGTTAATTTATAATTGGTGTCTTCCGTTGCTCGTGACGTAAACCTATCAACCACTTCCGCTCGACACCAATGGGCGTTTCCTTTAAATTGTTGGCAATAACGGTAAGCGCCCTTCGTGGAATGCTAGTTTGACCGGACCGAACAAGTTTGACTTTAACGAGAAAAAACGTATTTCACCCCAACTGAATCAAAATTGTCCCAGCCCCACACAGAGAGTCAAGTACAGTGAGATGCCGAATAAAGGAATTACCATTAGCGTTACCGCGGAAACCAACTCGGGCGGGAGAAAGCATATGGAGGACTATTTGTCCGTGAAGTTGGCGCCCAATGAAGACCTTAGGAAGATACCAGAGTTGAGGGAGCAAGCGTATGTGGCTGTTTTCGACGGACACGGAGGCAAGGAAGCCGCCAAATACGCCCGAGAAAGACTATGGGACACCATCCAGAGTCAACCCAAGTTTCAATTGTCGGACGCAGAAAGCATCTGTGAGGGCATTCGTGACGCCTTTGAGGGCCTCCACGAAGAGATGCTACAACACAGAGGTAACGCCCGTACGCTGTTTACACGAGTCGTTTACTTAGCCGAGTGGGGTTTGCGCACGTCATCAACTCCCACTCTCTTATCACAGGCACTTGGAAGCCGAACAAGATGGGTGACCCCAGTACTGCCGGAACCACAGCTTCGGCTGTCATCTTCCGACAGGACAAGATCTTCGTAGCGAACGTTGGGGACTCTACGGCTGTTCTAGGTACGCACGCACTTAACTTATTCACACAAAAACGTGTACCCTCCTCTCCCTTTCTCTCTCCCTCTGTCTCTCTCTCTCACATATACACACCATACACACATCACGATTCTTACGCACACAAATGTAAACATGTATACTACAACACATAAAATGGTATATACACACACACACACGCACATACACACACAACACATAGCTGTCAATAACCCATATGGACATATGCCAGAAGAACCAGCTGTCTTGGCCCAGGTTCTCACCAAAGACCACAAACCGGACGATCCATCAGAGACCCAATTGATTGAGAGCTTAGGTAAGAAGACCACATTCAGAAGTTGCCAGTGCAGTCAAGTATGTGATTATTTCCAGGGGGACATGTGGTAATGAGCAAGAAAGGAGTCCCCAGAGTGGTGTGGGAGCGCCAGCGTCAGAGGTCAAGGGCAGGAACAGAGCTCGAGCAGGACAAGCACACGGACAGCATCCCTTTTCTCAGTGTGTCCCGCTCGCTGGGAGACTTCTGGTCGTATAACCCAAGGACACAGAAGTACACAGTCTCCCCATCCCCTGATGTGACCGTTGTACCCCTAAACCTGAGCGAGCAGAAGTTTGTGGTCATTGCCAGTGATGGTCTGTGGAACGTCATGACTCCCCATGAGGTGGTGAGCTTCATTTGGGACTATGAGCATGACACACTGTGCCAAGAAGAGTCCAAGGATGTTGTCAGGGCACTTATCAACGAGGCTCTACGGAGATGGAAATCCAAAGGTTTACTGGCAGACAACATTGCTGTCCTCATTGCGTTCCTCAGCGAGCAACCTCCTCCCCAGTCCACACAGGATGCTGCCACTTTGGATTCAAAGGAGGCCACACCCCTCATTGAGGACGCCCTCCCTGATGTTAGGCTCCTGCAGAGTGCCACACCCCCACCCCCTGAGCAACAGAAAGTGCCTGCTATTGTTGAACGCCAGTCCTTCTCCAGGTCAGGTAGCCATTACTACTACAAGGAAACCCTAGCCGATGGTGGTACCATTGAGTATGACACCAAAATCAAGCTTCGTGGGAGAAAGCACAAGTCAAGGGACTCTAGAGTGTCCAGAAGGACTGGATCTAAAAGGACAAGGTCTGGAGAGGAGGGAGAAGAGGAAGTGGAGGATACGAGGGAGGAGGTGGGGGAGGCGAAG
Organism: Ephydatia muelleri; assembly: GCA_013339895.1. NCBI lineage: Eukaryota > Metazoa > Porifera > Demospongiae > Spongillida > Spongillidae > Ephydatia > Ephydatia muelleri. Next base: position 481,444 of record JABACO010000015.1, read on the forward strand.
GAGGGAGAGGAGGAGGAGCTTGTAGTACCCCAACTCAAGCGCAGCAGAAGGATGAGTCCTTCGCTCCTGGCCATCACTGAGGAGGGCCATGTCTCTGACAGCAGCAGCAGTGGTGTCTACAGCGATGGCTTCTCGCCAGATGGTGTTAAAGAGCCTGTGGGGGGGCTCTTTGGGGTTAAAGAACTTGCTGGCTCATCAGGGTAAGCCCCATTGTTTGTGGGAAGAGCAGAGCTGTGCTGTGATGTGGTTGACTTAATTAGAAAGGGTGGGAAGTGAGTGAGCACAAGAGAACTGCAGTGTAGGCCCATTGAGAGCTGACACGTGGCTCTTTTGATAGCAGGCTGTGTAGCTCTATTAAGAATGAACAACATAGGGCTATTATTGCTGTCAAAATCTAGGTATTCTGGTGTGACAGTGTCCCACATGCACATAGTGTTTATCCACACAATCAATTCCAACCACAGGGCAAGTTTGAGCGTGCTTAGGCATGGCAGTGTCATCAGCTGACCTCTGGGCTTAGGTAGGCAAAAAAGCCTTTACACCTTTTTTTTGTGAAAGCCTTACAAAATCTCCGCACAAACACATGTGGACCCTTAGTATGAGCCTTTTTGGTAATAAGGTGGAGAGAATGTATGTATAACTACTTAATTTATACTGTCATGAACTGGTATAACCACACTTCTTTAGGTCTCATCATGGTGTGCTTCAAAAAGAAGGCATCAACTGAAGGTACCATCTGGGCAAGAGGGTCAACCATTGCAGCTACAAAGGCCTCTCTTACCTTTTTAAATCGAACTGTTTACAAATAGAGAAAGGCGTCATTATATATTCCAAATATTTTTCAGAGCAGTATTTTTAATAGCTTTGTTCTCTCCTCTTGCTAGTCTCATTCTCACCAGTCCATATATCTGCAGAGCTGTTAACATTTACATACACACATTTTCACTGCAATTTTTAAAATAGAAATTATACAAGTGGTATTGTTTATGGCTTTATGTACTTGAGTGTTTGTGTGTGTGTTTGTGTGTATGTGTGTTTGTGTGTGTATGTGTATTATAGAGCACTTTAGCCAATGCTCACTGTTAGTGTGTGATGGACTCAAGCCACTACAACATCGTCATCATGAAGCCTAGTCTACTACAAACTGACAGAGAGTCATTGCAAAAGAAGTCTCACTTTTCATTAGTACCCAACAGATCCTTAAGTACTACACAGACACTTTGACATCGCCTCTTGTGTGCAGTATGTATGGCCTTTGGCATCAAACTCTCTGATTAAATATGACCAAACATGGTCAATTGTAGAGCCAGCATTTCACCTTGTCTCATCCCCAGAGCCAGTACCACTCCTCATCCCCCAGAGCCAGTACCACTCCTCATCTCCCAGAGCCAGTACCACTCCTCATCCCCCAGAGCCAGTACCACTCCTCATCCCCCAGAGCCAGTACCACTCCTCATCCCCCAGAGCCAGTACCACTCCTCATCCCCCAGAGCCAGTACCACTCCTCATCCCCAGAGCCAGTACCACTCCTCATCCCCCAGAGCCAGTACCACTCCTCATCCCCCAGAGCCAGTACCACTCCTCATCCACCAGAGCCAGTACCACTCCTCATCCCCCAAAGCCAGTACCACTCCTCACCCACCAGAGCCAGTACCACTCCTCACCCACCAGAGCCAGTACCACTCCTCATCCCCCAGAGCCAGTACCACTCCTCATCCCCCAGAGCCAGTACCACTCCTCATCCCCCAGAGCCAGTACCACTCCTCATCCCCTAGAGCCAGTACCACTCCTCATCCCCCAGAGCCAGTACCACTCCTCATCCCCCAGAGCCAGTACCACTCCTCATCCCCCAGAGCCAGTTATTACGGTACATACACTGGCTGAGGGCAAGGTGAAACTATTTACCATCTGTGTCAACAATTTAATCAGATCACTAATGTGCGAGGGTGTTCCCCACATCAGATGGTAGATATAGTGCTTGGAAGATAAATAAGCTTGAATCTATTGTGACAAGAGAGCATATCCAAACTTTCACCCATCAAGGAGTGCTGTTCAATTCCCACACATGTAATGGCTACTCTATTATAAGCTTACCAATTCTTTTGTAGTAGCATTGTACAGTCTGGGGACAATTCAGCTCGTCCCCAGGCTAAGCTTTTAAGATGAATTCTAATTCGTCATATGTATGGTCAATATTTTATTGTCCATGGAAAAAAAAACAAAAAAAAACAAAAAAAAACGTTCTACGAGATAATGACCCTAATGGATTTATGTTTATAACATAAAAAACTCAAATTGCTGTAGCTTACGACCGGTTAACTCTAGCAACTTCTTATTTTCAACACTTCGTCCTACACCATTTTACTATGTGAAAATGTATTTTGATGCCTTGCACAATCATAGTGCCGACGTTACGAGGTCCGATACCCCATCTGGTTCAAAACCTCTACTTCTTTAGGTAGGACCGTTCAAATCGCCGCGGTATCAAATTCGGTGTGTACGTAGAGGGGTCCTGTCGCTATTGATTTGTTCTGTTCGTTAATTGCTTTATCTATTACGGAGATACTGCTGTGCGAAGTTGATGCACATTTTCCCGGTCGTTTCGCGCCAATCATTTTGGTAAACCGCTTGGCGGAATCGAATGTGCATTAACTTTGCACAGCGGTATCTTCATAACGGATTGAATACAAACTAAACAAATCAATAGCGACAGGACCCCTCTACGTAAACATCGAATTCGAAGAGATTTGAACGCTCCTACCTAAAGATGTGGAGTTTAAGTATCGAACCTCGTAACGTTTATGCAAGGCAGGAAAATACATTTTCGCGGGAATTCACATGGTGTAGGACGAAGTGTTGAAAAATAGGAAGTTGTTAGCGTTAACAGGTCGTAAGCTATAGCAATTTGAGTTTTATGTGTTATAAACATAAATCCACTAGGTCATTATCTCATAGAACGTTCCATATCCTTTTTCGAATAAGACTTGCACAAAAGATTTATCTAGGGTTCCGGGGGTGTGGTTGAATCTTATACGGCCATTTTTTTTTGACAATGCGCAAGGGGTGGATCATGAATTGTGTATTTTATGACACCATGTCTATGAATAACTGTAGTACTGTCACGTGAGTAACCACTCGGGCCTCGTGGTGATGAGATGGAAAGGTAACGGTGGCTGTCAGTGTTGGCAAACTGTGTGAAATGATGTAATGGTTTATCCATTCTCTGAGGTGGTGATGGTGGCATTGTGGAGTGGATGTGTGGATGCGTACTACGGCAGGTTTTCTGCCATGGTACGCATCCTCCTTCTTTCTCCCTTTGCCAACATCACGTGCCAGAAGACGAATGCAATATTTCTGATCACATCAGTTCGCATTCGTTCGATTCGAAATTATGGTTTATTTCTTGTCATTAGCGTGACGGCAGAATTCTAACGCTGCTACAGTATTGAAGGTGAGTATCACTGGGCCACTAGAGAAGAGCTAACAGTATGGTCTATCACGTGTGAGATGATGTAATAGTTTATCCATTCTCTGAGGTGGTGATGGTGGGATTGTGGGGTGGATGTGTGGATGCGTATTATGGCAGGTTTTCTGCCATGGTACGCATCCTCCTTCTTTCTCCCTTTGCCAACATCACGTGCCAGCGGATGAAGGCAACATATCTGATCACATAGATGTAATAGCAAAAATGTATATTATTTTATTTTTGGATGGGATATAAGTATTGGAAGTGATGACATACTATGAAAAGGATGTTTAATGAATTTTTTATTTTATTTGCTGCAGTCATCACTGCGAACCAAACAAGCTACCAACAGAGATGTCTTGAAGTGTGCCATTTCAGTTCCATCTGTCGACTGAGTTTTTAGGGGGTCTGCTGGAGCTAATGTGTGAGGTGAGTAAGGGTGTGGTCAGAGTGCAGCCCTATGTATGTGTGAGGTGATGTAATGGTTTATCCATTCTCTGAGGTGGTGATGGTGGGATTGTGGGGTGGATGTGTGGATGCGTACTATGGCAGGTTTTCTGCCATGGTACGCATCCTCCTTCTTTCTCCCTTTGCCAACATCACGTACCAGAAGACGAAAGCCAACTTTTCTGATCACACTGATGTTTAGAGTATTTGGGATGAGATAGCTTCTTGTAATTCAAGGACATTATGACTTTTCTCTCACATCTTTCTCTCACATCTTGATCTGTTAGTAGGCATCTGCTGAGCCGCTGAACTGTTTTGATGATAGCTAGCACAGCAAGCACAATGTATTTGGTACTTTGCCATGTGAAACTTCTTATGTGTGATGTGGTGATGTTAATTGTGACTTACAATGGTTCAAGAAAGGGGAATGTACAGTGATTTGTTGCCTGGGCACACTTCACAACAGACATGCGCTGTGCATAATTCGTTATTCATGGGCCAAGGCATTATTATTATAGTATTTTGTTCGTTATTCCCGCGCATGGTTCTAACTTATCTGAACATTGCAACAAACACATCATAGGCGCACACACCCATCTCTAGCTAAGCAAAGAAGAGTGTACTAAGCTCCGCTCACATACCCTTCGTGCTGCAGAGCAGGAAAATGGCGGCGTCACGGAGGGCCGGTTCCTTGTAGTAGTAGAGCAGTCGGGACTTCCACACGGACCACGACTCGGCATCGACAAGCTTGGGAATGGGACGATTGAGGAGTGTGATGGGAGTACCGCTCTCGTAGTGGTGAGCAATCCACTCGACTGCCTTTAAGATGCCGTTGTTGTACGTGTCCAGTAGGCAGTTGCACACGTCTTCAGTGGGCGGGTTCTTCTCCGTCTGGTGGTAGACGGGCAGTATCTTCTGCCACAGGTCCCACATGTGCATCGTGTGAACCACACGCTCGATTGGTGACCAGTTGCGTCCCAGCCCGTCCTCCTCGTTCCCAACGTGTGTTAGTATGTTATCGATGGTGTTCATAGCGAGAGTGACGTAGTCGTTTCCCATTGGTGCGTCCGGGGCGTAAGGGAGGACCTTGAGCTGCGAGCTCAGATCTCTGTTCACCGTTGGGATCTTGTTGGCGGCACTGGCGCGGGGATTGAACTGGCGGAGACCTTGCACGGTCATCGAGTGAATGGCATGCGCTATCGTCTCGTTGAAGTTGGAAGACAAGCCACTTTTCTTGTACACTTCATTGCACGTTGGAGAATTAGCTGCGGCTAGTCCGAACAAGAGAAATACCAAGGCTACCAAAGTAGCCATTGCCTACAAATGAAAATACTTTATATTCACGAGAGTTCTCTGTAAGGAAATTAATTTTTTAGTTGGCATCTGCTCTATCAGCAAAATGCGGTATTTATGTTAATCAGAAGATGAGGTTATCTGCTTATATGGCTGCAACATTATTATTATTATTAACAATGAATGCAATACTTAGTCCACTTGCGCAAACTGTAGTGAGAGGTCTTTATTTTGTCCCTTAAACTCTTTGTCATCTAACGCTGCTGTTTGCTATAACACGTAATGCAGAAAACCAAAAAAGTCACTGCTTTTAGTTTCTAAGAATCATTCTGTCTTTTTATGTGCCTGGCGATCTGTAAAGGAGGGGGGGGGGGGGGGGGGGGGGGAAGTTACAAAACCACATCACATGACCTACAATGCTCTCACCTATGTGACGAGAAACCGCCTTCATGAACTCATCCAATAGTATTACTGGGAAAGAAAATCCTAAGACTGCCAGTGACTCCGTAACATTCAGAGGTGTTATTTGGAACACAGCTTGCTGAAAGATCATATGTGTGCATTAACCAAATGAGGGGAATTCACTTTTGTAACTAGGCTAAACATACCGATAGCATGGGAGCATAAAGAATGATGAGATGTTGGGTGAGGGACAGCATAATGGCTCCCAACAGCCACTTGTTCCTCGATGGCCTCATCACTAGAAGTGACTGGTTCTCACTCAAACTGTGTGTGTGTGAGAGAGAGAAATGACCCATAATGAAGTAGCAGAGTGGGGCATGGGGGAGGGGCAGAAGAATACCTGTTAAGGGCATTGAACATCTCAATCATCACAAGAACAGAGAGAGCCATCGTCATTGGATGAAGATCGTCAAAAATGTCACAATTAACACTGTTGAAGTACTGATTCTGAACGGAACACTGGGAATGGTGGGTCTGGGGAAGAGAGACCATCGATCATTGTCACACACACACACACACACACACACACACACACACACACACACACACACACATACACATACACCTCACCAGCTGATAATAGGAGATACGAGGGCCTCCAGCATAGAACATGAACCACCAGGCTGACGCTCCAACTGTTGCACACCCCACGTACAGACCAACAATCAAATAGCGGAAGAACAGCCAGCGAGAAATGAGAGGGTCGTTGACTGATCTAGGAGGTTTCTCCATGATGTCAATATCAGGTGGGTTGAAGCCCAGGGCAGTGGCAGGAAGACCATCAGTGACCAGGTTGACCCATAGAAGCTGGACTGGAATGAGAGCTTCAGGCATGCCGAGGGCTGCCGTAAGGAAGATACTGCCGCAAGAGAAATGATGGAAGGAGCAGTGATAATGATACAACACACACACACAGACACACACACACACACACACAGACACACACACACAGACACACACACACACACCCTCTCATACAGGACTAGTAGTTCTCTCCCACTATGTCACCTGTCAATCATTGTCAACCACACACCCTAGACCACACCCACCCATCATCAACTCACCTAACCACCTCCCCGATGTTTGAGGAGATGAGGTATCGGATGAACTGCTTTGTGTTGTTGTAGATGGCTCGACCTTCTTCCACAGCCGCCACTATGGTTGCAAAGTTGTCATCTGCCAGCACCATCTCTGCACAAGGGATGACAAGATGTAGAGCTGGGCACCCCTATTCTAACAGGGGCAACACCCCCACTACAAACTCACTTGATGCAGACTTGGCTACCGCAGTTCCTGTTCCCATGGCGATACCAATATCAGCCCGTTTCAAGGCTGGGGCGTCATTGACACCATCCCCAGTCTGTGTGGGTGTATAGCATGGGGAGGAGGACACAATGGGAACATCCAACACTCTGGGAGCACACACGCACACGCACATGCACACACACACACACACACACACACACACACACACACACACACACACACACACACACACACACACACACACACACACACACACACACACACCAACCCACCATGGCCAGCACTGCTCCCTCCTTCTGTAGGTACTCCACCACTTTACTCTTATGTGCAGGCTCCACGCGAGAGAATAACCTGTTTGATGGAGACAATGATGCAGAGGTAAGGGGAGGGGGTGGGGTAGTAGAGGTGTAATGCAGGGGTAAGGGGAGGGAGTGGGATAGTGGAGGTGTGATAGGGGAGAGATCACTCACCGCGCATTCAGACATGCCATCCTCTGTTCTTCTGGACTCATGCTGTCAAACTCACGACCAGAGAAGGATAAGCCTAAAGACATATTAGGAAGTGACAAACAGTAGCATTCTTTCTCTAATAGGTGCCCACCTTTGCAGTCCTCCTCAGGTCCAAAGATGCCTATCTTCCTGCATATGGCTTCAGCAGTCTCCTTGTTATCTCCAGTGATGACTATCACCCTGATCCCTGCATCTCTGCAACACTGGATCGAGTGCTTCACCTCTGGGCGAGGTGGATCCAACATCCCCACCACACCAACGAATGTCATGTTGCTCTGATAGAAAAAACCAAGGATAAGCCAGAACAATTGCCACACCCCATAGCTATGTCCATATAAGGGCACCCCATAGCTGTATCCATATAAGGGCACCCCATAGTTGTGTCCATATAAGGTACCCCATAGTTGTGTCCATATAAGGTACCCCATAGTTGTGTCCATATAAGGCACCCCATAGTTGTGTCCATATAAGGGCACCAACCATGGTATGCTGTATAGGCATTTCTTTTCAAATTACCTCATATTGAACAAATTTTGCAGAATCTTCGAGATTCAAGTCCTGTTTTGGTGATGGTTGGTCCACAGTTGCCATGGCAAGACAACGCAGAGTGTCAGAACCTGTTGCAAATAAAGTTTATTTACAAACACACCCACACACGCACTGAACCAAACTAATGCAAAAATTTGTACAATGATATATAGTTAGACACCTGGCCATCTGCCATCACCATAGCAACTACCCCTCACCTGTGCCATATTTGGTCACCAGTTCCATGATCTGCTTCCTGATACTGGGGGTGATGGGAACTGTCTGTGTTCCATTTACACGTACAGAGCTACAGCGTTCCAATATACTCTCGGGGGCTCCCTATGGAAGAGGGGGGTGGAGGGAGGGAATAGCTACATCCAGACTGGCCAGGGGTCCTAGTGGCATACCTTCACAAACATCTTCTCAGTATCTCCCATAGAAGGGTCAGTGGGGAGACAGTACACACTCATAGACTTCCTGTCCCGCGAAAACTCGAGAGTGAAGTCCTACAGGGCAACGTGTCACCATGGAGACTTGGGCAAAGGGGGTGGAGCCTAACCTTCTTGTACTGTTGCTGCACGGCCTTCATGCATGCTACGGCCAGCTGGGGCTTGCTCAGAGCAGACCTGTCTATGCCTAGAACATTCACCTTCTCAGCCAACACCTTGAGTGCCACTTCTGTGGCTTCTCCCACCTTCTCAAAGCATTTCCGGTCCTGTTTTGTAAAGATGACACACCCCTCTCTCTGAATTACCCAACAGGGTGGTCTATTCTATGACAACCTTTTCCTTCCATAAGCCTCCAATTGTGAACCCATTCATTCCCACATTACCATGGCAACATGCAATGGTAACAAAATGATTAATGACAGTGTCACATCAATGTAAAAATTTTTGCATTGGATTCGATCAACACAGAACTCTAAACCAATGGACATTGAATGGTCTGAAAAGTAGGTACTGTTGTATGCCCTTCCCTGCCCTCCCCTTCCCTGCCCTCCCCTCCTCACTTACCCCTGCCCTCCCCTCCTCACTTACCCCTGCCCTCCCCTCCTCACTTACCCCTGCCCTCCCCTCCTCACTTACCCCTGCCCTCCCCTCCTCACTTACCCTGCCCTCCCCTCCTCACTTACCCCTGCCCTCCCCTCCTCACTTACCCCTGCCCTCCCCTCCTCACTTACCCCTGCCCTCCCCTCCTCATTCCCCTGCCCTCCCTCACTTACCCTGCCCTCTCCTCACTTACCCCTGCCCTCCCCTCCTCACTTACCCCTGCCCTCCCCTCCTCACTTACCCCTGCCCTCCCCTCCTCACTTACCCCTGCCCTCCCCTCCTCACTTACCCCTGCCTCCCCTCCTCACTTACCCCTGCCCTCCCTCCTCACTTACCCCTGCCTCCCTCCTCACTTACCCCTGCCCTCCCCTCCTCACTTACCCCTGCCCTCCCCTCCTCACTTACCCCTGCCCTCCTCCCTACTACCCTGCCCTCCCCTCCTCACTTACCCCTGCCCTCCCCTCCTCACTTACCCTGCCCTCCCCTCCTCACTTACCCCTGCCTCCCCTCCTCACTTACCCCTGCCCTCCCCTCTCACTTACACCCCTCCCCTCCTCACTTACCCCTGCCCTCCCCTCCTCACTTACCCCTGCCTCCCCTCCTCACTTACCCCTGCCCTCCCCTCCTCACTTACCCCTGCCCTCCCCTCCTCACTTACCCCTGCCCTCCCCTCCTCACTTACCCCTGCCCTCCCCTCCTCACTTACCCCTGCCCTCCCTCCTCACTTACCCACTGCCCTCCCCTCCTCACTTACCCCTGCCCTCCCCTCCTCATACCTCACTTACCTCATTATAAGACAGCTCAGAATCATTGCACATTACACACACATCCATCAGCTCCTTCAGGCAGCCTTCGTAATCCTTACCAGATACCTTATGGCCCTCAAACTCTCTGCAAATAAAGTATGGACTAATTGAATAATCCATCCTTGTCAGCCTGCCTACGTCCCCCTCCTCCCCACAAACTTACATATAACCAGAAGGGTCAAAACTTGTTCCACTGGCTCAAACTCATTGTACACCACATTACCACCTGCCACACTCTTCAGCACAAAGAACTACGCCATCCAACAAACGACAATATAACACCTCACTTAGGAGTTCCCTCTTTTTAATGCCTCACCTTCCTAACACACATCATGTTGGTAGTCAAGGTGCCTGTTTTGTCAGAGCATATCACGGACGTGCACCCCAATGTCTCAACAGAAGGTAGACTGCGAACAATTGCGTTCTTCTTGGCCATACGACGAGTACCTAGTAGAGAGGGCAGATAAACCCCTCCCTCCCAGAAAGAACCACAACAGTCTTAACTAACCCAACGCCAGACAAGTGGTCAAGACGGCTGGAAGTCCTTCTGGAATAGCAGCAACAGCCAACGCCACAGCTATCTTGAAATAATAGATAGCTCCCTATGAGGGGGAGGGGCAGGGGGTAAGGAGGTATTGCATATTAAGATGACCATATCCAC